>MUZC01000096.1:167259-190027 GCA_002072015.1 Radix auricularia | reverse complement strand
GGGCTGGGGAATGGGAGATGGGGAAGGGGGCTGGAGAAATGGGCTGGGGAATGGGAGATGGGGAAGGGGGGGCTGGGGAATGGGGAATGGGAGATGGGGAAGGGGGTTGGAGAAATGAGCTGGGGAATGGGGGCTGGAGGAAGAAAACTGGAATGTTTGATGAATCTGTTTTTGTCCTAGAAAAAAGGGGGTGGTGGTGATGATGAAAAGCTACAGACAACTAAAAGTGCAGACGCAGGCTTACAATATTTGAATATTTTTTTTGTTGTTGTTTAAACCAGGAAGTTGAAAATGAAAGCCACAAGTTGTTTATGAATTATTGTATCTTCTTTGTGTCTTGTAGTAGCATCAAAGGCTAATCCTTTCCCAGAAAACTGGTCTTTAACATCACCATCATGAGCCAACAATGTAACTTACTCAACTGTAACATCATTAGACACTTATTTGACCTACTCAGCTGTAACATCACGAGACACCAATGAGACCTACTTAGCTGTGATATCATGAGACACCAATGAGACCTACTTAGCTGTGTTATCATGAGACACCAATGTGACCAACTCAGCTGTAACATCATTAGACACCAATGTGACCAACTCAGCTGTAACATCATTAGACACCAATGTGACCTACTCAGCTGTAACATCATTACACATTAATGTGACCTACTCAGCTGTAACATCATTAGACAACAATGTGACCTACTCAGCTGAACATCATTAGACACCAATGTGACCTACTCAGCTGTAACATCATTACACATTAATGTGACCTACTCAGCTGTAACATCATTAGACACCAATGTGACCTGCTCAGCTGAACATCATTAGACACCAATGTGACCTACTCAGCTGAACATCATTAGACACCAATGTGACCTTCTCAGCTGTAACATCACTAGACACCAATGTGACCTACTCAGCTGTAACATCATTACACATTAATGTGACCTACTCAGCTGTAACATCAATAGACACCAATGTGACCTACTCAGCTGTAACATCATTACACATTAATGTGACCTACTCAACTGTAACATCATTAGACACCAATGTGACCTACTCAGCTGAACATCATTAGACACCAATGTGACCTACTCAGCTGAACATCATTAGACACCAATGTGACCTACTCAGCTGTAACATCATTAGACACCAACTCAGGCTTATGACCAAGATTCTTGACAATAATGTAATAACACAAACGTACAAATCCCCCCGCCCCCCTTACATAGATTTTGAATGGTCCCCAAGGTATTGTCATATATGCAACATCTGGGTGGGTGGCCATTACAATTACCACGGCATATGATTGAACAATGGCAACCAGAGTTCGTTCTGCTTGTCCGACATTGACAGACTGACCATCTAGCACTGAAAGACTCACCTCCTAGCACCGAGAGACTGACAACCTAGCACCGAGAGACTGACAACCTAGCACCGAGAGACTGACCACATAGCACCGAGAGACTGACCACAAAGCACCGAGAGACTGACAACCTAGCACCGAGAGACTGACAACCTAGCACCGAGAGACTGACAACCTAGCACCGAGAGACTGACCACTTAGTACCGAGAGACTGACCAGCTAGAACTGAGAGACTGACCACCTAGCACTGAGAGACTGACCAGCTAGCACCGAGAGACTGACCACCTAGCACTGAGTTTCTGACCACCTAGCACCGAGAGACTGACCACCTAGCACCGAGAGACTGACCACTTAGCACCGAGAGACTGACCAGCTAGCACTGAGAGACTGACCACCTAGCACCGAGAGACTGACCAGCTAGTACCGAGAGACTGACCAGCTAGAACTGAGAGACTGACCACCTAGCACTGAGAGACTGACCAGCTAGCACCAAGAGACTGACCAGCTAGTACCGAGAGACTGACCAGCTAGTACCGAGAGACTGACCACCTAGCACTGACATAATGAGCACCAAGCACCGAGAGACTGACCAGCTAGTACCGAGAGACTGACCAGCTAGAACTGAGAGACTGACCACCTAGCACTGAGAGACTGACCAGCTAGCACCAAGAGACTGACCACCTAGCACTGAGTTTCTGACCACCTAGCACCGAGAGACTGACCACCTAGCACCGAGAGACTGACCACCTAGCACTGACATAATGAGCACCACGCACCGAGAGACTGACCAGCTAGCACTGAGTTTCTGACCACCTAGCACCGAGAGACTGACCACCTAGCACCGAGAGACTGACGACCTAGCACCGAGAGACTGACGACCTAGCACCGAGAGACTGACCACCTAGCACCGAGAGACTTACCAGCGAAAGTGAAATAAATGTTAGGTACTGAGAAATACTGCATTAAAGATGAGCCAATGGGCATGGGTGGACATGACGTCATTTCGAAATTGGACCAATCACATCCCATAACACCGGCTGACTTCTTTCTTTCATGTTTAATTCCACATTCCCTTACACAACA
The DNA here is from genome assembly GCA_002072015.1 of Radix auricularia. NCBI lineage: Eukaryota > Metazoa > Mollusca > Gastropoda > Lymnaeidae > Radix > Radix auricularia. The sequence continues at coordinate 187,576 of MUZC01000096.1, read as the reverse complement.
TGAGCACCTTTAGTATTTAAACTGATTTATGTAGCAATACAGTGAGTTGATAAGTTTGTCACAACAAGCTACAGTACAGGAATTTGTTCTTTCAGTTATGGCTGGTCACAGTATCCACTGAACACCACCCTATCCACTGACCACCACACTTTCCACTGACCAAAACAGTATCCACTGACCACAACACTATCTATTGACCACAACACTATCCACTGAACACCACCCTATCATCTGACCACCACACTATCCACTGACCACAACACTATCCACTGACCAACACACTATCCACTGACCACCACACTATCCACTGACCACCACACTATCCACTGACCACCACACGATCCACTGACATCCAGGACACTATCCACTGACATCCAGGACACACTCTCCAATTAAATCCAGGAGACAGTATCCACTTAAATCCAGGACACACTATCCGTTGACATCCATGATAAAATCCACTTAAATCAAGGACACACTATCCACTGATATCCAGGGCACGCTATCTCTATCCACTGAATTCCACAGTATTCACTGACCGCAATGACACACTATCCACTGAATTCCACAGTATCCAATGAGGAGATCCATAAAATAATCACCTTATTGTCGCATTACACTTGACACCTGGAGGGAGGGGGAGTCCCACAATCCACTGATGAGCTTGACGCAAACATTAATTAACAGGAGCCCATCACGCTGACAAGCGTGTGTAGAACAAGCCGTTTGATGCAGGACTTCATTTAATCAAGGTAAAATTTACATAATTCAATGGGGTTGTCCGAAAGCATGGACATTTTTTTCAGTCTTTTTAATTTGATTAAAATAATAATAATAATTATATAAGCTTATAAGAATCTAATTTAACATTGAGCTAAGCCCCATATCCACATCCAGACGTTTTATCCATACGATCCATCACACCTGTACACACAATTTATAAAAATCAATCAATAAATGATGCAGCTCATTCCCTAATTGAAGTAGGGACTCCTTTAATTACATTCAGTAACGGTTAAACCGACACGGAGTGTTCGTGCTATCCCCCAGGTGATTTAATTAGCCGCCCGATAAAACAAGAACACATTAAACACAACTGGTGTTCAACGAAGTCATGGGGTTTCCTTTCTATTAACCCCCATATGTACAGCAGGGGCCACTGAGAGGGTTTTTGTTAAGTAAAGAAGAAAGACTGAAGGGTAAACCAATCAAAAATATATTCTATAATTTATAATTTAAAAAAAGCAATAAATCGAGAGAAAAACGAACGAGATAGTAGGAATACTGCTGCTATGTCAATAAGGTTACTTAATCCCATGGAGCATACCACGGATTGCTCGATACTGTGAACTGACTATGTTATTCCGTCTCGATTGAAACATTATTTACAACTGATTTGATTTAGACTGAGAACCATATTATGATAATAAATAAATAATAAGATTCTGCATTTAATCAAGATGGTAGGTTTCATCAAGATTGGACTACGTACAAGACTTTACTCACATCTTGCACATGTGAGTTGTTCGAGAAAAGCTTTTTGTAAAGATTTTTCGTATGTTGTGTCTTTTTCAGGCTTACCCAAATCCTATTCAAAAAATGTCTTTTGGAAACTTTTTAAACAGATCCAAAATATCTGAAAGTTTGCAAAACAAATGCCACATAATATCAGTAAAATCATATTCTTACAATGTGGTTAGATAAATCATATTCTTACTATGTGGTCAGACAAATCATACTCTTACTATGTGGTCAGAAATATCATATTCTTAATATGTGGTCAGACATATCATATTCTTACTATGTGGTCAGATAAATCATATTCTTAATATGTGGTCAGACATATCATATTCTTAATATGTGGTCAGACATATCATATTCTTACTATGTGGTCAGATAAATCATATTCTTAATATGTGGTCAGACAAATCATATTCTTACTATGTGGTCAGACATATCATATTCTTAATACGTGGTCAAGGGAAGATAAAAAGTTCGGCAATCCTGCTTTGGGAAAACATTTGTTGAAAAATTGATTTTTTTTTAAACCGTCCAATATGTGATCACGACAACGGAAGCCCTACCGATCCCCCCCCCCAATGGACGTGGGTGGGGGCACCAAAGAGCAGACCCATTTTGATAGGATTACTGGAGGCCGTGTTGTCATGTGACCCAATCTGATCAACGAACTGATCCCAAACAGTGACCATGTTGTCAAGTGACCCAATCTGACCAACGAACTGATCGCAAACAGTGGCCATGTTGTCATGTGACAAAATCTGACCAACAAACTGATCCCAAACAGTGGCCATGTTGTCATTTGACCCAATCTGACCAACGAACTGATCCCAAACAGTGGCCATGTTGTCATTTAACCCAATCTGACCAATGAACTGATCCCAAACAGTGGCCATGTTGTCATTTGACCCAATCTGACCAACGAACTGATCCCAAACAGTGGCCATGTTGTGATTTGACCCAATCTGACCAACGAACTGATCCCAAACAGTGGCCATGTTGTCATTTGACCCAATCTGACCAACGAACTGATCCCAAACAGTGGCCATGTTGTCATGTGACCCAATCTGACCAACGAACTGATCGCAAACAGTGGCCATGTTGTCATTTGACCCAATCTGACCAACTAACTGATCCCAAACAGTGGCCATGTTGTCATGTGACCCAATCTGACCAACGAACTGATCCCAAACAGTGGCCATGTTGTCATGTGACCCAATCTGACCAACGAACTGATCCCAAACAGTGGCCATGTTGTCATTTGACCCAATCTGACCAACGAAAATAACTCCTTTCGAACGTCAGCATAAAATTATTAAATTTGAAAATAAATGAATAAAATAAAAATAAATAAAATAAATGAAAGTTCTTTATTATATTATTTTGTCATTCTAATATACATTTTTTTCCCCAAAAATAATAGATTGCTGTTGAAATATATTTATTTGAAAACGTCCGTCATTTTTGACGGGTGATACCCTAATTAAATAATAAGAAAGAAAAGCAACATCGTAAAATCATTAATTTGAATTCCTAATGAAAGCGGAACATATTGGCCAGATGTTACGCCTACATTCAGCAGCGTCACCAGAGAAAACTAGGACAACTACAGATGACCAATGAACGTTCCCAAAGACAACAAGGACAACTTAAGGTGACCAATGAACGTCACCAAGTCAATGACCTTTCGACCTTGACGTAAAAGTGCACGCGGTCTCCCTCATGAGCAAGCTATCAACTCGCCTTCAACTTGAGGGCTGTCAGCTGATGGTGATTAATTGGTCCACATCCCTGGTTGTCTTTCAGGCTGGGGTCAGTTAAAGCTGCCCGCTCGATTGAGCACATTGGAAACTAAAGCCGATCCAAGATCTTTTAAGCGCGATCTTTTCCCCCCATGATTTCCGTGTAAATAATTACAATGAAAGCGCGGTCTAAAAGCTGCTTAAAGTTTGGTGTTGATTTGTTTGTTTGTTTTTCTTTTCCTCCCCCCCCTTCCCCCCCCCCCCNGCCCTTTCACATCTTTCCCGAGGACTGGTCGCTGATACAAGATATACGTGGAGTGAGACTGCAAAAACTCACTGAAACAAGAGTACCATTTTCACATCTAACAATGATTGGAAAATGTTCTCTTCTTACTCTACTATTTGAATTTAGAAAATTTATTTTACGTCAAGCTATTTATAAAATAGCTAAATAATGGATTTAACCTAGCGTGCAAGCCGATTTATTGTTCACTGAAAAACAACTTTTAAACTGCTTTCCTGCTTGTTACTTTAAAGTACAGCGTTCGGACAGCGGTCAGCGTTCTGTCCACCCAGTGGTCAGTGCTAATGTCTGGCTGTCAGTATGTCTGGTCATTATGTTATCTCCCTCCAGCAGGCGGGTTGTGGTGACGGGTCCCGCACCGACATTTAACCAACGGCTTAACTGAACTAACTCCAGACATCAGTCTACAGAGTGGTGGTGCGTTTGGGGACGATTGGGGCGGGGGGGGGGGCGCTAAAAGGGCTGACGTCATGGAGTCATGCCTAGAATGTGACGTTTAGACCAACCAACAACTTTAGCGACGTTTGTTTTGTATGGTTTAAAAAAATCTAAAATAACAAGAAAAGTAACATTGGAACCCGATTTTATCAGAAAATTGTTACCCATATGAGGATATGGTTAAGTGAGAAGGTGGTATAGTCAGAAAATGTTAAGTAAGTAAGTACACGTGCAACTCATAGAACCAAATAAAAAGTTAAATGAACTTAAGTTTTTAAAGTCTCTTATTTTTCCTAGTTTCATTTTGATAAGACAGCAGCCCTTAAATCAACATTAGTGCCGGTAAATGTTCGAACAAAAAATAAAAGACGCCGCTAAAACCCCATTTCCAATCATTCCACGCCATACAAATGAGAGTGGCCTCTTAGCAACGTCTCAACAATCACAGTGAGCCGATCAAGTTTGTTACATACACAATCAATAAAATAGCACATCCTCCAGACGCACCACATATCTGCCCCGCCTATTGAATCATCACATATCTGCACCAATCTCAAAGCGCAGCCCCTTGAATAATCACATCTCTGCACCAATCAAAAAGCGCAGCCCCTTGAATCATCACAGATCTGCACCAATCAAAAAGCGCAGCCCCTTGAATCATCACAGATCTGCGCCAATCAAAAAGAGCAGCCTCTTTACGCACCACATATACACACTAATCAGGGGTTTTGAGGATGGAAGGGAGCAGATACTTCAAGGATTCATGTAGAGGTTCAAAGTTCACACAGACGACTCACTTCTCAAAATTAAACTTGTAAATCTTTGAAACAAGAAACAGAATAAATTCAGAACTTTTCGTCGACGCAATAATAATCTCACACAATCCGATTGGAATTAAAATACTTATTGTTATGTGGGACAAGTGATTTGGAATATCAAAGTTGTGTCTGACAGAAAGCGATGGTAGGGATTAAAGCTGAGACAGACAGAGATGGTAGGTATCAAAGTTGTGTGACAGAATGTGATGGTAGTTATCAAAGATGTGACAGACAGAGATGGTAGGTATCAAAGCAGTGACAGATCGTGCTTTTATTGTTACAAGTTCAAGTTTGTGATATTCACATATTTTCAATTATCCTTTGTTCTCAGAAGATCGATAGTTCTCTCTCTGTTGGTTTGTATCGACTGCTGTCTTAGAGGAAGTTTGATTCTTCTGCGTTCATTAAAACCGTAAGGTTATAGCTTAATGACTAATATTGACATTGTCTTTTGATTGCCCATAACTCACTGCTGTCATATTACTGCTATGACAATACTGCTGTCATATTACTGCTATGACATTACTGCGGTCATATTACTGCTATGACATTACTGCTGTCATATTACTGCTATGACAATACTGCCGTCATATTACTGCTATGACAATACTGCCGTCATATTACTGCTATGACATTACTGCTGTCTAGGGCTACGGAAATTATCGATTAATTTCTCGATTAATCGGTAAAGATTTTTATCGATTAAAACTATTTTAATCGATAAAATTATGGAAAATGTTTGTAATGATATTACTGATTTATCATTAAATAATCCATCAATAATAGTAAAAAAAAATTGTTGCTTTTTTAAAGTACAAACTTCTCCATTTAAAAAAAAAAGATTTTTAAAGTGTTAACTTGAAAATAAGCTGTTTTAAAATGCCACTATTTTATCAGGAAAATGATAGCAACAATTAAACATTGTTTTTTTTAAACTTAATTAACAATAACAAAATTCAAATCCATTGACATTATATTGAACTATTTATATCTAAAGCAATAAAATGTGAAATGCCTATTTTTGTTATTTCCCTTGAAATTTTCAGTTTAATTACGTCATACATCTTTTTTTAGCTTTAATCAAAATTATCGATTAATTATTCGGTAATTTTTCAAAAGTTAACGATTAATTTAAAATTAATCGATAACAGCCCTACTGCTGTCATATGACTGCTATGACATTACTGCCGTCATATTACTGCTATGACATTACTGCCGTCATATTACTGCTATGACATTACTGCCGTCATATTACTGCTATGACATTACTGCTGTCAAAATGATATCTATATTAAAAAAAGACTATGTATTACATATTAAAAAATTAAATAGATAATTCAGACAAAAATCCCCTTGCTAACAGCTTTTCCCCAACTCCTGTTAAGATCCCATCCAACAATAGGGGCCGTGCTGACAGCTTTTCCCCAACTCCTGTTAAGATCCCATCCAACAATAGGGGCCGTGTTGACAGCTTTTCCCCAACTCCTGTTAAGATCCCATCCAACAACAGGGGCCGTGTTGACATCTTTTCCCCAACTCCTGTTAAGATCCCATCCAACAATAGGGGCCGTGCTAACAGCTTTTCCCCAACTCCTGTTAAGATCCCATCCAACAATAGGGGCCGTGTTGACAGCTAGACCCACATGTCGTCTGCCTGGCAGCGGTCTGAGGTCAATCAGCCCCAGGCACAAGAGATTTGGTTCAATGAGTAATAAATATGAGACAAAGATCGATACGTTCCCCCCCCCCCCCTGAAGAGAACCTAAGAACTTAACCATGGCAGCTGGCTTGTCTGACCTTTATAGCACTAAAATATTACGTTAGACTTCATTTGTCCAATATGTGCTACGCGTGTTGCATCAATAGTAATAAAATAGTGTGTTTTTACCTATGTGTCCTATATGGTACTATTAGTCTCATTGAAAACACATTCTTGAAACCTGAGATCTAATCTCTTAAGGTCTTGGCTAATACTTGGGCAACCTGCTCCATCTGCTGAACAGTGCCATACAACATTGTCTTCACGTGGGACTCTTTGGCCTCCCGTACCTCCCCGGCTATATCTAGCGCGTGACATGACTGACGTCAGCAGGTGTGTGACCGTCTCAGGGGCTTGGCTGCAATGACGGCTGTTCGAGTCCCTGTTGTGGTCTAGCCGGTTAAAATAAGAGTTGATTGGGCAATGCTCAGTGCGCATTTGGGTCGCTAAACTCTGGTCCCTTAGGTTTAGACCCTACCACTGGTCTGCTCTGCTCGGCCTGGGCATGTTGGCGAATAACCCCCTGGCCGTCGTATTATCTTCCCACTCCTGGTACCACTTTTCCTTGAAGGGGTCATTTAGCCAGGTCTTTGCCCCGATTATCATTGATAATACTAAAAGAGCTGATTGCATGGTAAAAGAAAACGACCTGTTTATTTATGTCTTATTAGTGGCCAATATTTATAAACTGAGACAAATATTTGATAATAAGAACTGAATAGATTGAACTCTGAAACACACACAGTCTGAAATACACTCAAATTGAAATACACACAATGTGAAATACACACAATGTGAAATACACACAATGTGAAATACACACAATGTGAAATACACACAATGTGAAATACACACAGTGTTACTGGAGAGAAATAAAATAATTCAGACTTCCAGCCCCTACCCCACTAACTAGACAAAGAAACGACTCCAAGAAATTTGAAGTTTTATCTACCGGACAATGTACTGACCAGCCAATAAAAAGAGACCGGACAATGTATTGACCAGCAGGTAAAATGAGACCGGATAATTCAATAATGACTTCGTCAAGGAACGCCATAATAAACATATGACGTCACCGCTTTTCCCCGTGGTCACTACCTCGTATCGACACAATCGCCGACTTTCAGTATTGTCTTTTATTAGATATCATTGGAGGCAAAGCCCTGTCTGCAGACTCTCACAGCCAGTAGATCTGTGTCAACCAATAACGACAGTCTATACTTGGATATGACAGACTGGCTTTATGGTATACCAATAATGACATTGTATATTTGGATATGACAGACTGGCTTTATGGTATACCAATAATGACATTGTATATTTGGATATGACAGACTGGCTTTATGGTATACCAATAATGACATTGTATATTTGGATATGACAGGCTGGCTTTATGGTATACCAATAATGACATTGTATATTTGGATATGACAGGCTGAGGATGACAGTGACTTTACGAGACAGCATACTGCTGGAAGATGTTCACATTGGTAAAGGAGGCATGCGATCTTCGGCTTGTTGTCACGAACCTGACCTGACCTAATACCTGGTGCTTCAGTTGACCTAATATCTGGTGCTTCACTTGACCTAATATCTGGTGTTTCTCCTGACCTAATATCTGGTGCTTCTCCTGACATAATATCTGGTGCTTCACTTGACATAATATCTGGTGCTTCACTTGACCTAATATCTGGTGTTTCTCCTGACCTAATATCTGGTGCTTCTCCTGACCTAATATCTGGTGCTTCACTTGACATAATATCTGGTGCTTCACTTGACCTAATATCTGGTGTTTCTCCTGACCTAATATCTGGTGCTTCTCCTGACCTAATATCTAGTGCTTTTCTTGACCTAATATCTGGTGCTTCTCCTGACCTAATATCTGGTGCTTCTCTTGACCTAATATCTGGTGCTTCTCCTGACCTAATATCCGGTGTTTCTCTTGACCTAATATCTGGTGCTTCTCTTGACCTAATATCTGGTGCTTCTCTTGACCTAATATCTGGTGTTTCTCCTGACCTAATATCTGGTGTTTCTCCTGACCTAATATCTGGTGCTCCTCCTGACCTAATATCTGGTGCTTCTCCTGACCTAATATCTGGTGCTTCTCCTGACCTACTATCTGGTGCTTCTACTGAACGTATATCTGGTGTTTCTCCTGACCTAATATCACGTGTTTTTCCCGATAAAGATCGTTATTTCAAATCTTGTATTTTTTGTCACCAAAGATCTTGTGTTTCCTTATCAAAGATCTTGCTTTTTCAAAAGAACGTGTGTTTCCTAATCAGAGGTCTTGCGTTTTTTCACACCAAAGATCTTGCGTGTTTTTCTGATCAAAGATCTTCTGCTTCTCCTTGCAAACGAACTATTCTCAATATCGTCCTTTTGAAAGATGTCCTTTATCTAGCCGGTGAGCCGATGTACACATTAGCTAACAGTGCTTGACTCTACCATGTCTTCAATTTATGTACACATTAGCTGCAGTTCATGTCTCTACCGTGTCTATTATTTCTTGTACACATCAGCTAACAGTGCTTGTCTCTACAATTCGATACCGCGTAATCGGATCAGCTCTTTGAAACGAAGACACACACAATGATGGAATGTTTGTGAGAGCAAGCACACACAATTATTTTGCGCAAGCAAGCAGACACAACGATGGAATGTTTGTGAGAGCAAGCACACACAATTATTTTGTGCAAGCAAGCAGACACAACGATGGAATGTTTGTGCAAGCAGACAAAACGATGGAATGTTTGTGCAAGCAGACACAATGATAGAATGTCTGTGCAAGCAGACAAAACGATGGAATGTCTGTGCAAGCAGACACAATCATGGAATGTTTGTTAGAGCAAGCACACACAATGATTTTGTGCAAGAAGTGAAGGAATGTTTCTGCAACAGACGACAGTGCTCATAAATGAACTGACTCTGAGTAGGGAAACTGTCGCTTTTTTTTAACTTGTGGACACCAGATACCGATAATCTCAATATTACGGTATCCGAACCTCGTTTTCAGAAGCAGCGATCTGAAATCACCCAAGCTATTTTCCCAAAGATTTGACCTATCAACCAATAGAATCATCGGTGAACGTTCGTCATGAGTTATTCATTGGGTATAGATCTACAATTGAAATTCGTCCGTTTACAACAACAACAACAACAAAAAAGTGATGTTTTTAGTTTTGAAACATAATTTTTTTTTATGTTTGTAATGATTTCTTTGTGTGTTTACAGACCGTTAAAATGCCGTTAGTTGAATACAATTAGTTTGGGGGAAGGGGTTGAGTGGAGCTTGATGTTATTTAAAAACTAGCACCGACTTGATTCTGTAAATTACGATATGTATAACATCTTAGATGGTTTTGTAGCCGGGGTTCTTTTTTTCTTTCCAGTTCATTTAGAATTATAAAAATAAAATAGCGCGAAGATTTCTTGGTATTTCCTGTGTATATCGGATCAAATAATTATTAATGATATATAACGGTTCGCTTTTAATTAAAAATAAAAGTAATATACTTGTTTGTTTGTTTATTTTTGTAATCACTTGTTACCATGACAACACCCCACACAGGTGTAGACACCAATGATGTCATTATGTCTGCTTTTGTTACTTAGATATCTCGAATACGTTTTTCATTTATTCTGTTAAAAAATAAGTAATTGTCGGAAAACCCATTTTCCATTTTAAGAGCTTAACTAGTGACGTCATGTTTCCATTCATGTACACATTAACTAACAGTGCTTGACTCTACCATGTCTTCTATTTCTTGTAGACATTAGCTAACAGTGGTTTACTCTACCATGTCATCTATTTATGTACACATTAGCTAACAGTGCTTGACTCTAACATGTCATCTATTTATGTACACATTAGCTAACAGTGCTTGACTCTACCGTGTCATCTATTTATGTACACATTAGCTAACAGTGCTTGACTCTTCCGTGTCTTCTATTTATGTACACATTAGCTAACAGTGCTTTACTCTACCATGTCTTCTATTTATGTACACATTAGCTAACAGTGGTTTACTCTACCATGTCTTCTATTTATGTACACATTAGCTAACAGTGGTTTATTCTACCATTTCTTCTATTTATGTACACATTAGCTAACAGTGGTTTACCCTACCATGTCTTCTATTTATGTACACATTAGCTAACAGTGCTTGACTCTACCATGTCTTCTATTTCTTGTAGACATGACTTTCCCATATCTCACTGTCTATTTTTGTTTTTCATTCATTACTTGTTGATCATTTATTTATTTTTATTTCCTTTAGTCTTATTTCTCCCACAATTCCGTCGACAAACATTATACCATAAAGCCAGCCTATCATATCCAAATATAGACTTTCGTTATTGGTTGAGAATAATCTACTGGCTGTCAGAGTCTGCACACAGATGTTTGCCTCCAATGAGATCTAATACAATATCATGTGGAACAGTGCTTCTCAAAGTGGTGGCCCGCGGACCGGTGACGGTCTGTGGGCCATATGCCATCGGTCCGCAGAAGGTATCAAGAAAGGACATCAGAATATATTTATAATCATCCAGAACAGGGAAAATATTACGCCGGTCACTGGAGCAATGAAAAAAAAAAATCCTGCAGGTCCGCCACACAAAGAAGTTTGAGATGCACTGATTTATAAAGTCGGCGATAGCACTCATCCAGGCAGTGTTTGGCCGAGCTCTGGCCAATAATTCATGTTTTATAAAACGGTATATATTTACACCACCCTACAGAGGTCAAAGTTGAAAAGTTACCAAGTCTTTCAGTCCTAAGTCTCAACACTGTATGACTTCCCTCTATTGTAGCATTTGACCACACTTTTAAAGCTTCAGAAACGTGCAACAGCAGCTCTTTACAATGGCGTGTTCATTAAGTTGAAAAGCCAAAACATTATTAATCCATTTATTAATGAAGCTGAGTTCATGTGTATCAATTAACTGAACCATTTTGTTCATTTACTTGTCTCTGTCACATCTGTCTTCTCTGTTGCAGAGCCTCAAAAAATTATTCGAGAGGTATACTAAAAATGGCGGCTGGGTAGCGAAGTCAATAGTGCGCTAGCCTCACAAGCTGAGGGGCGTGGGTTCAAGACCACGAAAAGTCACTATAAAAACGTTGTGCAATGACTAACGCTTAGAAAGTCCTCCGCTGACCTAGAGAGGGATGGGCGCCGCCAGTGTCTATTAAGCCCGAGAATATTCTAATGGAAACATTAGAATCCTCTACGACCTCGATAAAAAAGAGGTTATGGGACTAAAAAAAAAAAAAGAAAAAAAAAAAAACAACTAAAAATATACTAGCAGCATAGACCAGTGGAAGTTGATAAGATCTTTAGCTTATATCGATGCTTGACCAGTGGAAGTTGATAAGATCTTTAGCTTATATCGATGCTTGACCAGTGGAAGGTTATGTCTTTAGATTACATTGATGGGAAGCTAGCACTTGTAAGAACGTGTTAATCCTGATGCATGGGTTTGATATCACAATATTATAGAATCACAATCCTACATGTTATATAATCACAATGCTACATGTTATATAATCACAATGCTTCATGTTATATAATCCATGTGACTATTAAAGATTGTTTTAAAAAAATTATTTGCCAGAGTTTCCAACATAAGTTCCCTCCCTTTCTTTGGGCTAATATTCCACAATGAAAATCAGCCCCGTGACCGAGGAAGTCGTTGGGGGCAGCGCATGGACACATCAACAGACAACGATCTACACATTTGCCTATCTTGACCGGCGGCCAAAATGTCCATTCTTTTATGTTGTTAAACCAGCTGTCACCCTCTTCGACGCACCCTTCTACAGTGCCTTGAATGATGATTTTTTCTCAAGTTATCATGTCGCAGCACGTGACCGTACGAAGTTATCTTACGTCTCTTAATTGTTGTTATAACGGCTACTTGACGACACGCAATATAGTTTATTCTGTCCCAGACACGAGCACATACGGACATTTGACCGGCCAGAGGGGTCAAGCTTTACACATCGACTGTTAGGAGAAGAAATCTATGGAAGGTAACCATGGTTACAAGTAGGGCTGTTATCGATTAAATTAAATTTAATCGTTAACTTTTGAAAAATTACTGATTAATTAATCGATAATTTTGCTAAAGCTAAAAATAAAGATGTATGATGTCATTAAACTGAAAATTTCAAGGGAAGTAATAAAAACAGGCAATTGATTTTTGTTTATTGAGTTATTTTTAAAACATAGTTACCAATAAAAAGAAAAAGTTAAATAAGGTATTAAAGTTTAAGCACTCGGATGAACATTTCAATTTAATTTTAAAAATATAGAAATAATATAGCTGTATAGAATTTGTTTGATGATTAACAAAAACATAAAGATCATATTTTTATCCTAAGTTATGATTTTTTTTTCTAAGACCTTTTTTTCACTGTTGTTTTCTTTCACATTTTGTGCCCTTTATGGCATATTTAAAATTGTCTATAACTTAAGTATTTAATTTGATTCAAATTAAAAAATATAATATTGTTATGAGATATATTTAACTATAAATAGTAGGGCTGTTATCGATTAATTTAAAGTTAACTTTTGAAAAATTAACGAATAATTAATCGATAATTTTGATTAAGCTAAAAATAAGATGTCTGATGTCATTAAACGGAAAATTTCAAGGGAAGTAACAAAACAGGCAATTAACATTTTTTAATTTAAATATAAGAGCTTATTTTAAAGGTTGCACTTGAAAAATCTCTTTTCTAAAAGGAGAAGTTTCTATGCAAAAAAAGCTAACTATTATTAATTATTTATAATTAATCATTGATTAATAAATCGGAAAAATTATTTTAAACAACCTCTTCAATTTAATCGCTATTTTATCGATTAAAATAATTTTAATCGATAAAATTTTTTACCAATTAATCGAGAAATTAATCGGTAATTTCCGCAGCCCTAGTTACAAGAGATGACGCCCTGCTAACTTCAAACGCTTCACACAAGTCACAATATCGTGGTCAGCTGACATAGCTGATAGTTATAGATCTGGTCTCAAAATACCGTAGAGTATTTCTTATATTCACGTCTATGTTACCACTAGCCACTAAATTATTAACAAGCGCTACTGTATTTCAAGGCGAACTTTAGAGATGGGCCAAAATACTGGAAAGATTGTATCTGATATTCATTGCTATTTATTATTTATATAAGCACGAGCCATTAATAACGTCAAGTTATTTTTGTCCTGTACTTTAATGGAGCCAGATTTCTAAAACTAAAATGCAGTTTTTATTTAGATCTAGATCTACTCCCTTTTTTAAAAAATATTGTTTTAGTTTTTTTTAACATTTCAAATAACAATTTTGTTGCGTGTTGTGAGATTTCAGCCGGGTTATTTGATGAATATTTTCCTGCAAATAGTTTCATCCTAAAATAGAACAGGTTTCAATATTGCCCAGGTCAGGTCGTCTAAGTGCGGTACATCAGGCCATCAGACAGATTATGTGATAAGCTATAATCCTCGTGCTTAAGAAACGCGTATCGAGCGGATCAAAGCCAAAACCTCACCCGTAACACTTCAATCCACAACTATAACTACCCACCCTTAACTTCACTATTACACATCCTTACATCCACCAATATCCTACTCTTCAATTCACCAATATCCCACCAATCCATTTTGCAATTGCCCATCCTTCCCTTCACCGACTTCCCATAGCTCTATTCCCCAATTGCCCACCCGTGTATTCATCAATTTCCCACCCTGTCATACTCCAATATCCCACCCTGCCATTCCCCAATATCCCACCCATCCATTCAACAATTTCCCATTCATCCATTCCCCAATGGCCCACCCATGTGTTCACAAATTTCCCTGACTTCCATTTCCCTATTGCCCACCCATGTATTCACCAATTCCCCATCCTACAATTCCCCAATTACCAATTTAATCGTTCCATTCTATACCTACCCACAATTTTCCTATCACTTCCTATCGGTTCACCGACAAAACGGCCCCGGACAAAACGGCCCCGACAAAACGGCCCCGACAAAACGGCCCGCGACAAAACGGCCCCCGACAAAACGGCCCGCGACAAAACGGCCCCGGACAAAACGGCCCGCGACAAAACGGCCCCCGACAAAACGGCCCCGGTCAAAACGGCCCCAGACACATACTGACACATACATCTGACACATACACCCTGACATATACATATGACACATACATCTGACACATTCATCTGACACATACACACTAACACATACATCTGACACATACATCTGACACATTCATCTGACACATACACCTGACACATACACACTGACACATACATCTGACACATTCATCTGACACATACACACTGACACATACACCCTGACACATACACCTGACACATACACCCTGACACATACATCTGACACATACACCCTGATACACCCCAAACCGACACCCGTCTCCAACCTATTGAATCCAACCAGCCCTGGACAACAAATCAGAGGTACTTGATGACTTAGGGGCTGTTCATTTCTACAGTTATAAAAAAAAGAAAAAAAAAAAAAAAAAAAAAAAAAAAAAAACCACTTTATATACGAGACATAACTATAAGGATGTTCATTGTGATACGAAAGGGGAAACGATCCAAAAATTATTTTTTTTATTTATCTCTCGTAAATCATGTTTAATATAATGCGCACAGATCGTGAATATATTTTTTAAAAGTATAGTCAATATAATGCGCACCTTATTGCGCGACAGGAAAGGTTGTTGAACATAACATGATACATAGAGATAAATACAATAATTTAAAAATTCAATTATTCATTTAGATCTAGATCTACTGTCCGTTCGATCGATCTGAAGTTTTGAAACATCATTTTTTTGAAATTTCAGCTCGTTAGCTTACGAGGAAGTGGATTGAAAATCGATCCAAAGTTTTTTCGGCAAGCAAGGGCTCAGACCCCACAAGTTAATATAAAGGATTCATTTTTTAAAAAAAACGTTTAAAAAACAAGTTTTTGACTATAAACCCTTTAGGTTAATATAAAGGATTTAAAAAGATCAACATACTAGCAAAACTTCATGTCAAGATAGCGATTTCCAGCCGAGAATTTCAAGAAAAGAATATCAATAACACTTGATTGGAATCAACGACACTAATAAATTTTTCCATTGCTTTAATCATTACCTAGTCGCTGACTGCATTGAGAATAGACTGGCTGTTAAAGAAACGACTGGTTGTTAAAGAATCGAATTTTAAAGAATCGACTGAACGTTAAAGAATCGACTGACTGTTAAAGAATCGAATGGCTGTTAAAGAATCGACTGGCTGTTAAAGAAACGACTGGTTGTTAAGGAATCGACTGGCTGTAAAAGAATCGACTGGCTGTTAAAGAATCGAATTTTAAAGAATCGACTGAACGTTAAAGAATCGACTGACTGTTAAAGAATCGAATGGCTGTTAAAGAATCGACTGGCTGTTAAAGAATCGACTGGTCGTTAATGAATCGACTGGTTGTTAAAGAATCGACTGACTGTTAAAGAATCGACTGGTTGTTAAAGAATCGACTGGTTGTTAAAGAATCGACTGACTGTTAAAGAATCGACTGGTTGTTAAAGAATCGACTGGTTGTTAAAGAATAGACTTTCGTTAATGAATCGACTGACTGTTAAAGAATCGACTGGTTGTTAATGAATCGACTGGTTGTTAAAGAATCGACTGACTGTTAAAGAATCGAATGGCTGTTAAAGAATCGACTGACTGTTAAAGAATCGACTGACTGTTAAAGAATCGACTGGTTGTTAAAGAATAGACTTCCGTTAATGAATCGACTGACTGTTAAAGAATCGACTGGTAGTTAAAGAATCGACTGACTGTTAAAGAATCGACTGGTTGTTAATGAATCGACTGGTTGTTAAAGAATCGACTGCCCGTTAAAAAAATCGACTGTTTGTTAAAGAATCGACTGACTGTTGTTAAATCTTCAAACGGATATTTCCTCTTATTATGATTTGACGATATTTCTCCGACTAAAAAGCGGAACAACTAATTAATTAAGTTCACTAATTATAGACAAGACTTTTATAAAACAATATTTTTATCATAAATTTAGAAGAAAAAATGCGCATACAAAAATTATTATTATTTTTAAAAATTTTTAAACAATCATTTTCCTGTTTAAGTTTAAGTCCCACTTAATTAACGGGTATTATTCGACATCGATTGAGATATTTCGTCACAGATTACACAGATGTTCGATTAATATTATAATAATATTTGATCATTTATGTAACCCAGTACCCGATCAAACAACTGGGCGCACAGCGCTTTACATAAAAACAGTAACGCACATAATCGTCAATGCATTCAAAGTCTTAATGTAATTGGTCAGAATGAATAGCTCGGGCATTTATTTTTAGGAATGTTATGATGAGAAAGAAAATAAGACGCGTTACCGCAATGGCAGAATGTCTCCTCAAACATCCCTCATCTCTATAAAAACAAAAAAAATCAGCTGACAACATATTTATTGACGTCCACCAGGTCTGCACACTCTCTAAAGGTCGTGTGTTACGTGACCTAAACAAAGGCGGAGATGCAGGGGGTAGGGGAGGAGGCAACAAAACCAAAACAAATCAAATCAAAGGAAACGAGTTTTGTTGTTGTGATAAATAAAAAGAAAATGTGTATTTTAAAAACAAAAGTGTTTGGCCTCGCTTGGGACAAGGGCGGACAAATCGATCTCAGACAAATCAGCGGACGTAAATACAATAGAGAGAAAAAATTATTTCATGGGAGGAAGTTTTGTTTCACATCTGTCAAGGGAGATAAAACCCTCAGCACGTAAATACATTTTTTTTAAACTTGATGGGGAAAGGCATTGTTGTGTTTACAGGAAGTTGTGTTAAAGTTAAACATTGTGCTAATATAGCATTGTCTGTGACTTGACACGTGTTTTTATATGACCTTGAGTTTAGCTTGACATTGTGTTTAAAATGGGATTGTTCTATTATTATTTCAACAGACTAAAGTACTCCCAGTGTTCACCATCCCACAGACTAAAGTACTCCCAGTGTCCACCATCCCACATACTAAAGTACTCCCAGTGTTCACATCCCACAGATTAAAGTACTCCCAGTGTTCACATCCCACAGACTAAAGTACTTCCAGCGTTCACCATCCCACAGATTAAAGTACTCCCAGTGTTCACCATCCCACAGACTAAAGTACTCCCAGTGCTCACCATCCCACAGACTAAAATACTTCCAGTGTTCACCATCCCACAACAAACTAAAGTACTCCCAGTGTTCACCATCCCACAGACTAAAGTACTACTAGAACAACTGAACCATATATGTACCCCTACGATTCAGCTGACAAAAGAACCGACACCTCTTGTATATGTTTAAAACTAACCAATCTGCAGGCTGATTGTTGAACCTAAATTGACAGTTCCAGGAATCAAAGGATGATCCACCATTTCCCCTAACACTCAAGTAATCGAACGTGTTTATTTGTTATTTTTAAATGGTTTATCGATTACAATCACGTCCTTCTGTTGGAGTCGTCTGCTCCATCACGTACTGGTTGTCATAATTATTAGCTTCGATCGCCAAGACAGTATATTGAAGCAGGGGATTTTCATGGCCCCCAACCATCTTCTAGCAAGGGAGGACCTCCATGACCCCAACCATCTTCTACCAAGGGAGGACCTCCATGACCCCATCCTTCTTCTACCAAGGGAGGACCTCCATGACCCCATCCTTCTTCTACCAAGGGAGGACCTCCATGACCCCACCCTTCTTCTAGCAAGGGAGGACCTCCATGACCCCATCCTTCTTCTAGCAAGGGAGGACCTCCATGACCCCACCCTTCTTCTAGCAAGGGAGGACCTCCATGACCCCACCCTTCCTGTAGCGGGGGGGGGGTTCCATGGCCCCCACCCTTCCTGTAGCGGGGGGGGGGGGGTTCCATGGCCCCAACCCTTCCTGTAGCAGGGGGGGTTCGATGGCCCCCACCCTTCCTGTAGCAGGGGAATTACATGGCCTCCCAACCTTCTTGTATCATAGGGGCGTTCTTACCCATCCTACACGACACCGTCTGGTACCAAATTGCTTCCTCAAAAATTGATTGAAAGATTCATCTTTTTAAAGTTTAGGACGGTTAATGGGTATGTTTAAAATGGAAAAGAACTTTCCTTGCATACCCGGCGTCAACAATACCATTGAAAAATTCCATATCCCCAAATGTTGGAAATACATTTCAAACCATTTCTTTCTCTATAGATTCTATATCAAAAATGAACATGAAACATTTTATTTTATCTTGACAGTCTGTAAATCAAAAGAGAATTCTAGACATTATTGTCAATTTTATTTTTTAATTTATCATTGGAGAAATAATTTCTCGCAATAAATTTCCAAGACAACAAATGTTTATTTACCGAGGCGATA
Source organism: Radix auricularia (assembly GCA_002072015.1). Lineage (NCBI taxonomy): Eukaryota > Metazoa > Mollusca > Gastropoda > Lymnaeidae > Radix > Radix auricularia. Next base: position 168,559 of record MUZC01000096.1, on the reverse strand, counting down.
TTTAACTTTCTTGTTGCTATGAACGGTTCTCGCGTTCTTTAACTTAAGGGCACAAAAAATCCACAAAGAACTATTTGATATTTCAAAGACATATTTCTAACTATCTAATCTCTTACAGGCGCTGCTTCTGTACAGAAAATTATTGCGTCCTAAGCTTATCCATCGTTTATGTCTAGTCTTGCATTTCCATTACAGTTTAAAATGTTGATAGAGTGACTGTAAGGACTTGAAGCTTTGCCTTTAAGCAGATGGTCTAAAATAAGGCACCGCATGCTTACAAATCTAAAAAGTTTTGAAAAGGGGTGGGTGAAGTATTTCCTTTTAACACATGTTTTCAAGAGAAGTCGTTCAGATCGATCAATATTTCCTTGCCAGGTGCCGTTAAAGGCTTTTAAAATATCAAACATAAAAAATAATGTGTAGGTCACGGATGACCAATTTGTCTTTGTAACTTGTTGTGAGTTGCGCACGGTGGTGTGTTTGCTGGTTGTTTTGGTGCCATTGGTTAGTCGGTGCGAAAGCGTTCAAAAGTAATTGTTTTTGTTGACGTCATTAGAATATGTGTAGAAGTTTAGAGACTCTTTGTGTAGACGGTTGTTGTGGCAAGGACGTACGCGATTAAACTTTGTTTTTGTTAGCAGTTAATAGAAATTTTATGAATCTTGGAGCAAGCGCTCCGGATACAATTATAAGGGCGCTGGTGACAATATAGGGGATTTAATTGCTGTGTACACACAACTACTACTTAATGCCACCTCTGGAGGTTGTACATGTTACAGGAGGCGTGGTGTAAAACATAAGCTCCCAACTCATCCTGTTTACAAGCTTCAATGGACCAAATCGTTCAGTTTCTTTTTCTGACAAGTGAAGTAGTTTTCACTGAACTGCATGGCTGGCTATCCGTGACCACTTGTCCAAATTTCTGTATTAATCTGACTGAATCATTCCAACAAAGAACAATGCATAGTTATATCTTAGATATACTTGTCGTGGTGCAGTAATTGTTATCACATTAAAACGAATTGGTGGCTTGAAATCTGGAGGCACTAATTTGGAGTGGTATTCAGTACTTAGTACTAGCATTCAAGTCAGGAGATTAATTAGATAATTACAAACAATAAAACTGAGAGTCAGTACAGTTACATAATTATATACATAAAAATGAGAGTCAGTACAGTTACATAATTATATACATAAAAATGAGAGTCAGTACAGTTACATAATTATATACATAAAAATGAGAGTCAGTACAGTTACATAATTATATACATAAAAATGAGAGTCAGTACAGTTACATAAT
>MUZC01000096.1:111041-121900 GCA_002072015.1 Radix auricularia | reverse complement strand
CCCCCCCCCCCACATTGCCGACTTACCACCCGAACCTCTTCCATGTTTATAACAGCTTCTTTACAGATATGATACAAGACGGGGGCCAAAGGGAAAACCTGGTGGGGCCAAAGGAAAGCCCTGGTGGGGCCACGACAGTAGTGAAATCAAGTTATGTATCGTCCCCTGTGTGTCCTAATACCTTATCTGCATAGAGATAGATGACCTGTCCTCACAACGATGTCTGTCCATGAATCCATTTCTCTGAAAGAACTCTGAATTCTGTTATATTTCATACCGCGTCCATCGAATTTGTATTGATTACAAATGTTTTAGTAGAGGTGGGGCTACAAATGTTTGGGTAAAGGGGAGACTACAAGTGTTCTGGGTAAAGGGGAGCCTACAAGTGTTCTGGGTAAAGGGGAGACTACAAGTGTTCTGGGTAAAGGGGACACTGCAAGTGTTCTGGGTACAGGGGGGCCTACTGATGTTCTGGGTAGAGGGGGGGCCTAGAAATGTTCTGGGTAGAGGTGGGCCTACAAATGTTATGGTAGAGGTGGGCCTAGAAATGTTCTGTGTAGAGGTGGGCCTAGAAATGTTCTGGGTAGAGGTGGGCCTAGAAATGTTCTGGGTAGAGGTGGGCCTAGAAATGTTCTGGGTAGAGGTGGGCCTAGAAATGTTCTGGTAGAGGTGGGCCTAGAAATGTTCTGGTAGAGGTGGGCCAAGAAATGTTCTGGTAGAGGTGGGCCTAGAAATGTTCTGGTAGAGTTGATCCTGTTGGCTGAGTGAGACTGAGAGTTGATCTTGTAAAGTGTAAAACTGGGGTTGGGTGTTGGGAGGGGGGGGGGCACCAATTTCCTACGACTAACCACTCCAGCGGTTCTAAAATCCTGCCCCTCTGTTTAAAAAAACAAACAAAAAAACATACATCATTCAAACCGATCATCCCGCCCCCAACTCTTGTTACTAATTAAAACGATGACGTGGTCAACTGAAAGGTCAGCTTGACATGGTAGTACTTGTACAACTAAGAGCTGCGACAGGTTAACTAATCTACAAACGAACATGTTTGTTACGTCCTTGAAATCTATTCAAAATTTTGTCGACTACTTTTTAAATTTATGCATTTGTAAGTATCGGGGAAAAAGAAAATATCCGTTATGCATTGAATAATATTGCCATGTTCATAAAACAAGATACATAAATTGTTTTATTTTTGAAGGTCAACAATCAAGGCTTGATTTATGGCTTGATTTATTTGTAGATGCCTCTGCGAAAATTATATTTCTAAGAGCTGCTCATCGAGATTACAAGGATTGGAGGTAAGATGACACAAGGCTACAGAACCAAGTGTGGAAGTGTGTTCCGGTCACTGAACCAAGTGTGGATGTGTGTTCCGGTCACTGAACCAAGTGTGGAAGTGTGTTCCGGTCACTGAACCAAGTGTGGAATGTGTTCCGGTCACTGACTAGCAGGAAAGAACGTGTACGATATTATTATTGTAATGAGGCGGAAGTGCGTGGCACGCCTTGCTGTGGAGGCGGGTGACGGCTGCATTTCATAACTATCCTGGACTTGCCATTTATTTAACTTAACATTAAAAGCCTGGACAGCTGTCGACAATTTCCGTTCAAGATTATACCAGTGTGTACATCATACATAGGATTATCCCAGTGTTTACATCATACACAAGATTATCCCAAATGATTACATCATACACAAGATTATCCCAATGATTACATCATACACAAGATTATCCCAGTGGGTACATCATACACAAGATTAGCCGAGTGTTTACATCATACACAAGATTATCCCAGTGTTTACATCATACACAAGATTATCCCAGTGTTTATTCATACAAAAGATTATCCCAGTGTTTATTCAAACACAAAATTATCCCAAAATACCTCAAAATGTTGTTTGTATTCCTAGAATCTCTGAAATATGATCTCAAAATGTTGTTTGTGTTCCTAGATGTAATCAACCTTCACAGATTTCTGACCTTGTAGTGGACCTTTCGCAGATGTTGATGAGATAAGAATCTTATAAACTGGGACAAGACAAATCGGACCATAGTGCTCGTATGTCCGAATCTATTCACTCATGCAAGTAAATCTGCTGTTGGAACTATTGGCCACCACAGTTGTGCATTTCTTATAGTGAAAATTTCCTAAATATTCTGTCTTATTGTGAACATTACTTAATCGCCCTGTAGATTAATGCGCCAAGGACATTACAATGAACTGCTGGAGCCGTTCGCTAACTTCTGCAATAAAGACACGAATACTTGCCTCAAATAGAGTGTTGCAAACGTCCATTGTTCACAACAAATTAGCAACTATTAAATGATGCATCAATTCAACAAATCATTCCTTGTTGTTTTTTTTTAAACTTGACATCTACAAAAGATGAAAGTGGGGCGGGGGGGGGGGGGCGCAAGGTAGACGCGGACCAACTATTGATCGCAAGTATAGCTGAGAAAATCAATTCTTGTCTCCCTATTGTCCTAGTCAAGAGCCATCTTGGAACAGCTTAACGTGAAAAGGGAAGGGGCGGGAAGAGATGTTACAACAAGAGTTATGGGAAATTATTTAGAGGTAGAAAAAAGAATAATAATAATTGAGGGAGATAATTGAGTTTGAAAATAAATGAATTCACGACGATATGAGTAACATAATAGAGAAAAATGGGGTGGGTAGAATTATGGGACACACAGTGGCGTCACAAAGGGTGCGGTGGGGGCGGGCCGCCCCGGGTGACACCATCACAAGGGGTGACACCAAATGTAAACTCTATAAGTTCCGGTTATCTGGCACTGGAAGGCTCGGAAGAGTTCTATGGGAAAAGTCATGAGGGGGTGACACCATGAGCAACCACCTCCGGTGACACCAAATCTAGTGACGCCTCTGGAGGCACATTTTGAGTTCACTCAGGGTATTAGGATATTTTAAAATTCTTTAAGGCGGGAAATAATTTCGGATGAAATATAATTGAATGAACAGCGACGAGTAAATAATGGGTTTACATAGAACAACTTCTTTTGTTGAAACGTCTCAAAGAGGAAAAGTTAATCTGGTTGAAATCTTATTTCGACACCCGAAATGATTTTTTTTATTGGGTCTACAACTTCCTTGTTATTTTTATGATTGCTTTTCTTTTCTATTTGCTGTCAGTGTGCAGTTTTTAACATGGGGTGTTAATCCCACCACAGCATTGAGGAAGTGCATAGAATATTGAAATCTGTTGTGTCAATTGTTTGCATATTTTCAAGGATATGTTGTAGTTGTAGAACGTGTGGAATATGATATCACCTTTAGAAAATGTGACACATGCTATGAGCTTTTGAAGATTTGACATGTTTGCCACTTTAGAACTTGTGAAATGTGTTAGCAACTTTACAACTTGTGACTTTTATTAGCAACTTTAGAACTTTTGACTTTTATTAGCAACTTTAGAACTTTTGACATTTATTAGCAACTTTACAACTTGTGACTTTTATTAGCAACTTTACAACTTGTGACATTTATTAGCAACTTTAGAACTTGTGACATTTATTAGCAACTTTAGAACTTGTGACATTTATTAGCAACTTTACAACTTGTGACATTTATTAGCAACTTTACAACTTGTGACTTTTATTAGCAACTTTACAACTTGTGACATTTATTAGCAACTTTAGAACTTGTGACATTTATTAGCAACTTTAGAACTTGTGACATTTATTAGCAACTTTAGAACTTGTGAGATTTATTAGCAACTTTAGAACTTGTGACATTTATTAGCAACTTTAGAACTTGTGACTTTTATTAGCAACTTTAGAACTTGTGACATTTATTAGCAACTTTAGAACTTGGGACGTGGTGGTCGAGAGGTAGCGCTCTCGACTGTCATACCGATGGTCACGAGTTCGAATCCACACGAAGGTGAGGCCTGAGGAGTCCCCGAGTCACCCAGCTCCGAATGGGTACCTAACTAGACAATAGTTAGGCGGCTGGGGTAATGCGTGGAACCCTTATAGCCGTGGCCTGTGACCGCTGCATCACTTGCCAACAGATCATCTCTCATGGTCTGTGGACGCAATTATCTTCTGCATAGAAGGAGCGTCTGTATATCTAAGATAAGATTGTGACATTTATTAGCAACTTTAGAACTTGTGACTTTTATTAGCAACTTTACAACTTGTGACATTTATTAGCAACTTTACAACTTGTGACATTTATTAGCAACTTTACAACTTGTGACATTTATTAGCAACTTTAGAACTTGTGACATATGTCAGCTAATTTTAGCGTCGCTTTATTTGAATGTAGTCAATAGTTTAAGGTGTGCTAGTAATGTTTACATAACATTTCAGGCCCTGGGATGTATGAGTGACATCAATTGTTTTTTTTACTAACATCCCATAGTTATTACTGACATCATTAAAATTGAAACAAACCACCCGTGTTCTCCCAATCCCCAGATCAAACGTGGTGCCAATGTTCAAACGTGGTGCCAATGTTCAAACGTGGTGCCAATGTTCAAACGTGGTGCCAATGTTCAAACGTGGTGCCAATGTTGATATTTCATCAAGACAGAATCAACTAAATCACGTGTCATACCAACATGTTTGAGTGAACTTATAGGCCTAGGGCCTAGGCCATTTGCTTTGCGTTAGTTGCTGCGAAGTGAATATTCATTCTCTTTAGGGTCGAGTCATCGGGCTCTTAAGACCCGGTTCAATCTGTCGCCAGCGAGCCTCATCAAACGGTCATCGCTATAGAGGTGGTCCTGTGCAGGTATCGCAACCTCTCCATGTAAGACTCTGCCCAACTCGGGGAAACCTAGTACGTGGGCCACCGTCTCCTCGGGGTAGCCACACAATCGACAGGCCAGTTCCCTTCTGTTGTCAAACTTATACAAGTAGCTTCGTATTGGACAATGATCAGTCCTTATCCGTGTTATGAGCGTCTGATTACTACGTTCAATTTTCCACCAAGGATCGCTCTTGCTCGGCCGCGCCATTTTCTGGTAAACCTTCCTGGTCCTATTTCCTGGGCGCGAAGTCAAGTGTTCCCATATCACATTGCAAGTTTTTTTTTTAAATCTCAGCATTTTAACTAACGTGTGAAGCTGGGTCATAATTCAGATAGTGATCGTAACATTGTTCGTAACAGAGGCGTCACTAGGGTTGGTGTCACTTAAGTAGATGAATGACATGGTATGAGTGAGCCTGACAATTAGTCACAAAAGAGCTCTCACTCATACCCTGTTTGTATGTCATACATCTACTAAGATGGATGACATGATATGAGTGAGCCTGACAATTAGTCACAAAATACCTCTCACTAATACCCGGTTTGTATGTCATACATCTACTAAGATTCAAGATGGATGACATGGTATGAGTGAGCCTGACTATTGGTCACAAAAGACCTCTCATACCCTGTTTGTATGTCATACATCTACTACTATACAAGCCTGATTGCAGTCTCACCCAAATGTTGATGGTGTCATCCAGTGCGGTAGCTCATTGTGTCGCCGTCGCCCCTCACGACTCACCCCGTGGAATGCCTCTGTGTGCAAAGCTGTTATTTAACGGCAACATAAAGAGTTTTATATTTTCGTGTCAGTCTTGTGATGGCCTCACCCGGTGTGGTCCGCACCACCCGCACCCCCCTAGTGACGCCTCTGGTTCGTATTGATTCATGTCAATGAGTGAGATAGTTATCGCTAACGTTGGACTTGCTAATTTATGTCAGTAATTGAGATAGAGATCACTTATATTGTTTCTCTCTACGGTTTTTTACACATTAATATTGTGTTTATTTGAATGTGACTATCAAATTAGCAAACAATTGTACCCAAAGAAAATTACTCTAAAAATAATGCTGCAAGGAGTGAATACATCGAGCTACCTAAGGAGTCAGAGATAATTGTGAAAAAGTTGGCATAATATGCTGAAAAAACAAACAAACATAACGATTGTAAAGCAAGAACTTTATTTAACCAACGTAACCATTCTTTCCAAATACACATGGTGAACGTTGGCTTAACGAGCAAAGAGCTGGCATCCTTAACGAGAAAAGAAAGAGCTGGGCTTCTTCATTGAGGGTTGTCGATTCAATATAGGAAAACATAACTTTATTCAAAATTAAATCAATTCTATAAGTATCCAAATGATTTCTAACAATGAATTTCTTGAAACCCATAAAAGATTCAGAGTTTGAAATTCTTACTCTTTTATGAAGCGAATTTATAATATTAAGAAATGTCGGTGGTTTTTTTTTTCTTGTTTGGGGGGGGAGGGGTGGGGGTGGTATATTTCATGTGCCCATGTTATCCGAAAATTCAAATATTACGAGATGTGCTAATAGCCATAAATAAAATACAAAATACAGGGATCAAAGCCTAATTGAAGCCTTGCACCGCATATATCCTTATGAAGATGCGTCTTTTAACGATAGTATATTCAATAGATAATCAACGCACGGTACTGAGGCCCTTCAAGCATTCGCTGGAGTAACATCTGTAAGAATGCAACGTTATCAAGGGCCAAAAATGCCCTCCTACCGAGAGCTTCTGTACCAGTTGAATCGTCAGCTTCTTTCCCTTTACTTACGGTCCAAACGTTGGGCTTCCTGACTCTCACTCAGTCATATCATGTTTCGTTGGTATGTGGCAGGCTACGTACATTGAGCACTATGTTCTCTTGCGTAGTTATTTGTTTATGTTTAGTTCTATTGACAAGGTAGGTTTATTAATGTGACCTAAGTTCGAGAAATACTGACGCAAAAGCGATGCCAAGATCGCTTACTCTTTATAGCATTGTGGCAGTGTGCACCGAGTCGCACCATGTGCAGCGAACCGCACTGACAAAGGAAGTGACACGATAGAAAGGGACAGTTAGGAGAAGGTGTAATGAAGGCGTGTTTTTTAAATTAATGATTAAACTGTACCGTCATAGTACTTCCAGGCCTTAGTGAGGTGTTTGTTTAATTAATGATTAAACTGTACTGTCATAGTCTTTCCAGCCCTTAGTGAGGTGTTTCTTTGTTAATTCAAAGCCTCTTCTCGGCTACAACATAAAAAATGAGGTTCTCAAGCCTACGAGTAAACGTGACCAGCGCTGGCATTTGTTCTATAAAAACAGGTAAGCTACTGACACAGTTCTCCAAGCATAGGTAAGCTACTGACACAGTATTCCAAGATCAGGTAAGCTACTGACACAGTATTCCGAGATCAGGTAAGCTACTGACACAGTTCTCCAAGATCAGGTAAGCTACTGACACAGTTCTCCAAGATCAGGTAAGCTACTGACACAGTTCCCCAAGCACAGGTAAGCTAATGACACATTTCTCCAAGCACAGGTAAGCTAATGACACAGTTCTCAAAGCACAGGTAATCTACTGACACAGTTATCCAAGCATAGGTAAGCTAAGGACATAGTTCTCCAAGCACAGGTAAGCTAATGACACAGTTCCCCAAGCACAGGTAAGCTAATGACACAGTTCTCAAAGCACAGGTAATCTACTGACACAGTTCTCCAAGATCAGGTAAGCTAATGACACAGTTCTCAAAGCACAGGTAATCTACTGACACAGTTCTCCAAAGCACAGGTAAGTTAATGACACAGTTCTCCAAGTACAGGTAAGCTACTGACACAGTTATCAAAGCACAGGTAAGCTAACGTCACAGTTCTCCAAGATCAGGTAATCTATTGACACGGTTCTCTTAGGACAGGTAATCTACTGACACGGTTATCTAAGGACAAGTAAGCCATTGACACGGTTTATTAAAATCACAGGTAAGCTAATGACGCGGTTCTCCAAAGCACAGGTAAGTAAGCTACTGTCATGTCACATTTTGGAGTTCATGGGTGTTTGTTTATTTAAATCAAGTCTGCGGGCTCAGAGAGCCGCGACTCAACAGCCGTTTATTGATAAACATTTGAAATTCGATTCAGTTCCGGTAAATAATTCCTGTCCTATTGGTGCTGCCCCCCTCCCCCAATATGTGCCTGTGTGCGTGCGTGTGTGCGTGTGTGTTTGTATGCGTTGTGGCCTAGCTGCGATGTGGTAAACACTGGGTTCTAAACTTGACCTTGTCAGCTCTGAGATAACTTGAGGTCAAACACCAGAACAAAAATCATTCAATTTGAGTGGTCACAAATGCAACAACGAAGATTTTTGTACGCTAAAAGATTTGTGTGAGTAAGATTAACGGTGCAAATTTGTGGAAGATAACAACGAAAGATTATTGTATGATTAATAGAGATTTATGTGAGATTAACAGAGTAAGTTTATTTAAGATATAACGACAGGAATATTTTGTTGCCAACGAGAGGCTTTGATTTACGTCAGCTACCAAAAAGTACAGTTGTCTTAGTTCTTGTTCTGTCCGTACCAACCCTAAGGGAAGGTGGGGACGGGAAGGTGGGGAGGGGAAGGGGAGACAACTTAATGTTACCACCCATCTTCGCGGGTAAGAAAATGCAGGTAAGAAACTATACATAATGAGCACACTGCCTAATTTCCGAGTTATTATGGCCAAGGGGCGTTACCTTAACCACCCGGATGGATGTCAAGTTTGGCACAAACGGTCAATATGCATCGACAATATAAACTTAATGCTGTAAGTTTTAATACTTATTTCTTCCATGCACCCTGAGATACAATTTAGAAAAGCTACAAAGACGTGTGTAGTGATTTATTTTTCAAAAATACTTGTACAATCTAAGTGTGTATTTAATTCAACGCTTCAAGTGTACAAACTGGACACATACAGCCGTTCAATCCACACATGGAGAGTGTACAAACTGGCCACATACAGCCGTTCAACCCGCACCTGGAGAGTGTACAAACTGGCCACATACAGCCGTTCAACCCACACCTGGAGATGTACAAACTGGCCACATACAGCCGTTCAACCCACACCTGGAGATGTACAAACTGGCCACATACAGCAGTTCAACCCGCACCTGGAGAGTGTACAAACTGGCCACATACAGCCGTTCAACCCACACCTGGAGATGTACAAACTGGCCACATACAGTCGTTCAACCCACACCTGGAGATGTACAAACTGGCCACATACAGCCGTTTAACCCACACCTGGAGAGTGTACAAACTGGCCACATACAGCCGTTCAATCCACACCTTGAGAGTATACAAACTGGCCACATGCAGCCCTTCAATCCACACCTGGAGAGTATACAAACTGGCCACATACAGCCGTTCAATCCACACCGGGAGAGTGTACAAACTGGCCACATACAGCCCTTCAATCCACACCTGGAGAGTATACAAACTGGTTACATACAGCCCTTCAATCCACACCGGGAGAGTGTACAAACTGGCCACATACAGCCGTTCAATCCACACCGGGAGAGTATACAAACTGGCCACATACAGCCGTTCAATCCACACCTGGAGAGTATACAAACTGGCCACATACAGCCCTTCAATCCACACCTGGAGAGTGTACAAACTGGCCACATACAGCCCTTCAATCCACACCGGGAGAGTATACAAACTGGCCACATACAGCCCTTCAATCCGCACCTGGAGAGTGTACAAACTGGCCACATACAGCCGTTCAACCCGCACCGCGAGAGTATACAAACTGGCCACATACAGCCGTTCAATCCACATCGGGAGAGTATACAAACTGGCCACATACAGCCGTTCAACCCGCACCTGGAGAGTGTACAAACTGGACACATACAGCCGTTCAACCCACACCTGGAGAGTGTACAAACTGGACACATACAGCCGTTCAACCCGCACCTGGAGAGTGTACAAACTGGCCACATACAGCCGTTCAACCCGCACCGGGAGAGTATACAAACTGGCCACATACAGCCGTTCAATCCACATCGGGACAGTATACAAACTGGCCACATACAGCCGTTCAACCCGCACCTGGAGAGTGTACAAACTGGCCACATACAGCCGTTCAACCCGCACCTGGAGAGTGTACAAACTGGGCACATACAGCCGTTCAACCCGCACCTGGAGAGTGTACAAACTGGCCACATACAGCCGTTCAACCCGCACCTGGAGAGTGTACAAACTGGCCACATACAGCCGTTCAACCCACACCTGGAGATTGTACAAACTGGACACATACAGCCGTTCAACCCACACCGGGAGAGTGTACAAACTGGCCACATACAGCCGTTCAACCCAGACTTGTACCATATTCAAAAGACTGGAAGATGGATCACACAAGTATTGATTTCTATTATAGCACAATGAAACTTGTCTTCAAAATAAATTTGGCATGGTAATCCTTGTATGACATTCCTCAATAACGTTTGTAACTCCCCATTAAAATATAGACCCAACCAAAAATTTGATTGATAGCAATGTTTATCGTGAGACATGTTGCCACGTTTGTCTAACGAATTCCTAGTGTACTAACGATTTTCAAGATGGCAAGATTTAAATTTTAAAAAAAACAAACAAATCTCATAAATCGTTTTGATTCTTATCTGGATTTTAGGGTTAGGGGCCGTCCATAAATGACGTCACGCGTTTTTTTGCCGATTTTTGACCCCCTCCCCCCCTACGTCACGCGTCGTCACAAAATCGTAGACCCCCCCTCCAAAAGTACGTCACAAAACTTTGACCCCCCCCCCTTAAAAAAAAAACACTTTATTTTCAAAATAAGTGTTTCAAATCACTTTTTTTGTCATTTAAGTATTCATTTAATGTATTTCTACAATGTAATATTGTAACACGCGTGAAGCTAAGTAAAAGACAATAAATAAATTGTAAGCCAGTGATTCTCAAACTTTTACATATCAGACGACCGCAAAGAATTTTTCCATTTCACCAGGTACCGATGCATTCTTTTGCCCGTTTGACATGATTTTCTCTGTACTGATTTGATAG
>MUZC01000096.1:80856-97537 GCA_002072015.1 Radix auricularia | reverse complement strand
TCTAAGACCGGCCCTGACTATTGCTAAGACCGGCACTGACTATTGCCAAGACCGGCCCTGACTAATCTAAGACCGGCCCTGACTATTGCTAAGACCGGCCCTGAATATTACTAAGACCGGCACTGATTATTGCCAACCGATAGTTATCGTCTCGTGCTGCCCAGTTGTAGCAACTGCTAACACGCACCTAAAGGATCTAAACCAGTACCCTACGTATTAGTTCCACGTAAATGTCGATCTATTTCCAGCCTAGAGAAACCCGCCGACAATGACGTATGCGTAACCTCCCATGGCAATTGATGATGTAACTAACTGTCATGAAGAAACCCGTAAGACGAGAGTGACGCTATGTGGTGTCTTTTTACATTGTTAACGCCCCACCGATAGAAAGAGCTGTTACAAGATTATTTTCTTAACAGGAGTTCATCCCACCCCTGCACGCCTCTTAATGTGGTTCATTCAATTAGGGCAAGGCCTTTCAACGGGTACCCGTTGCCGTGCAAAAACCAGGTAGTAAAATTGCGCCCGGGTACCCGTGGAAATGTAGCTGCAATGGCTATACACACAAAAAGGACAATTTATCAGGTAAACATTTTGTTTGAAATAAAATTTTGTGAAAAACGTTGAACAAGAAAATTTTCCTAACAAGATTTGTCAACAGGAAATAAAATACGACCCCGACAACATACAATGCATTTTAATAAACATTTTGTCTCTGTCCTTATTGGTTTTTAAAATAAATAAATAAACAATTTAAATAAAAACATTCATTAATTTTTGTTATAGCCGTTAAAACCGTTGAACGCCAAAAATATTTTTTAAACTCAGAAATAAATTATTTTTTTAAATTAAAGTATTGTTGGGATAGGAGTGGAGAGTAATGGGGGGGGGGGTACATAACACTGCCTCGTCACAATCGGCGTATTTTAAAGCCATTTAGCGTCCTGTCAGATAATAAAAGCACAAAACACCGCCTAAACCAGGGGTCGGGAAACTTTTTGTCTGAGAGAGCCAAATATATTACTTTTTTTTAAAGTAATTTTGTTAGAGCCATACATTATCTCCATGCACACGAGGAAACATTTCATCTCCGTGCACACGTGGAAACATTTCATCTCCGTGCACACGTGGAAACATTTCATCTCCGTGCACACGTGGAAACATTTCATCTCCGTGCACACGAGGAAACATTTCATCTCCGTGCACACGTGGAAACATTTCATCTCCGTGCACACGTGGAAACATTTCATCTCCGTGCACACGTGGAAACATTTCATCTAACATAACAGACACGCGCATTCTTAGTTAGCGTATAATGTGAAGTCAAATGAGCAATACAGGCACAGTGCCCAGAGTTCCATAGTTTCTCCCTGGCCCCCAATCATTCAAATTAACCCCCCCCCAAACTGTAACAAAGCATGAGTTTAGTGAGCCCCGTTATAAACAGGCGATCGTTTGATGGCTTACTTGCAATTGGCCCCCTTGAACCACTAGTTTGAACAACTCTGTTCAATACAACTACAATGTGCTGTCTTAGGTTAGGTCAACACACAAAAGTGTGTACCATGCGAAAACAGCAGACGACGGGATAAATTCAGGAGATGGACTGGAATGACGGTCAACTGGTCAAAGGAATACCGATCAACTGGTCAACGACCAAATTAATTTAGGTCAACTGGTCAACGACCAAATTAATGTAGGTCAACTGGTCAACGACCAAATTAATGTAGGTCAACTGGTCAATGACAAAATTAATGCCAGTCAACTGGTCAACGACCAAATTAATGCCGGTCAACTGGTCAACAACCAAATTAATGCCGGTCAACTGGTCAAATCAATGCCGGTCAACTGGTCAAAGACCAAATTAATGCTGGTCAACTGGTCAAGATCAAACTCAATGGGTTTTAACAAGATGTTTGGAAGCTGTGATGTTATTTAGGCCTGTAACACATTAAGTGTCTTAGCTATATGAATGTACACTTGTCTAGTTATTTAAACTTTAAACACTTGACAAACACAAACACCAGGAATCAACGGTCAAGGGCTACATAAAACACCTGGAATTCAAGGTAACCTCTCATACACACGCCGTGTTGTTTACGAAGTTCGATTATTTTATTATCGCTATCAGTATGCGGTGGCGTAGAGAGGGGGGCAAGGGGGACAAATGCCCCGGGCGGCACTTTGCTAGGGGCGGAAAATTCATGTTCTTTAATTAGTTTCTAAGACAAAATTGACGGTCAAGCTTTTTATCGAAATAAAAGTAAAACCAAATAGGGAAATCAAAGAAATAAAGGAACTATCATAAGGCATGTAAAGTTTTCAACTTTCAAAACTTCAAACTCCTTAGATGGTATAAAATTCTCTGATACTAATACCACTAAACTGAAAACTATTTAAGTAGTATGAGAATGTAAATTTGATGTGGTGTTAGTTTAAATGACTCTTAAATTCTGACAGCCGCTCCTGTTGTAAAAGGAAACTTGCTGTACAGGAAACATGAGCCAATCGAAAGCTCGGAGCGGTACATTGTGTGTAAAGGGAGTGGGCGGATAATTCCTCGTTAATTAGCTCCAAAAATGAAAAGCGTTAAAATAAGGTTTAATAAAGTAAAATAAAAGCGAAGACAAAAATTCAAAGAAATAAAGAAACTATATCATATACGTGAACATTTCTAATACCAGAACTTGAAACTCCATTATGAATCTAAAGTCTTCTGATACTAACGCTACTGAAGTGGAAAACATTGGAGCTGAATAAGTTTACGAATATAAAAATATGATTCTGGTATATATAATTGATTCAAGTTTGCTTTTATCGTAATTAAATTACAGGAAAAAATTGTTGGCGTACTTACATCTTTTATTCTACCAAAGAGCATTGTTATTTTAATGTCTTTTGATTTAAAGCATCAACAAAAATAAGGAACAAAATTGCTTGTTTAATGAAAATAAATCTTTGCACGCATGTATCCAAACGTAGCCACCCATCAACAACTACTCAACATTTTCAAAGTTTTTTTTAAATTTATTTATTTGGAAAAGATCGGAAATCGGATTTTTAAAAAAAGGATTTACAAAGAACAACAATAACAAAGTGGCAGGATGTTTTCGTTAGAATTTTTGACATTATTAAATCCTGACAAAATTTAATGGGGGGTTTTTTCGGTCACACAAAGGAAAATACTGTTGCAAATAAGGGCAATATGCCGGAGCCAATGCATTTGCTTGCCTAGTACGATCGAGCGCTCCCAGAACATCGCGTGAAAAAAAAGGTTTTACAAAATGTCAACTAATATTCAGACTGAGCTCATATCAAGTTAAAGAGATAAAGATCGCGAAAAAAATCATCTTTCTTCAAGAACAAGATAACCAATATTGTGCCATTGTATTCGACAGCTCTTCATATATTTCACATAATCACCACACAAGTCCAGTTGTGGAATATGGAAAGATTGAAAATAAAAAAGTAGACGTTGTGGAATCTTTCAAATATTTCATTGAAGTAAAAGTGAATCTGCTTACATCATTTCTGACATGATTTTAATAAATGACGAACTTAAAATAATGGACAGCAGAGGCTCATCGTGTGTTAATACTTCTTCTTCATGGCTGGAAGTATACAGGCGTTTAAGAAAGACGCAATAACATTAAATCTCACTGTCAGAACTTGTACAAACAGTTTATTTGTTTACATGATACTCCAACTGAAACGAATTATCTATTTTAGTATTCTAAAGCGTTGTTAAGTATTTTTGTTTATGCCCATACACCTTTAGGGATATCTACTTACTTTACAAGCAAGGATTCAAGATACCAAATAGCGAATAGTTTCATTTTGAGATTATTTGGAAAGCTATAGAAAAACTGGCAGAGGCAGAAAAAAATCTCATCACACCAGTATACGCAGGAACTTTGATAGTCACAATAAAATCTTTTTTATTTTCGAAGCTATGCCAAAGATGCCCGTAATTATTTAAAAACGTATAGTGCTAGACAAAAACTCTAAGGAGAAGATGCTCACAGAGAAATTAGTGGAATGCTTAAAGGGTGCTTTGACATTTGATAAAATTTTATGTGGAGACCTCATCCCTTTAATCGAATATTCAAGTAAATGTACGAGAGAGCAAATTTTTGGTGAACCAAAATATGTATCTATGTTATTTAGAAAAACAGTTGCGAAACAAGTACTATTATTTATAAGATGAGATTTCTGTAGAAATTCGTGTAAGATTTTGGCAGGTACGTAGAATTTAGAAAACAGGTCCAATTTTCGTACACCAGATCAATCTGCTGTACTGAAATGTTGCCTTTAAATTAAAGTGTTCTAATGGCATTGTCAAGCAGAGACCCCCAAAAAAATGAAATCTAGACCAGTTCATTTATTAAGGTTTATAAAGATGTAAAGGTTCGAAGTTACCTTGCCTAAAATAATGTAATTCATTTGAACATTGCTTACAATTGTCTAAAGTAATGCAAGGTCTTAAAATAGCTTTTCTAAAATTAAGCTAATGAAAAATTAATTACGATCAAAATTTTCTAATCTATTGCTATTTCAATTTTGGCTATTGAGCATGGCAAGGCAGAAAACATTGATACACAAAAGATTGTGCCATCAAGAGAAACAGAACATTTCAATTTTATTACAGAAATAAAGCTTTTCTTTTTATCTTTAACATAAACATATATATTGCCAGTATTACTTTCTGATAACAACGATCTTTACTTTATAGCGTTAACATGTTGTGTTGTTTTGTTTGTTTGCTTTTTTTTTTTTGGGGGGGGGGGGTGGCAAATATTGGTTCTGCCCTGGGAGGCACATACCCATGCTGCGTCATTGTGGCACAGATATCCTCACAGCAACAGGAAATCCCATGACCCATCCTTACAACAGATATCACATGACCCATCCTTACAACAGATATCACATGACCCATCCTTACAACAGAAATCTTATCTTATCTTATCTTATATGTTACAGACGCTCCTTCTGTACAGAAGATTATTGCGTCCTACGTATTTCTATGGTTTGTGTTTAGTCCTGTATTCTTACTAGAGTTTTAAAAGATGATAAAGTGTTGGCTTTCCTGGTTTCTTCAGGCAACCCATTCCACGCCCGAATACCGGACGGAAAGAAAGAAAACTTGTATGTGTTTGTTCTTGCATATGGAATAAGAAAGGTGTTTTTGTCTTTATGTCTATTTGAGGGTTGTATTAGGTTATCACATGACAATTTTTTTTAATGAAACACCAAAAGGCAGCAAGCATATTAATTTTTATGCAGCCTACCGCAGAGTGTCAAACGTAGCCACCAAATAATGTCAATGAAATCAGAAGAAAAGAAATATAAAGATAAGATGTGAATCTATAGCGGTCTCTACAATTACAATGAGACTGTGACTATATATTTTTAATAGCCATGAATGCTCAACATTGAAACCATATAAATCGTTATAGAGTGACCTTGGTCGTGTGTGCGTGGGAGGGGGGGGGTGATCCAACACTAGTCTGTCTGGTCCAACACTAGTCTGTCTGGTCCAAACCAATCGTCCTTCATCGTAGGTCAGCATTAATCTAAGACCGGCCACTAACATACCTCACACACCCACTCCAAGGTAATACCAGCCTAATGTGTGTTCCCAGGTTAGCCAAGACATAATACCAGAAAAAAAAGGGGGGGGGGTTGAATGTGTGTGTGTTGGGAGTAGGGTCTTGTTAGTTTGATGCCATCAAGTCTGCGAAGAAGTCAAGAAGTATGTCAAGATTCAACGGCATTGATTTAACACGGCCGATGATTGAGCCAACAATTACTGTCACTCCTGTGGCGGTACTCTAAATCGTACATGACAGGAATCATTACAAATGACTCAAAGAACCGGCGTGCCCTACTACACACATTTACAAACATGCAATACCAGAAAACTTTTACAATTCCAGGCATGGGTCATTTAGCGCCAAGTTTATGACTTAAATTTTTGTCCTCCTTGAACTAAGGTCAGAGAGGGGTCAGACATAAGTTTAAACTTTGATGTATAATTTTATGGAGAGAAACAAATTAAGTTACTGAGAATTGCACTGATGTCAGGTGTAGTGTGAATGACATGCACTGATTTCATGGATGGGTGACATACACTGATGTCATGGATGGGTGACATACACTGATGTCATGGATGGGTGACATACACTGATGTCATGGATGGATGACATACACTGATGTCATGGATGGATGACATACACTGATGTCATGAATGGATGACACACAATGATGTCATGAATGGATGACATACAAATTATTAATAATTTATTAACATAAGACATTTAGGTGTATGGTGTGCAGTGCTGGATTTACCTATTTGCCAAACAAGTTATAGCTTAGGGGGCACCCGGAATTTTTTTCTTCATATTTTACAATGACATAGAGTATCTGGACTTTAAAAGCCCTACCCCCCCCCCGCCACCCATATCTCAAATAGCTTAGTGGCCAATCAAGTCTAAATCCGGCTCTGATGGCGTGTTGTCAACGCAGACAATCCGTGGCGGAATACGTAGCCAGTAAAAGACTTTGAAAAAAAAAAATGTAATTTTGTCAAATCAATTGTAATTCAATTACAGAATCCGGTCTCTAAACCTGGGATTGATTTCCCAACCTTCACCACACGAGACTGAAAGAGATCGTCTTCAGTTGAACTCATTTGTTTCCCGACTATCTAGCAGTTCTGGTATGTCCCTGGAGGTCGACCTATCCAGCTGTCATGGTAGGTCCCTGGAGGTCAGAGTGCAAATAGCCCAGTATGCTGATGTGAGGAGCGCGACAGTGGTTAGTGGTTACTTTAGAATTTCAAGTAATCCTCATAGAAAAGACGCATTATCAATAGTGATTTTTCCATCGCAATAAAGCGTGGAACATAGATTCTATATTTTTTTAAAGGCATGGCGATTCGTAAAACTAAAAGAAGAAGAAACAAAAAAAGACATTAGATGTAGCGTAGAGAAATAATTCTAGGTAACTAATATAGTCGAAAAGACAGCAGTCTAAACCAAACTATTTTATTGTTTACTTTAATAGTTATTTGCGTATTGCATGTAAAATAGTTATTTTAGAATGCAAATAATTACTCTATTTAGTGCACTAAATTTTTAAAAACACCGTAAAAAACAAGTTTTTTTTATACTATAAATCCCTTATATACGAGACATAACTAGATCTTTAATAAGGATGTTAAATATAATACGCAGTGCAAAACAATCCGAACATACAAAATTCTAGTTATGTCTCGTAAAACGTGTTTAATATAATGCGCACTGATCGTGAATATGTTTTTAAAAAATATTGTCAATATAATGCGCACCTTATTGCGCGACAAGAAAGGTTGTTGAACATATTACGCACCACGACACTCTATCTCAAAAATTAACATGATACATAAAGATAAATAAAATAATTTAAAAATTCAATAATTCAATTACAGTACATTTGATCGAACTGAAATTTTGAAACATCATTTTTATCATCGGCACAAGTCAGCCTGCAAAATTTCAGCTCGCTACCTTACGAGGAAGTGGGTTAAAAATCTATCCAAATTTTTTTTTTTTCTGCAAGCAAGCAACCAAGGGCTCAGACACCACAAGTTAATATAAAGGATTTAGCAAAAATGTTTTATTCATTTTAGTAAAGATTTTTTAGCGCATTTTCGAGAAGTCGAATGCGCTATTGCACCCGTTTTGTCCGTCCGTCCGTCTGTCATCACCCTTGATCTCAGCATCCATAAGTCCTAGACCCATGAGGTATATATGTTTTTTGTATGTCCTGACCTGCCATTTGTGCATCAACACTCAGTTACTCGATCCGTTAAAAAACCCCGTTAAAACTACCGAAAAATATTTCGAATCGAGAGGTAACACTAGCGCAGGGAACGGCCGCCATTGCCGGAAGTCAAATACATAGTTTTTGAAGAGTTGTGCGAAAGCGTGCAAAAGAATTAGTTTTTTTTTTAGTTGACGTCATTAGAATATGTGTAAAAGTTTAGAGAGTTTTACGTCATCATTTGTGGTGACTTGTAGTTGGATTTAAGAGAAATTATTTTTTTTTTTTAAATGTAAAGAAATGACTTTTAAATTTAAAAAATGTCAGGTATATTCATTACACAAGAAAATTCATAAAAATATGTCTAAAATCTAAACACAGTTACTGATAACTACATAATTCTGATATCTAACATAAGTACTGATACATAATACGAAAATGCGCTAACACGTCCTGAATTCCAATAGGTACCAGGCTTAACATGATTTTTAATGTTTAACTTTCATTCTCCGCCTTCCTTTAGATGTCTATAAAATCAAGCTTAATGCATTTTCTAAAAATTGGCAAATAATTATACAAATAAACATTAAATTACTAACAAATGACCGCTCTCAGAGAAAACCATTCCATATGCCCCCCCCCCTTCTCGGTCTTATATTTAGCTGGACCAGGGTGGTAACAGTACGTCCGCCAAGAAATTCAGAGAACCCGCCGGGAAATGCGATTGGGTTGTGTCAGCGACCGAAGGTTCGTCTCGTGCGTCCATTTGACGGAGAGTAGCTAAGTCAATTCGAGTACGCAAATAAACACTTATCATATTTGTCAGTATTACTTCAATTTTCGTCTTTGCAGCGATAAAATTATAACATTTCTGAAGTAAACTGGGCCATGAACCCTCCAAAAAAGCGCACAATGGTAATGGGTCCCGTGTGTTTATCGAAGAATGGACACATAATTACTTCTTCTGTAATACAGGCAAGTAAGTTTACTGTGTCATAAAATAGTTTCCGTAATTAATGAGAACAATCCGAAACAACACGACAAAACAAAACGTAAAGATTTGGCGGGAAACCTACCGAGGCAGAACGCAAGAAGACAGCTGTAGATTGCTTTACAAAGTTATAGAAGAAGTTACAACTAACAAACACTGAAGGGACAGTGCTACAGAGGTCAGTTACATGACAGTGCTACAGAGGTCAGTTACATGACAGTGCTACAGAGGTCAGTTTCATGACAGTGCTACAGAGGTCAGTTCCGCGACAGTGCTTCAGATGTCAGTTCCATGACAGTGCTACAGAGGTCAGTTCCGCGACAGTGCTTCAGAAGTCAGTTACATGACAGTGCTACAGAGGTCAGTTCCATGACAGTGCTACAGAGGTCAGTTCCATGACAGTCCTAAAGAGGTCAGTTCCATGACAGTCCTACAGAGTCAGTTACATGACAGTGCTACAGAGGTCAGTTTCATGACAGTGGTACAGAGGTCAGTTTCATGACAGTGCTACAGATGTCAGTTACATGACAGTGCTACAGAGGTCAGTTCCATGACAGTCCTACAGAGGTCAGTTTCATGACAGTGCTACAGAGGTCAGTTTCATGACAGTGCTACAGAGGTCAGTTACATGACAGTGCTACAGAGGTCAGTTTCATGACAGTGCTACAGAGGTCAGTTTCATGACAGTGCTACAGAGGTCAGTTCCATGAAAGTGCTACAGAGGTCAGTTCCATGACAGTCCTACAGAGGTCAGTTTCATGACAGTGCTACAGAGGTCAGTTTCATGACAGTGCTACAGAGGTCAGTTTCATGACAGTGCTACAGAGGTCGGTTACATGACAGTGCTACAGAGGTCGGTTTCATGACAGTGCTACAGAGGTCAGTTTCATGACAGTGCTACAGAGGTCAGTTTCATGACAGTGCTACAGAGGTCAGTTTTATGACAGTGCTACAGAGGTCAGTTTCATGACAGTGCTACAGAGGTCAGTTTCATGACAGTGCTACAGATGTCAGTTACATGACAGTGCTTCAGATGTCAGTTCCATGACAGTGCTACAGAGGTCAGTTCCATGACAGTCCTACAGAGGTCAGTTTCATGACAGTGCTACAGAGGTCAGTTTCATGACAGTGCTACAGAGGTCAGTTACATGACAGTGCTACAGAGGTCAGTTTCATGACAGCCAACAAGCCATTTTTCGAATGTTGAGCTTGTTTAGCAGTGTCCAAGCGTATCTTGTCGTGATACTACAAAAACATTACAACTCCGGAAGAGAGCACCGCCTACTGGCTACAATCTTGACTCCGGACAGCAAAGTCTGGAACCTGCCAAGAAAGCGGACTCGTTGCCGAGTCTCTTCACTGTGCCGGAAGCTAACTGTCTCGTCATTGACCATCGCCATCAATCAACGCCCTCGGAGAAATCTCGTATCATTTGATGGGCCACGCGAGTCAGGTCAGTTGGATTTGTCTCCCTCTCTAGGCTAGTCATTGTGAGGCTGTGACGTCACCCGGTGAAGAAGATAGGGGTCAATTATATTTAACTTATTGGGTGGGTTTGCAAACGTTTCAATCACTTTCTCGTGTGCTGCGGCCCGGGGGAAAGGGGGGGGGGGGAGCCCCTCGGGCGTCCAGCACTGAGTTGAGATAAATGTAATCGTAGAACTGGGACACGGGTGTAAGTACGCCCGGGGGGAGGGGGAGATAAGTTGGAGGTGGGTGAGGTATTGCTTGGCTGAAAGGCTTACACTAAACCTTACATGTTATGGCGTCACCTGACAGCAAATACTGTAGCCAACACAGAAACAAGTACGACGAGCGGTTTTAATGTGAGATGGCCATATAATGTGGTATAATATTTAATATACATTAAAAGATACATTTTAAAAACTAGAATTATAATTTAAAAAATCAAAGGAGTTTAAAAAAAAAAAAAGTACAATTGAGAGGAAGATAATCTATTTCATTTTTATTTGATTTTCAATTACTTATAGCTTCAATTCATAATTAATAATTGCTGATTCTTTTATTTATTTATAGTACAGTTAATTAATTATACTTGCCAAAAGTTGTTTTTTTTTACGAAGATTGATATAGCCTGTATGTATGTATATAAACACACACACACGTATAAGAATGGACACATAATTACTTCTTCTGTAATACAGGCAAGTANTATATATATATATATATATATATATTAGAGCTGCGGAAATTAACTGTTAATTTCTCGATTAATCAGTAAAAATTGTTATCGATTAAAATTATTTTAATAGATAAAATTGCGATTGAAATAAATGAAAATGTTTTACACAATTTTTTTCGATTTATTAATACGTGATTAATTTATAATCATTAATAATAGTTTGCTTTTTCACGTACAAACTTCTCAATTAAAAAAGAAAGAAAAGATTTTTTAAGTTGAAACTTTAAAATAGCCCTTTTTGTAAGAAAAGTGACATAAAAAATTAAACAATGATTTACTTTATTAACAATAGCAAAATTGTAATTCATTAACATTATGTTGAACTACTTATATTTTTTTCAAAAAATAGTTAATTGCTTGTTTTTGTTACTTTCATTGGAATTTTCTCTTTAATGACGTCATACATCTGATTTTTAGCTTTATCAAATTATCGATTAATTATTCGGTAATTTCTCAAAAGTTAACGATTAAATTTAAATTAAACGATTACAGCCCTAATATATATATACATTTATGCATGATGATTTATTGTATATCAATAACGAAATGCACGGCCTTATGCAGTAAGCATATTTTTCTCTGTTTCACGCCGGGTTTTAACCGTGTCACAGTAGACACACGATGACACATTAGATACACGATGACACAGTAGACACACGATGACACAGTAGATACACGATGACACAGTAGATACGCGATAACAGTAGACACCCCAAGACACACTTCCGTACGTTTCCACCAAGTGATACGTATGTTTAGAGCAGCAGCCGAACGCCGAGCCGTAACTGACATCTCGTGTTGTTTTTCTTAAGTTCAGAGATCACAGGAGATTCTATTCCAGCAAGTAAAGCGGAACTACAAACACAAGGTGTTAAGCCGGGATTTAGCGGTTCTCATTTTGGGCGGCGAGGTTGGAATGAACCCATCTTCTCAGCATTTACCATTCTGTACCAGTTAAACAGTAGAGACTTCTCCTTACATATAAATTAGGTACATGGACGGAGTGATTGTGAAAGAATGGAAGATTAATGTAAGCAACTGGTATAACCCAGGGGCCTCCAAACTATTTGGAAGGAGGGCCGTATTCCATGAAGTGAAGTAAAGATTAGCGAGGGTCGGAAAAAGATATTAACAAAAGTGACATACGTTGAGAAGCTTTTATGGCAAAAAATTTTTAATGACGGGTTAAACTAAGATCGTGAATGAAGTCAATATGTGAGATCAGGCTCAATGCCACTAGGTTGATACGTATGATATCACACAGGTGAGAGTCACTTAGTCTCGTCCTCACACAGGTGAGAGTCACTTAGTCTCGTCCTCACACAGGTGAGAGTCACTTAGTCTCGTCCTCACACAGGTGAGAGTCACTCTCGTCCTCACACAGGTGAGAGTCACTCTCGTCCTCACACAGGTGAGAGTCACTTAGTCTCGTCCTCAAACTGGTCAGAGTCACTTAGTCTCGTCCTCACACAGGTGAGAGTCACTTAGTCTCGTCCTCACACAGGTGAGAGTCACTTAGTCTCGTCCTCACACAGGTGAGAGTCAGTCTAGTCCTTACACAGGTGAGTCAGTCTAGTCCTTACACAGGTGATTCAGTCTAGTCCTTACACAGGTGAGTCAGTCTAGTCCTTACACAGGTGAGTCAGTCTAGTCCTTACACAGGTGAGTCAGTCTAGTCCTCACACAGGTGAGTCAGTCTAGTCCTTACACAGGTGAGTCAGTCTAGTCCTCACGCAGGTGAGAGTCAGTCTAGTCCTTACACAGGTGAGTCAGTCTAGTCCTTACATGATTGCAATCAGTCTTGATCCAGCTGACGATAAAATTCACAGAAAAAAGCGTTAGTTGTCTGTTGCGACTTTCAGCATCACTCCAACTTCAAGAGGTCCAGTTGCAGATGACCTGAAACATCATCGGGGTCCACAGAGAAAGGTGAAGGGGGTGAAATGATTTCCCTTTCAATATTGAATGTCCTGAAAGCGACTTTCAAATTAATCAGCGAGGGCGATGATATCTGCATTTGCTCGTGGAATTTTTATTGGGGTAAACTTGTCAGGATTTTGTAGTCAGGGAAATGTGTTCTATTTGACGACATTTGAGACAGGTGCCTTTGAGACAGTTGCCTTTGAGACAGGTGCCTTTGAGACAGTTGCCTTTGAGACAGGTGCCTTTGAGACAGTTGTTGATATGCCTTGACCTATGAATATAATTGGCTCACCACTTCATTGTGACCATGACGACTTGTGTTAATCAGGTTTATATGTTTTTTCCCATCAACAAAAAATGCAAAATCTGCCAGCCAAGCAGGACCAGAATGTTCTGGAATTGTTGTTTCTTATTTTCCATGTATTACCCAATTTATTTGTATGTGTGTGGGGGGGGGGGGGCTGAAGAGCTGTTCCCGACTCAGCCATCTTACGTCATTGTGAAACACAACATCAACGTTCTTTCTGGGTGTCAAGAAGAAACTACTGAAACAGGCGGAGAAACAGGCGGTGAAACAGGCAGTGAAACAGGAGGTGAAACAGGCGGTGAAACAGACCGTGAAACAGGCGGTGAAACAGGCAGTGAAACAGGCAGTGAAACAGACGTTGAAACAGGCGGTGAAACTGGACGTTAGAGTAAATAGAACTTATAGCTTATATCACGCTATAGCTTCATGATGTAATCACATCTAAGCCGTATGGTACAAATAACCTTCTCTGAATGATACAGTGAGTTTTAAAAGCTTTGCCATCTTCTTAGATGAAAACATTACAGACAAGATTTGCTAGTCCACTGTGCTCACGAGTCATGACAGAAGCACTATCAGTAATAATTACAGAGATTTGTTGCCATGGTAACTTAATGTTCTTGACAGCAGACAAACGGAAGCAAATAGATCTGTTTCCCTAGTTTAGTCTTTTAGACTCTGAAGGGCAAGCAATTAGTAAACAAGAAAACGTCATCATTTGAGGTACTCAAAACAGCACACAATTTCAACTTTCCTTATAAATATAATGTCATTATAGAAATAATACTTCAGTCGATTAATTATTTAAGATGGGGCTGTGGGTCAGCAAAATTTAAGCGTGGGCCATGTTTTGCCCGCGGACCGGACTTTGGATACACCTGGTATAATGCGTTACCAGTTTGACACAATGTGTTACTTAAATCTGGTTAATGATCTTTTCCTCATGTCCAAGAGATTAAATTAAAGAGAGTATTCATATTGGCGAGTAGTTTAATAAATATTTACCGTAAATATAATATGTTAAAACAAAAAATTAAAGGAAACCTGTGAAAAAATAAAAGCGTTATATATTAAATTAGACTTGTGGTAAAAAAAAATGTTTGGGTGTTTAAAAATCAATGAAAGTTTTTAATTAATTTTGACGACCCCTAGAAATACCAAGCTGCAACTATATCTTAAACGACCAATTATATATTGATAGAGATATGCGAAGATGTAATGACAAGTTTCATTATCTATAATATATATGACTTACATGCAGTGGCGTAGCTAGGGTCATGTGCGCCCGGGGGCAAGACACAAATTCTGCGCCCCTTGACGGACCGAAAAATTCTGGGGGCTCACTGAGCCCCCAAGAAAAAATTGAAATTTTACGGTTTATATGGTTCATTTTTTGAAGCAAATGATATTTTAATGAAATACAATACAGACTAATAATTCTCTATACGATTATAAACAATTTATTTGAAAAAAAAATACTCTACTAATTATACATGACTCGAATAGACATAATCTAAAATAAATGGATATTCCTTGATTTGAATGTCGTCAATCTCGCTGTTAAAATTGATATTCTCAAGTGTTCTCTTTCGATGCTAAGGAGTGCAAGATCATCCAGACGATCTTGATCCATTGAAGCACGTAATTAAGACAAAATAAGGTTTACTTTGCTGAAGGACCGCTCACAGCTTTTAGTTGAAACAGCAATTTTTAGAAGTATTTGAAGTGAAATACGCAGATTCGGAAATACGTCATCTCCATATGAAACAATAAAATCGATAAGATCCAAAGTAGTTTCCGGTAGAACTTCAGTCCGGGTACTGAGCATCTTTTTTTAGTATTTGATTTCATGTTCACAATTCGTAGAAATTAGCAAAATCTAAGCAATTATAACGAAACGTATCGACTTTTGTTTCAGCAAGAAGAGATTTGACGTCTAGTAACTAGTAAAAATCCAAATTTGTTGTTTAGGTTGTTTAAGACGTAAAATCCGTATTGATATCTCCTGTTGGGGTTTATCAATTTCGCTGTTCCTGTTCATAGCAGGTGCAATTTCTTCTTATAGAGAAAGTTCTGCATCTCTTTTTAATTCTCGAAGGCATCCTCCGATGTCGTCTAATCTTCTGTCAAACTCGATTCTCCAAGTTGTGCATCTTCTTTCCAATTGTCTACCGCAACATGGCTCAAATTAACACGAATGTTGACAATTTCTTGCTCAAGCGATTCAAGATCAGATTAAGCTTCCTTGAAACTCACAGTAGGATTCTGGAACCGTTTCTGGACACTATCAATTTTATCAAGTATGATGTTCCAGAAATGTTTAAAATCTAGGAAGTTAAAGTTTTATATACCTACCAGCAAAGCTTCTGCATCACTTCTGGTGTCAGGCGTCATATTTGTATGTTCTGATAATTTTTTCAACAGCCCTGCCATGACATCTAGTCTTTCATAAATTGCTATAACAGCTTCTGATCGTGCAATCCAACGTGTTTCAGACTCCCTCTTCATTGTGATTGGCACAACTCTTTTTTTAATTTTTTCCCAATGAGTTGTTGAAAGGAAGAAAACATAAATCTATACTTTTAACTGTTCCAAAAAACGTGATAACAACTGGATCATGTTTAGTTAAGTGTACTCTTGCTAAATTTTAAGCTGTGGTTGCCACAGTTGATGAATAATGCTTTGTGATTTCTAGCACATTTTCGCTGTTGAAGGCCGGAAACATTCCCGGTCATTACAGAAGCATTGTCATAACATCGTGACCGACCGTCGGATAGTGGTATGCTATTAGATTCCAGTTTCTCTACGAACAATTTTCAAGGCTTTTTGCGTCTTTGGAATGTATCTTTGCAAAATCTGAAAATGATTCTTTGATAGTTACTTTTTAGTTTGTAAATCCACATCCACAAATCTGATGACTTGAGAAAGCTTTTCCGGTGTCCTAGATCGATTGGAGTAAAGTAAGATACCGTAGTACTTGTGTTTTCTTATTTCACTCAGCAGCTGATTCCTTACAGTCGATGTAAGTAGGTGGATACATTCATTTTGGATTTCCGGTGATAAATAAGATACTAAACCTAGATTTGCTCGGGCATTTTGTTGGTGTTTTTTCTAACAGTTGATCCTACTGAGCAACAAGTTTTATCGACGATGGACAGGAAAGAAAGGCGGTGCCTGATGTTTCATATGAAAGGAATCCAACTTGCTTTGACACTCCGATACAAGCCCGTGAGAGGAGAGACGATTTATCTTTTTAAAGAGTCACAACATGCAGCAAATGGACGCGTATTAACCATTCTGTTAGCCAGTGGTTTTCAACCTTTTGAGATTCCAGGACCACTTGAAAAATATGTGCCTTAACTACGGGCCACTACTAAAAATTATTTCTGCATTTTCTGGTTTTTCGGTGATTTCGTACAATTTATCAAACATCTCAAAGTTACCTTGAAATAAT
>MUZC01000096.1:42275-61211 GCA_002072015.1 Radix auricularia | reverse complement strand
TTTTTTATGATAAATCACTCGTTGAATGCTTCAAAAGCGGTTCCGTGTTAATTTTTCTTTAAGAAATTTTTATTCTCTGTAATTTTGACTTGTTATAAGCCAGTATAAAATTTGCCTCCATCCGATTATATACATAGATGTATAAAAGCTTATATTAAAATGTAAAATTGATATTTCGTCTACAATTAAATAATTTCTTCACATTTATTTCTATAGCTATTTAACAGTGACTAAGGGAAATTCGTTCGAACCATTTTCGTATGATTTTATTATTGTAAAATACAATTAAAATGTTTAGAAAGGTTCCATTTCCTTTACAAATAAATATGCACCAATCTTACCCAATTACATATTGTAACTATAAATAATGCAATTTCAACAGCGACTATAAGTTCTTTTCACAGTTTATTTTCCATTGTGGCAATTCATGCGAGTAATCATCCAATTAATGCGCAAGGGCTCATTTCTTCTAAAATCAAACATAAAGTAAAAACCATCTCTGAAAAAATCATTGGAGATTGTTCTTCTCATTAACAGTTTTTTAAGTCACATTCAATGACTTCCCGTTATCTTTTATTCAAGCACCCATGCAGATCGCATCGGCAGAAACTTGTGTTCATAAAATTAACGGAATTTTTCATAATCCAGTGCATAATTTTAACTATATATAAAAGATTACGTGGTAACGTCTTTTCAATATTTAATTTCACTTTTAGCAATCTATGAAATAAATCGTTATTTCACAACTAATACAAACACACAGTCACACGCACACACAGACGCACATACACACATACACATAAACACACTCGCACACATGCATAATCACACACTCGGATTATAATCAAGATAAAAAGTAACATCAAATAAATTAATATAATAAAAGCTTCATGACGCCACTTCATTGTTTTTTTTTTTACGGCGCGCAAAACCACACCCTCAGTTAATCTCAAACCCAAAATCATTACGATTTTACGTCTATATTTTCAATTTTTAAAAAAGTTAGCAAGAGTTGCGTGGTATAGGGGCTTCACACACACACACGGACGCGCTTAGGCGCATTATTATATAGATATAATAGATATTACCTACTAAACGAAGAATTTGCACATCAAATAAATTACTCCTTTGAAATTGACAAAGAAAATTTCAATATTTAAAGAAAAACGATCCCGGTTTTTATTGCTGTACCTAAACTACTAGATGAAGGCATTACGTTGGAAAAACGAGGGGAAAGACCCTTTTGTCTATTAAAATTTATTCAACTGTACAGATTGGAAAATTATGTACCCAACAGAAAATGTTTAATTTTGCTAAGAATTTTCTCAATCGCTATCAGTATAGCTAGTTGTGAAAGGAGCTTCTTCAGTCTGAAGTTGAAAAAAAAATCTTCGTTCCACAATGAGTGATTTATGACCGTAAAATCTTGCAATATTAACCATAGAACAAGATATTACAAATAATTTGAAATTTCGATAGCATAATACAATATATTTTTCTGATATGACAGTTAGAAAAGAAAATGTATAAATATGTTTACATACTAATGTATACAATTTCTATGTAAAAATATCATTTATCTATAAATACAAAATAAAAGCATATTTTGGAATATGTGTTGCCTCATGGTGGGGGGGGGGGGGTTTGGACCTGCAACCTCAGTAACTTTCTTGTAAACTTTTTAAAAAAGTATCTTGTATTTTTATAAGTGTGTAATTACAGGTATATCATTTTATCACTGCTTACATGATTATGACATGCAGTGGTAAAAATGTTTTCCACCTTTACTTCGCTTTAATTACAATTATTTATTCATGTCTATTAATCTATAAAAATTCATCATATTATTGACTTAAGGGGCCATCCATAAATGACTTCACGCAATTTTGGCCAATTTTTTAACCCCCTCCCCCCTCGTCATACGTGATCATAAAATCTTCCATTTGTCGTCACAAAGCTCTGGCCATCCCCCATCCACCCCATAAAAACGTATTCTCTATTTGAAAATGAGCATGTTTCAAATCATTTTTTTTTTTGTATTTGAATATGTTTTAGTGTAAGGCTGCACTATAATATCGTTACACGCGTGAAGCTATTTAAAACGTCACTAAATAAAGTGTAATATATCAAATATTTAAGTGGAACTTTTATTTAGAGTTGCGCGTTTATGATGTGACGTCACATTTTAAAAAAAAAACCTCGTCACAAATGTGTGAATCCCCCCCCCCTGGCACGTCTCGTCATTTATGGATGGCCTCTAAAAAGGGCAGTAAATTAGAGACCGCCCCGGGCAGCAAAAGTTCTAGCTACGCCACTGGATTCAGTGTCACGTTTAGTTCACATGGAATAATAATGATAATATCACAAGAAAAAATTTAATAACAGTTACTTCTTAGTATACCAAGTCACATTAGACTTTAGTCACAACTGTTTGTTGAGAAGAATAATAAATTAACATCACAAGAAATAATTTTACAATTTGACCACCTTCTTAATAATAGATTTTTTTTTTTTTAAAGTTTCAAAGTTGACAAAAAAGGGACTATTTTAAATTTGTCCAAAAAATGTAAAAAAATTCGCGTGGGGCCGTTTTGGCCGAGGTCGATTTATATTGACGGCGAATTTTATGGGGCCATTTTGACAGGAGGCAATTTGGTTCGGAATATTTTGACAGGGGGCGATTTGACCAGGGCCATTTTGACAGGGGACGATCTGGTTGGAACCATTTTAACCAGGGCCGATTTTTCTGGCGCCATTTTGACCAGGGCCGATTTTTCTGGGGCCATTTGGGTTGGGCCGTATTGACTAGGGCCAATTTTTCAGAGGCCATTTAGAAACGTGGCGTATTTGCCGGGCCGTTTTAACCAGGGCCGCATTGGTAAGGGCCATTTTGACAGGGGTGTAGAATCCGCTTGCCGAATTTTCGTCCGCCAAAAAATATGCGGCACGCCGCATTAGCCTAACAGCTGATAAACTACATCGCGTTATCTTACACTTATATATTACAGATGCTCCTTCTGAACAGAAGATTATTGCGTCCAACGTATATCTATGGTTTATGTTTAGTCCTGTATTCTTATTAGAGTTTTAAACAGTGCTTTTTTTCAGTGGGAACTCATGGGAACTGAGTTCCCATAACTTTTTTTTGGCCAGATTCGTGTATATTTATATAAAATAATAAGTAGTCGACATTTTTAAAAAAATTTAAAAGCAGGTGTGAAATGAGTTCCCAAACATTTTTCGCAAGAAAAAAAGCACTGGCTTTAAATGATGATAAACTGTTGGCTTTCCTGGTTTCCTCAGGCAACCCATTCCACGCCCAAATACCTGACGGGAAGAAAGAAAATTTGTATGTCTTTGTTCTTGCATACAGAATAAGAAAGGTGTTTTTATCCTTATGTCTATCAGAGGGTTGCATTAAGTTATCTTTGCGCTGCATTTCTAAATTAGAATTAATTGCTTTATGTATCATTACTACTTTACTCTATCCTCAAGTGTATCAAGTTTTAATGATTTAATTAATGGTGTTACTCTTGTGAGTTTTGAATATTCTCCAGTAATGAATCTGGCAGCTCTTTTTTGAATATCTAGTTTATCAATTTTTTCTTTGGTGGATGGGTCCCATACAGAAGATGCTTGTTCTACCAGTGCCATACAGAAGCGTGTCAGATGATTTATCATCAACAATGGAGTAAAGCAAGAATCTATTCTTTAACCTCTTGTGTTCCTCTTAGTGCTGAATTGGGTAACAAAACAAGCCTATGCAATGTCAGAAAGAGGAATACAGAGGACACTAACACACACATTAGAAAACTTTGAATTTGCAGTTGGCACAGCTATACATTACACAGACTACAGGATGTGCTAGAGATAATACAGCTTTGAGCAAAGCATGAAAAAAAAGAGGGTTACTTATAACAACCAAAAAAAAAAATGCTAAAAATAAACCATAAACAAGATGGAGACATAAAACTAGAAAAAAAAACTTGTGACAAATAGACAGCTCCATCTACCTACACTATAATAATGTTGTTAATTTCTGGATGAACAGATAAAGACATAAAATGACAAAAATGTATATGACGACAGTCATTTGCACACCTAAACAACACTGAAATAACAACGTTTAACTCTCTCTAGCGTGATGATGTCCTATTGTGTGGATTAGAAACATTGAGAACAACATAGTCAACTACTGCAGAAAGAAAGCAGACCATCAACTTCACCCAAGGAATATACTAAAAATAAAATGGTATGACAAGACTGACAAATTTAAGCTATGGGAGATTAGCTTAGGCTTAGGAGACAATAATTGTTTACATACAGAGAGCAAATCAATAAAAATAATTTACAATGTCCGTCCGTGAGGCTACTAATTTTAGAAAGCACCAAATTACTGCACCAAAAATAACTCTTTTCGAACTTCTGCATAAAATTGTTAAATGTGGAAATAAATGAATTTAATAAAAATAAATAAAAGAAATGAAAGTTCTGTATTACATTATTCTTTTATTCTCATGTACAGTTTTTGAAAAATTTATAGATTGCAGCTGAAATATATTTATTTTGAAAATTTCCGTCATTTTTTATGGGTGATTCCCTAGGGTAATATATAAATTAAATATGATCAGGTTTAGAAAAAAATTATGTATATAAAAATGTAATTTAAAACAAGTAAAAAGCTCTTGTAGTCCATCTTGCACCCTTCAAGTTTTTAAGCCCCACAAGGGACTAAAGTACTTTCATGATGTTTGAAAAAGAAACATGCCAAAAATAATAAATTGATGAAACGAGTTTTGATGACTGATTAATAAATGTTTATTATAAAATTGGTTCAAATTTATAAATTATAACATGTATGTGTATAATTTATATTAAAAAAATAACATGAGGTATTTTAGTACAAAAAAATAACATGAGGTATTTTAGTATAGTGTCACTTTTTAGCAAAAGATTATTTGAGCTCAACAATTAAAGTATTTCAACAATTGACATTTACAAGTTTATTGTCAGTTTAAAGACACTAATACTAAATAAAAAAATTGATAACTTAAATAGTGCAGTATCCCAGTAAGGAACTGGGCTCACAGCGCTTTACATGAAGGTAAAAACATATATATAAATTAGCATTCATACCATAACAACCACATTAATCACAGTACATAATACAAAAAGCAACATTAATCATTAAAAGAAATGTTTCATTAATTTTAAAAATAATTTTGAAAAGACATGTCTTAGTGCAGTCTTGAAGGACTTGGTTATTTTAATACTACGTATGTGCAATCCACTTTAATTTATAATACATAAATTACACCTTTGAACAATAACATTAATCAACAGGATGTTTACTGGAATATATGTATAATTTCATAGTTGCTTTTTTTTCCCCCATTCACTAACTTTAAAATAATATTTCATTTTAAAAATTTAATGTAAAATTATTTAACCTTTCCCATCGTGAAGTCTGTCACAAGTGCCTTAATAATTATATCTGGACCACTTGCTTCAAGATTCATAAAATTCCTATTACACAAGAATTAATGCAAATCTACTAACAGAAACAAACCTCCTTGCAACACTCTTTACAGCAAACTTTGTAAACTTCTACACACATTCTAATGACATCAACAAAACAACTCCCTTTTGCAAGCTTTCGCACCAACTAACCAATAACACTAATACCATCAACAAACTCACCACAGTGCGCAGCTCACAACAAGTTACAAAGGAAAATTGGTCATCTTGACAATATCAGAACTGAAATGATATTGTTATAAAGTAAAAGTAAATTTACAAATAAATACATTTTCTAAAAATTAATTTTGTTATAAAATAGTTACATTCGACTCACTACGTGCAGTGGATTTACAAATTAAAAGGAATTACTTAGCAAAGACAGGCTAAAAGTAAAAGACTAGGCAAAAGTTTCAAACAAATCTTAATGATTAAAATAATAAGTTAAAGGTGATAAATATATTAAAAAGAATTCGTTTATAAGCATTCATAAGCTAAGTGCCAAAGTAAAATACTTATTTAGTTTTAAATTTAAAATACAAGGAAAATATAACAGAATTATTTTTAAGAATAATTTCACATAGGCATATCGCATAGAAAGTTAATCTAAACAAGCTACATACAATTACAATAAATGTGTAATTGAAAATAATGCTATAAAAATTTTTAAATAACCAACTTTTTATGTGGCCTTGTTTGTTCAGATACCTTGTATATTTGTACAAATTTATAACACTGGGAGACTAAAATGTTAAAGCAGCATCTTATAGTATCCTATTTATCATAATATATGCATCATTTTGCATTCCTTATGTTTGATGTTTTTACTTGCCATCTTTCTTTCATATGACCATTCTTCATTAAAGTCCTTACACTACTTCTTATACCAATCTCCACACATACAGCCTTCTGCTCCTTAAATCTGCTATCGCAGAATAATTTACATATTGACCAAAAATTGAAGAACTAATAAATAGACTGGTTATCACACTAGGTAAAATAAAAAATAATTTTAATTTAAAAAATTTATAGAGAATGTAGCACTTAAAGAGTAGGTGAGACTCTTCAAAATTATGATTTTGAAAAAAAACGGCATAGTTTTGTGCAGATAATGCATAATCTTAGACAAAATTATAAATAGGTTTATCGTGTAACCGATCAGAAAAATAATTTAATTTTAATTGACATAAAGGAACCCCATCTCGCTCTATTGAAAACAGTATGTTTTTATCATTTTCAGGTTGCCATAGATGGACATCTAAACTTTGACCAAGCAGGCTTTCATTGAGATAGACAACCTCCACATATTGTAATCCATTTGAAACAACATCTTCATTGACACTATGTAGTAAAAATCCATTTGTTTTTTTTTCTGAACTCTCTTTACTGCGATATACAGTCGCATGTAGTGCATCCAACGCATAACCAATATATGCAATATAATTTGTGTGATGGTTTAAATCTGTATCTGATGACAAAATCTGAAATACAAAGCTATGATTAACAACATAACAGGTTTATTTTTTAAAATCAACTATATTTATAATTTATTTAATGAGATTTTAATTTAAATCTCATTTTAAGTTACAGAATAACTTTTTCATTTTATTTTAAAGCTGACTTGTGTTAATTATTGTTACGTAGGAAGACAATTAACCCCCATAGAAATGAGCATCATAAAAATTATTAGTAGTATTATTATCTTAAGGAATTTACAAACAAAAGAAAAAGCTTCTCTGATTATTTGAAAATGATTCACCGTAAAATTAAAATGTACCCGAAAATAATATTTACAATAAGATGTTCAATTATTAACTCATAAAAAAAGCATGGTATGAAGTCTATGGCGGATTGGGGGGNGGGGGGGGGGGGGGGGGGGGGGGGGGGGGCTGAACGGGCTAAAGCCAGGGGCCCCCGACAGTTTGGGGGCCCCCAAACTTTTTATATTTTATAATAAAAGTGTACAAATGTTTGCATAAACCCTTGAAAATAATAAATTACATGTAAATAAATTGATAAATATCTATACAACTGATCGCAATTCAGACATGATAGTACTTAATAATCGAAAAACTTTAATTGGCTCACTTCGCATAATATAAAATATAGTTTATATTTTTTAAATTTCTCATTTTAGAGAAGCTCCGCTGGCCGTGTGGAGACAGTACAGGTTCGTGATGCAAGCCGTGTTGGGTTCTATTCCCAGCAGCGGAAAATAAAGTTTTTCTTTTCACACTCAATTGTAACATACCGCGAACACTTCAATCAGTTATTTCTTTGTGTTCGTTATTTTTTTTTTCATTATTAATATTTAGTTGCAGTCTTATATTAGCTGTTAACAATCATTTTATTTTAAGGATGCTGGCTGGATAGGGCCCCCGTTTGATTGCAGCCCGGGGCCCCGTGCAGTCTTAATCCGCCCCTGTATGAAGTATCTGTTACAGACGCTCCTTTTATACA
Source organism: Radix auricularia (assembly GCA_002072015.1). Lineage (NCBI taxonomy): Eukaryota > Metazoa > Mollusca > Gastropoda > Lymnaeidae > Radix > Radix auricularia. The sequence continues at coordinate 53,234 of MUZC01000096.1, read as the reverse complement.
GAAGATTACCGCAATACTTAGCTTGGTTTTCCCATAGCTCATTTAGTGGTGTTTCTTTGTGTAGTTTTTGTTTGGTTTATACATTTTTATTTTATTCTTTTTATTCAAATTTGTATTTGAATTTGAATCTCATGTTTTAAAACTTTCCTTGAGTATGCTACGGGTGAGATATTTGTCTTACTTTGTGTGCCAATATTTCAAATATTTAATTATTGCTGTGTGCCAAGTAGTTTTACAAGTGATATAATTTCTCTAATGATTTAAATGGGACAACATTGAAAAATTTTGGGGAAGTGCCATGCAAAATGGTCTTAAGCTGCCAAAATGACACGCAAGCTATATATTTGTCATGGCATATTCTAAACTTGTGTAAGACTTTTGAAGTTTTAAAACATTAAAGAGATTCATATTAATTAAAGAGAAGTGATGCATGTAATACATTAAAACCACTTTTAAAAGTTTGGCTTTAAATGAGACTGACAGGCAACTTGGTATGTTAAGGTAATCTAAAAATTATGATGCTTTGTTTGAAAGAATGGTTTGTTTTATGCCTGACCAAGTGAATATAATTAATTATATTTATAATTTTATTTATTATTCATATTTGAATATTTTCTTATCATTAGGGCAATATTGGCTTTTTTTTCATCCCCTATAGCACCTAATGTCTACCTCTCCTTTCCCTCTCATTACAGGATATATGATAATTTAATACTGCTGTCAGGAAGATAAAATTGTATTTCACTTCCTCTTTACGTCATTGGATTCAATGCTGCAGGATAAACTAAAATATAGTGGATATTTCATATCAGATACTGAATCCCTCCCAAAAATAAACCATTCAGTAAAAGGGAATAAAATCATATGGATTTTGACAAAAACTGAAAGATTTGCTAACTTTAAAAGCAAACCAAAACAACATGGCTATATGTGAAGCAAAATGCCACAATATAACATATTTGTAGAGTTAACAAGCAGAGCACAGCAAATATATGAGAGGCAACTGGCCAGACAGAAAAACTAAAATTTCTGTTTTTTTAAATTAGTCATTGGAACACAATAACTTTTACAAAAATACAAATAACTTACTTGAATCTTGTGACAAATAGTTTTTCCTGGTCTCTCAAATGGTTTGATAAAGAGGCCTTTATTGTCACATCCTTTTCCTGTATATTTTTCTTTAAACCAATCTGGTAAGGGTAATGGCTTCCTTGTATCTTTATCTACAGTAACTAACTGAAAAACATGCTTCCACAATGGTTCATCTGATTCCCCTGGCAGAAAAAAACTTACAGTGTTAGCCACAGATGTGTTGCCAACAAAGGATAGAGCAATTTCTGCATCCAGTGTCCATTTTGGAACACGAAAATCATAGAGCCTCTTTGACAGTTTGACACTTGTGGAAGTAACAAAGCACATTTTATCTTGAGTAACTGTGAGCATGTCTAGAAAAGAACTTTCCCCAAAAGGTCTTTGTAAAGCACAAAGTCTTACTGTGTTGCATAACGATAAAAGGCTAGTGACCTTTGGATTACCTGAAAATATAGAGAACCATTTATTTAATGATAACGTGATATAATACTATTTGATGGTACATGAATTATAATGCAGGTAACAATTTCACAAAGCTAGCAGTTAAAAATCTTTTAAAATTAATGTTCAGTAAATTTCAAAATTAAGTATTTTACTAATTAACAAGTCATTGAGTCTTACATTAATAATTAGTAATTACAAAGGATGACTGAATTATTGAAAATAATTACTGCAATTAAATTTAAATTAAGAATTTTTTTTTTTAAATCTAACTTCAATTTCATTTAAGATTTTTTAAAAACAATTTCCAACTATAAATTATATCCTAATTGAACAAAATACCCAACTTAAACTATCAGATAAGCAACATTAGAAAATTAAGCTCAGCTTTTGTTTTTAAAAAAAAAAAACTTTTAAACCAAAACATGACTGTTTAGTCAATAATTTCATTGGATTTCAATTTCATTTAAATAAATGCCACATGAAAATTTTTTTTAAAGTCATATGAATGCATCACACTAAAAGTTAAAAAATGTTTACAGCTACTGAAAATTATTGTATTACTTATACTTATATACTTTGCCTGCGACAATACACTTGAAAAAAGTAATGAAAATTTATGATGACCTGCTAAAGAACATGAATCTCACTGAATTCCCATGAAATATAAACAAAACCCATTTTATTTGTTAGTGACCAAGCTTACCATCAAAGTCTAGGCTTTCTAAGTATAACCCTGGGAGGGTTAATTTAGCATTTAAATATGGAGTTTCAAATACTCTAAAGTTTGTCACAGGTAAGTTGCAAAGCACAGATCTCTTCCAAAAGGATGCAATCCTAGAAAAAACATTTTACAAACTTTAATGAGCACAGCACAGAAATAGTTTAGTTCAAAATTAATTGAGCCTACTAATTATTTAAGTTGTTTTTACTTGATAATATGAATTGGTATTTGATATTTAATTGGTAGCGGGATAGTGAAGTCAATAGTGTGCTAACCTCACAAGCTGAGGGGCGTGGGATCTAGCCCACGTTAGAGCCACTATGAAAACAATTAATGACTATTGCTAAAAGTCCTCCGCTGACCGGGAGAGGAGATGGGTGCCACCAAGGTCTACAAAGCCCCAAGAGAGTTATAATGGAAAAATTAGAACCCTCTACGACCACAAGGTTATGGGACACACACACACAAATTTTTTTATTTGGAATGTGTATAAACAAATTGTTGTATATACATTATACACGCTGTTGTAATTCATGGTGTGGATTTTAAAGTTTCTTAATTTGTTTAAGTTTAATTAATGTTTTATGCACTATGAGCATTTCTTATAAATGCCCAAACGGTACAAGTTGTAAAGTTCAAAACTCCAGTAGATTGAAATATGGATCTTCACGGATATGTGCACTAATATTTGTCAAAATAGGATAAATCGATTGGAGAATAACGTCTTAAAAATTTACCATAAAAAAATTTGTTGCCGCTGGACATTATGAGTTTAAAGCTCTATAATTTGATATGGGCCGTTAAGTAATGTACCAAGTTTGATCAAGATCCATCCATTTACCCAGTCGTCAATGTTTAACATATTTTGTATATAGCTAATTTTTTTTTTTTTAAAATTGGGGGCCCTCAGGCTGTTATGAGTGGCAGAAATAATAAATAATGCCAGAACCCTTCACGGAATTGTACTCAACAATTTCCCAAAGTTTCATTTCAGTCGGATGAATGGTGACAGTATCATGTGTTTAAAATAAAATTTAGAGAGCTTAAGCTTAAATATTATATAAAAAACTATCAATTGGGACAGACGTTAAGCTCAAAACCCCTGAAGATTACAATCTGGATCATGAACAGATAATAAATAGTAGAATAGTTAATCACCTTGACAAACATAATTACTAAAAGATTCAATCAAAATCAATGAAACTTCTTTTTTTATATACATTAATTTATTAAATAATAAATGAATGTATGTAAGTCTGTTTGCCCTTTATGTCTTACTATGCCATTCATCTGATCGCCATAAAACTTTGACAAGTTGTTGAGAACACTCTCACAATAACAACTGGGAAATTTTTTTTTAAGATTAGCACTCATTGGGGCCCCAGGGCCCAAATATTTTTTTTTCTGATATGACTGAAGGCATTTGAAATTGGGTGTGATGCCAGGGAGGCAGCAGCCAGTGACCGAGCCCTCTGGAGTTTTATTATAATACGAAACAGCGCAACTATCTGTGAGGCAAACAGACAGCCAAGTCAGGTCGTCATACCAGGAAGGATTGTGTTCAAAGCCCTCTCCGCTTGCACACAGTATACAGAAAACTGACACAAGTCTATATAAAACGATAGAATGTTTATTCTGCTGTAACAATGAACAACTGGCTGTTCTTCATAGAACAGCAAATATAACTTTATACAACTCCTGACACACTCGTGGTATCTTCAACAGTCTTCCTGACTATCTCATCACACGTAAAGTATACGATTAGGCCTCTCTACACAACTCGCTATACAACAACTCAACATACTTTTATTTCTCAAGAATAGTCCTGGTCCGACTCCACCCATCTTGGGCCCTGCTCAAGTCTCAACTCCAACTGACTGCTCTGACCCAATTAGTCTCAACTGTACAACTGGTCTCTCTGACCTCTTGTATACCTTCTGACCACACACTCACATGATCAGAGTTCACTAAAACATTATCCCAATAAACTCCTGTTCACTCAGTCAACACGCATTCACCTACAGAGATTCCTATACCCTTGACAAAGGGCATTTAACTCCTAATGTCCAATCCTTTAGGGTCGGGTGCTCTAAACCTTTTTTGTAGTAAATGAAATGTTGAAGACTTTATTTATTCCCCATTTGATTAATACATGATTTTGACAAATAAAGATAAATGGTTCACCGAAAAAACGGCCCTGGACAAAACGGCCCCGATCAAAACGGCCCCGGTCAAAACGACCCCGGACAAAACGGCCCAGGTAAAAACTGCCCCATTTTTATTAGGATTTTTAAGTTTTTTAAAAAAAAATTTCCAATTTTGTTCAACCCATTTCATACACAATTTCTAGAAGAGAAGAAAGGGCACTTTTTAAATTGCGTTTCTTTTAAATTGGCAAAATGATTTAAATGTCTATGATGGTTGAATAAGGTTATTAGTTTATTGTATTTCCAAGTTAAAATTTAATGGCATTATTAGTTTTAGTATTACAACTCCACTCTTCGTTCTTTTACCCTTACGTGTTTTAAATTTAGAGATGTTATTATAAATACTTGCTGTTCCTTTTTAAATTTGTTTTTGTTGATGTAAGTTGTCTTTGGCTAATTGGGGACAATAAAGAAAATTCATATTTAGGGACTGTCCATAAATTACGTCACGTAACTTGGGGAGTGGAATAGAGAGTCAAGCGTTTGTGATGATATGTGACGAGGTTGAGAGCCTTCTCGACCATGAGGGACATCTACCGATCATCGCCGGCGTCTGCACTTCCTCCTAGGACATAGGCCACCTACAAGAGCTCTCCAGGCATCTCTATCCTGGGCCATTTTCTCCAGGATCTTCCATTCATGGCCAATCCTCTTGATGTCTGCCTCCAATTCTCGGCGCCAGGTGTTTCTTGGGCGGCCTCTTTTCCGTTTACCCTGTGGGTTCCTTTTCAGGGCTTGCCTTGTTGTATTAGAAGCAGGTTTCCTTAGTGTATGACTGATCCACCTCCACCGCTTTTGAAGAATCTCTTCCTCAATGGGCTTCTGTTTAGTCAGTTGCCACAGTTCCTGGTTGCTGATTTTGTCCGGCCAGTGAATTCTGATAATCCTTCTTAGACAATTGTTAATGAAGGTCTGGATTCTGGTCAGGTTTACAGCCGTTGTTCTCCATGTCTCAGCTCCATATAGCAGCACTGGTTTCACCATAGCGTTAAAAATCCTTACTTTTAACTTGCTGCCTAAGTTGTTGGCGACCCAAACATTCTTGAGTTGCTGGAAGGCTGCTCTTGCTTTTCCGATCCTTATTTTGACGTCGGCATCTGTACCACCTTGTTTATCCACCATGCTGCCAAGGTAAACAAAACTCTCCACCTCCTGAAGGGCTTCTCCTTCAAGCATGATGGGTGATGTACTGGTGGCATTAACCTTGAGGATTTTACTCTTCCCTTTGTGTATGTTGAGACCTATGCTAGCAGAAGTGGCTGCGACAATGTTTGTTTTCTCCTGCATCTGTTGTTGGGTATGTGCAAGAAGGGCAAGGTCATCAGCAAAGTCTAGATCATCAAGTTGATCCCACAAGGTCCATTGGATGCCATTCCTTTTCTGCTGTGTAGATGTTTTCATCACCCAGTCAATGGCTAATAGAAACAGAAAGGGTGACAGCAAGCAACCTTGTCTCACACCAGTCTTCACCTGGAAAGCATCTGTCACCTGCTGACCATGGACAACTCGGCAGTTTATCCCTTCATACATGTTTCTGATTATATCCGTAATCTTCTGTGGCACCCCATAGTGCCTTAGCAATCTCCACATGGTTTGCCTGTCCACACTGTCGAAGGCTTTTTCGTAGTCAACAAAGTTGATATAGAGTGGTGAGTTCCACTCTAGTGACTGCTCGAGAATGATACGCAGTGTCGCTATTTGGTCAGTGCAGGATCTGTTGGTGCGAAAACCAGCTTGTTGGTCCCGCAGTAGAGGGTCTACCGCGTTTTTCATCCTGTTAAGCAATACACGGTTGAAAACTTTTCCTGGGATGGACAGTAGAGTAATCCCTCTGTAGTTCGAGCAGGAGCTTAAATCTCCCTTCTTTGGGATCTTGATAAGGTATCCCTCTTTCCAATCAGAAGGCACTTGTTCCTCTTCCCATATCTTCATAAACAAAGGGTGTAGCATTTCCACACTGGTTTCCAAGTCCGCCTTCAGTGCCTCTGCTGGGATGCCATCAGGTCCTGCAGCCTTTCCATTTCTGAGTTGTTTAATGGCCCTGCTAATCTCTTCTTTTGTGGGACTATTACAGTCAATTTGTAGGTCATTATCAGCTGGTTGGATATCTGGTGGATTCCTTGGTTCTGGTCTGTTTAAGAGCTCTTCAAAATGCTCCTTCCATCTACCTCTCTGCTGCACATCACTTGCAATGTTGTTTCCCATTTTATCCTTCACTGGTCTCTCAATCTTGCTAAATTTCCCAGATAGCATCTTAATTGTATCAAACAGTTCTCTCACGTTCCCCTGGTAAGCTGCGTCTTCTGCTTCTTTAGCAAGTTTGTCCACAAATTCTTTCTTGTCCCTCTTGATGCTTTTCTTAACTTCCTTATTTGCATCTGCATACTCTTTCTGGGATTTGTATTTCTGGGCTCGTGTCCGGCTGTTGTTTATTTCTGTTTTCTTTCTTTTCCTTTGTTCTATTTTTTTCAGTGTACCTGCTGTTATCCATTCTTTATGTGCCTGTTTCTTCTTTCCTAGTACTTCTTGGCATGTTGACTGAACTGTTTCCTTCACGCTTTGCCACTTTCCTTCAGTGGACTCGTCTTCAAGTAGTTGGCGTAGGGCTTGGAACCTATTGGACAGTGAGAGCTTGAATTCCTCCTTTTTTGCTTGGTCCTTCAGGAGGGAGGTATTATACCGAGACCTACATGCTGGTTGTTCGGTATAGTGTCTCTTTAGCTTCAATTTTATCCTGGCCACAAGGAGATGGTGGTCTGAGGCAACATCAGCTCCCCTCTTTACATGAACGTCTTGGAGAGATCGCCTGAATTTTTTACTAATGCATACATGGTCTATTTGGTTAATCGTTCTCATGTCCGGTGAGACCCATGTAGCTTTATGTATTCTCTTGTGCTGGAAAATACTCCCTCCTATTACTAGGTCTGCTGTGGCACATAGGTCTGCAAACCTCTCACCGTTGTCGTTCATCTCGCCTATCCCTTGTTGTCCCATATCCTCTTCATACCCTGTATTGTTATTGCCGATCTTTGCATTGAAATCTCCCATGAGGATGACGATGTTCCTCCGTGGGCGACCCTGGACTATGGTTATCACTCTATTGTAGAATTCTTCTTTGTCTCTTTCGTCGCTTTTGTTAGTTGGTGCATAGCATTGGATGACGAGGGGGAGGGGGTAAAAAGAATTTGACGTAACTTAAAAATGAGAATTTTTAAAAATTATTTTCAATTTATTTAGTGGCATGGTAATTTTCAATTACAAATTACGGATTGTAGGGCTTGGGTCAAAGCGTTGTTACGTAATATTTTGAGGGGGGGTCTAAGCTTTTGGTATGAAGTGTAACAAGGGGGGGGGGTAAAAACGGCCAAAATCGCGTGACGTCATTTATGGACGGCCCCTAATTATTCCAGTGTGCGTGGCCAATGTGAGGTCTGGCTCGCCAGTCTTGGCCATAAAAGTACCAAACCACCTTTATATTTACCTTGTTTGATCTCCGTCCATGGACAGGCTCATACCATAGCGCCTGGGACAAAGGAAGAGATCAGACGGAGCGAGTGCAATCTGACGGGGCTCGTGAGACTTTAAACTTTCAACCCATTGTTTTCCCAATGCCCTGGGGCACGTATTGGCATACAATGTTACGCAGTCTCAACCGACCGTCTTTATTTGTCCGACCACAACCGGCCGGCCATAATTGCTTATTGTACGTACATCGTGGTTTCTTAAAAATTTCCGATATTAGTTTGTAGTATATATACATACAAATAGGTTAGAAAATATAAAATTTGTTAAAATATGTCCCCAAATGCTCAGAAATTGCACATAAAAAATCTCCTTAATTAAAAGTCATATTGGGCCGTTTTGACCGGGGCCTTTTTGACCGGGGCTGTTTTGACCGGGGCTGTTTTGTCAGGGGCTGTTTTGACGGGTCACCATGATAAATATATCCATCATCTTATCTTATCTGTTACAGGCGCTTCTTCTGTACAGAAGATTATTATGTCCTATGCTTTTCTATGGTTTATGTCTCATGCCGTTTTATTAGAGTTTTAAATGTAGATAAAGTGTTTGTTATCCTGGTTTCCTCAGGCAACCCTTTCCAAGTCCGAATTCCGAGCAGGAAGAATGAGTATTTGTATGTGTTTGTTCTTGCATAAGGAATAAAAAAATTGTTTTTAACCCTATTTTTATCTGAAGTTTGTATTAGATTATCTTGAATCTTTTTGTTGTATTTCCAAGATATAATTAATTGCCTTATGTATTATTTCTGCTTTTCTCTTCTATTTCTATCCTCTAGTGCAGGGGTGTCCAAAGTCCGGCCCGTGGGCCAAAACCGGCCCACGAAGCAATTTTTACTGGCCCGCAGCCTTATCTGAAATAATTAATTAACTAACGTATTATTTTTTAACAACATTAAATATAAGAAAAGTGGACAAGTTTTACCCTTTTGAGTACGTCAAAGGATGGCAAAAGTCGATAACATGGTATTGTTTACCAACTACTAGACTTCAGTCTTCAAGTCCGACAAGGGGAACAAATGTTTTTGATTCTGTTTGTTCTGCTGTCTATGACGTTAAATTACCAAGTAAACAATCTCTGTATTTATTACTGATGGCTATCGCCATGACTCTTGAGCACAGTTAAATATCAAAACTTGTCTGTAACAAAGTCAGCTTAGTCAGGCTGGCAAAGTTTTTAAACTTCACTGTATCATCCATAAAGAGGTTCTTTGTGCTAAACACCTTTCATGTGATCGTGTCCTTAAGCCAGTGATAAAGGATATGAACTCTATTCGCTCTAAAATCATGTTTCACAACCAGTTTTAGCAGTGCCTTCTTGACATCAAGAGAGAATAAAGATGACGTGTTTCACAATGATATAAGATGGTTTAGTCTGGGGACAGCACTTCAGCGCGTCTACACATTAAAAAAGAAATTGGGAAGTATATGGAAGATAAGGAAAAACCAATTCCAGAGCTATTTGATACCGCTTGTCTTGCATATTTTGCATTTTCAGTTGATGTGAAAAGACATATAAACCTTCTTAACACAATTCTCCAAGGGCACAATGAAGTGGTAAGCCAATTATATTCACACATCAAGGACTTTGGGAACAAGCTGCAAATTTTTCAAAGGAACATTTCAAATGCAGCCTAATACCACACATTTCCTCTCACTACAGGAAATCATGACAAGTTTACCAGAAAGAAGCTTCAATGAGCAAATGCAGAGGTATGTTGCAGATGTCACATCCTTGGCAAATGAATTTCAAAGACGCTTTCATGACTAACTAACAATTGAAAAGATAAACATTGTTGTTTTTTTTAAATCTTCATATTTCTCTGTAGATTTTGATAATACTGCAAGCAATCTGCAGCTGGAATTCATTGAGCTGCAAACTGATGTTGAATGTCGCAGCAGACAATTTCTTCTCTTTGACTTTTACAGTGAGATTTATGGTTGAAGAGGGATTAAAAGGAATTCGAAATTTTTTTTAAAACGAATGCTTAGCATGATTGACTCGACTTACTTGTGTAAGCAGACATTTTCAGTTATGAATTTTAACAAGATCTGTGTGAGGACGAGAATAAGTGACTCTCAACTACGTGATATCATACGTATCAAAACCAGTGGCATTGAGCCTGACCTCACCACTTACTGCATTCAAGATCTCAGTTTCACCAGTCACATTAAAATTTTACTATAAAAACTCATCATATTATGTCATTTTACAATATTATTTTAACCCGGCCCGCGAATATCTTTGCATAAAGGAATATGGCCCGCCATGCAAAAAGTTTGGACATCCCTGGTTCAAGTTTTAATGATTAAACTTATTTGTTATTCTTGTTAGTGTTGAGTATTCTCCATTAATGCAGCTCTTTTTTTAATTTGTTCTGTCTAGTTGATCAATGTTTCCTTTGGTGGATGGGTCCCAGACAGAAGATGCATATTCTAGTACAGGTCTCACTAAACTCTAAATCTAAACTAAAGTCTAAGTCTAAAGTGCTGATTTAGATCCATTAATTATTTATTATTATTACAATTTGCTCTCAACGTGAAAGGAATTCTCAAATCCAATGCCAATGATGCATGGGCATTAGACATGGGACCTGAGATTGAGATTTCAATGTTGTTTTTGGTAAAAATAGACTTTTAACTTTTACCCTGCCTATAGCCTATAGCCATGGCCATGGCTATGGCCTATAATAACTATAGGCTATAGTCTATAGTCACTATAGTGCCGCTATAGGCCGCTTTAGGTATAGGCCTATGCATATACTTAAAACTTATACTATGTAACTATGGAGATGGACTATGGCCCATGGCTATGAGTATGAGTAAGTATGAGAACATGATACTAATACTAATACTATGAATGAAATACTATGATTGATAAATAAATAATATTAAATATTGGATGTGGCTAGCGCTACGACAATTTTGTCGTAGCGGCAGACGACCCGGTCGGATGTTGCTAGCGTTACGACATGTC
>MUZC01000096.1:17458-39374 GCA_002072015.1 Radix auricularia | reverse complement strand
TTTACGACATGTCGTAACTTGTCGTAACGGCAGACAACCCGGGCGGATGTTGCTGGCGTTACGACATGTCGTAGCACCAGCCACATCCGCGCGGGTTGTCTGCCGTTACTTTGTCGTAGCAGTAGACACTCCGATTTAAGTATAAGTAATAGCATAATTGAAAATACAGAAAATTGTTTACGACATGTCGTAACTTGTCGTAACGGCAGACAACCCGGTCGGATGTTGCTGGCGTTAAGACATGTCGTAGCACCAGCCACATCCGCGCGGGTTGTCTGCCGTTACTTACTTTGTCGTAGCAGTAGACACTCCGTTAAATATTACCTAATGGCTTCCGTCAGTGCTCTATTATTGGCCATATTTATAATTCAAATAATGAACTGTTAAATGTTTATTGTTATTATTGACGAACAAAACTGAAAGATGCACTGAAATTTTATTATTGACATTTTATGCCTTGATTAATTGGCATCAGATTAGATATTGAACTCTTCAAACTTTAATTCTGCTTTTGTAACTTTTCGGTAGGCCTAACTTACGGAAATTGACTGTATTTGGAGAGTGGGTAAAATTTATTGTAATTGAAATACTGTTTTTATTCACGACTTGATAAAATTGATAGTATTGATAGTGAATAGACTAGATTTGACTAAACCAATTGTTTTTCAGTTTTGTTTTTAAATCAATTTAATGATTAAAGTTTTATTTTTTTAAAGTAAAAGTCATAAGATTCAATATGAGTACTGCTTTTAAGAGATGACATTCATTCATTCACGATTAGCAATTTCATGGACTTGAGTTTGACAACAGATTACCGAAGCCGAAATTAATGTCTATTTTTAAATAAATCAATTAAGTTTAAGGTATAACTCAAAACAAGGAATAATTCGTTTAAAAATGGTTAATTTTATAGAAATGTTATTGCCTCAAAAGATCATATATAAACTGTTTTTTTCATACTGTAGTCAGTATTTGGATAATCAAGACCTATTATTTATTTTAAAACAACGATTAATATAAGATTAAATGGAAAAGACGTAAACAAGGTAGGTGTTAGCCTGACCGGACGTAACAAAACAGCGAACGTTTCGGCAAAGAGCCTTTTTCAACGAAGATACAATACACAAATAAAACGAAATTAAAAATAAAAAATAAAATTAAGAAACTTAGCTGCGGTGAAATCCAAAATATCCAAGACTTGCTTGGATACTTTGGATCGAAATTAAAAATAAAAAATAAAATTAAGAAACTTAGCTGCGGTGAAATCCAAAATATCCAAGACTTGCTTGGATACTTTGGATTTCACCACAGCTAAGTTTCTTAATTTTATTTTTTATTTTTATTTTCGTTTTATTTGTGTATTGTATGATTGTATGTTCGTTGAAAAAGGCTCTTTGCCGAAACGTTCGCTGTTTTGTTACGTCCGGTCAGGCTAACACTTACCTTGTTTACGTCTTTTCCATTTAATTTTTTATAAGCCTGATTGCAGTCCTACCCCTTATTTTGATTAATATAAGGAATGACAAGGCAGTGCAAAGCAAAGTAAAAAAAAAAAAAAAATACACACAATTGACCAAATATGAAATATGGAAAATATAGAACATTTATTTCAAACTATGTAAAAGAAAAAGCAATACAACTTATCTATTATCTATCAATATTTTTGTCCTGTATTGTGCATTTGACTATATGTTATTGTTTTTTTCCCTCACTTTGTCAATTAAGTCTTAAAATTTGGGTCTTGAATTGTGAATAATAAAATAATTTGAATTTTAAAAAATGTTAATTCCTAGTTAAAGCGCAATATTAACCCCCCTACATGCCCCCTTCCTTTTATAATTTCAGACACTTCTAAACAGAAGATAGCCGCGTCCAACACTTATCCGGTGTTTATGTCTAGGCTTGCAATTTTATTAGAGAGCTTTAAAACACAAAATACACGAACTAATAGTTTAATCAAACAATAAGTGGAAGCTTTGAAAATTAACCAATATAAAAGTATACGTTTCGGCTCATGCCTTTTTCAGCACAAGTTTCAAAAATTTTATTTCAATTATCTAAGACATTCTATATCAAAACAGAAAGATAAAAAGCTCAGGAAAAAGAAGAAAACAATGACAAGAATTATAAGAAAATGGAGGAAAATCAAAAGTAACCAAAACAGTAATCAAAAGTAAGTATTCGAGAGCTTTACGCGTTGATGGTGTCAGAGCCGTCACTGGCTATTTCATTTTTATTTATATAAATCTATATTTTTTGCGCTCTTGAGAAATAGGGAAAATACTAAATTATACAGAATAAATTGATTATTTAAGAATTTGTCCTTGGCAACCACCCCAATGCCAAGTCTTTGTTACGCCTCTGGATGGTGTGTAGGCTTTCCCGGTTTGTTCAGCAGCCTATTCACGCCCGAATTCCGAACGGGACGAAATATAATTTGCATGTTTTTGTTTTTGCATACATGACAAGAAAATAGAAAAGTGTTGTATTAGATTACAATTTATTTCCTTAGGTATTTATCTATTAATACTACGTTGTTCTGGGAAATTATATCCTCTAGCAGTGGCATCGTGAGGGGGGGCGGGGGGCGGGCCGCCCCGGGTGACACCATCAGGGGGGTGACACCAAAGCCTAAAATTTTACTGTTCGATTTTATGTTAGAAAAACAAAGAATACACATTTCTTTCAACTAGAAAGAAAGTAAGAAATAGGATGATATACAGTGAACACAAAGATTTTAATTTTTAAAAAATCAGTTAACTTGCAATAATAAAAAAANAATAATTTCAACTTGGAAAAACTTATTTGCCCCGATGCAACAGTAATCGGAATAGTCAATGCTATACGAAGGGCTACAGCGACATTTGAAACAGAAGTATTTAAACCATGTTCATAAGTAAAACGTAAACTATCAAGAGAAGACGAAACAGTATATAGTAGGCAGTGGCGTCGTGAGGGGGGGGCGGGGGTGCGGGCCGCCCCGGGTGACACCATCAGGAGGGTGACACCAAAGCCTAAAATTTTACTGTTCGATTTTATGTTAGAAAAACAAAGAATACACATTTCTTTCAACTAGAAAGAAAGTAAGAAATAGGATGATATACAGTGAACACAAAGATTTTAATTTTTAAAAAATCAGTTAACTTGCAATAATAAATAAAATTCAAGCGCACAAACAACATTTAAACAAATAAGAAAAAAAAAAAAGAAACAGTCGCAGCAGAGAGATCTTTATAAAGGTTGGACTTAAAGCCGTTTAGGCTTTAACACACTAACAGCATGAATGAATTCCACCTCACTATATCCTCCACCTTAGTGGGGTGGGGGGAGTACAATTTTTCTCAAGTTTTCTTTGTTTTTTTTTAAGAAGAACATTTTTAATTAAATGTCTTTGAATGAATATTTTGTTATATTTATTAAAGAGGTGAAAGCATGGATATGCATGTTTGTATATAAATAGTCCCCCAGTTACGACGGTCCCATCCCAACTTACGCTGTTTCATGGTTACAAACGAGCCAAGATAAAGAATAATATTAGGCGTTATTCTGTATTTTTAATGGGTTTTTTTCAACGTTTGTTTTTCATGGGGTAACGAATTGTTTTCTCTATTTGAAATCAAAAGGTTATAAAAATATTTATTATTATTTCAACCTACAACGTAAGTTTGCGCTTTTTTTCATGGCGAAGTTTTCAATCAAGTCAGTAAAGCTAAATAAGCTTACAAGTTCCTTTTCAATAATCATTAGAGAGAGCATATTCAGTCATGGTTGTCCAATACGAATTATAACTCATTTTTGTATTCTTTTCAACTTTGAAAAGGATCGCTCTCTGCTGCAGTTTGAAGTCATCATTGAGAGATAGATGTGAAGTGCGATGCTACATTTGTAAATAACTGAAATTTACCTCATTCAAAAGCAGCAAAATTTATTTTTAGCTCTGTGCACTTGTTTTGAGTTTCGCATTGTGCTACTTCCTTTTCCTTACCCTAAGCCTGGGGCTGGACAATAAGTTTTTTAAGAGTTCTGAAAATTGGACTAATTGTGAAGGTAAGCAGTCTTCGAAATCACTTTAATATTCTTCATTAACTTGGCTGCTGCCCATCGAATGGCGTCATTNAAAAAGTTATAAAAATATTTATTATTATTTCAACCTACAACTTAAGTTTGCGATTTTTTTCATGGCGAAGTTTTCAATCAAGTCAGTAAAGCTAAATAAGCTTACAAGTTCCTTTTCAATAGTCATTAGAGAGAGCATATTCAGTCATGGTTGTCTAATACGAATTCTAACTCATTTTTGTATCCTTTTCAACTTTGAAAAGGATCGCTCTCTGCTGCAGTTTGAAGTCATCATTGAGAGATAGATGTGAAGTGCGATGCTACATTTGTAAATAACTGAAATTTACCTCATTCAAAAGCAGCAAAATTTATTTTTAGCTCTGTGCACTTGTTTTGAGTTTCGCATTGTGCTACTTCCTTTTCCTTACCCTAAGCCTGGGGCTGGACAATAAGTTTTTTAAGAGTCCTGAAAATTCGACTGCTTCTGAAGGTAAGCAGTCTTCGAAATCACTTTGATATTCTTCATTAACTTGGCTGCTGCCCATCGAATGGCGTCATTACTGAGCTCAGAATGGATGTCTTTATATTCGCTTAATCGATGTTGTGGAGCTTCAAAAAGTTTGTCAATGATTACCTTAAATAACATTTTGGTGATATCAAACTTACAATTTCTTTTCTTTGAAGATATTATCGATTATTTATACTCTTTTTCCCCACGGACTTGTTCTTTCCTTTGTCTTCATATGAATCAAATTAAAAATGCTGTCTTTTAACAAACTCATTGAGAGACTTCAAATACTTGGCTGAAATCAAAGATATTCTCGGCTCTTGAAGGGATAATTATGTTTTCTGAAATCTCTCTAAAATTGTTTCCCAAATTCAACATAGCAACTTTAAGTTGTTTAAGTTCCTTCCGAAATCTTTCTGCTTCAAGTCAACAGACACGGGGCTGATTTTCGTTTGTTGCTAATTCTTTCAGTGTTGCAATATTTGTGAGAGACGTGATGTGTTGTTGTATTGACATGGTAATGAGCATGCGAGTTGACTGAGTATGAAACACGTGTTTAGTGCTGTGAACGGAAAATAGTGTGTGGTCGTGAAGGGAGAGGATGGATGGCTATTAATGTAAGGTTCGCTATGTAACATAGGTTGATTCTAAGATTCATTAAAGATATTTTTTACCCAGACCACAAGGAAGTTAAGTCGTGCTTCTTGACTTGCAAGTTCTTTTACAATATTCTCTTAGTATGAGTTATTACACACCTTACAGCACGGTCAGCTTTAGGCATAAGCAAACTGGCAACCACCTAGGGCCTACGATTAGTCTCATTATTAATGGGGACCTCGCACACGAATATTTCAATATTTATTTTACATTTTCTGTTACATTTTAAGCCACCTAATTCACTTCTATTAGGGCCTCTAATTCCCTTGGGCCGGCCCTGCTTACAGCATTATGTCGGGCTGACCATCTTGTGTCAAACAAGGCTTTGTTAACATGTATCACTTTTATGTGTTTTGGAAGTATCTGTCGAGGATGAGTAGATGCAAAACAAGCCAGGTATAAAGATTTTGCAGAAGACAACTGCTCCACGTTTCCCAACCAAGTGAAGGGAATGAGCTGTACACGGCACATAATGAGCAGCACTGCACTTCTTACAAAGATTAGCCCAGACTCTGTTATACTTCCTACTTATAACTGCAGCACTGACTTATGACTGTCCAAGGCATTTTCAGGGATTCAAACAAACATTGGCCCATATTTATTATACATTATGATAACATTTAAATTATTGGGGGCCCCTGGCTTTAGCCCGCTCAGCCCCCTCCCTTTAATTCAACCATAAGGGGAGGGGCACGCAACTGTGACGATTTGTGACTAGGGGGCGGGTGTGTTTTAAAAATGTGACGTCACATAAAAAACCCCGCAACTTTATAAATAAAAGTCACCTTGAATATTTGATTGTTTACAATTTATTTAATGACGTTTTCAATGGCTCCCAGCGTGTTACGATACTAGAGTGCATACTTACACTAAAATACATATTTAAATGACAAAATACTTATTTGCAACATGCTAATTTTTATTGAGAAAATTATGGCTTGGGAGAGGGGTGTCTAAGCTTTGAGACGTCATAGCGGAACAACGGGTTGGGGTTTACGTTTTTGTGACAAAGTATGACGCGGGTGAAAAAGTGTGTGTGTGGGGGGGGGGGTGAAAATTTGTAACCTCACGTGACGTCATTTATGGACGTCCCCCTTTAAATCATGAAGGGGTGACACCATGAGCTACCGCCCCGGGTGACACCAACCCTAGCGACGCCCCTGTGCTCTAGTCCTACCGTTTCTAGGTTTAATTGTGTAACCAATGGTGTTACTCTTGTTAATTTTGAATATTCTCTTGTAATGAATCTTGCAGGCTTTTATATTTAAGGGTGCAGCTTTTTCTTGCCATTGCACTGTTAAAAGGGTATATTATTTGAAAAATAAATTTAGTTAAAAATTAAAATAATACAAATTATTAATCACTGCCAACAGATAAAAGCAACGTATGGCGTATGGCCATTGTTACTTTAAAAAAAATATTTTTCTCACGCCCATCCCATATACCTGCACTCCTAAAAACGTGCTGTTTCTCCAACTTCTTAAGCTATTTCCTTTTTCATAATTAAATTAAAACTATTTTAGTTAGTCACATATTAAATATTGGACTGTTTCATGTTCAGATCTTATTCCTAGAGCGCACTTGTATCTGTACTTATTAATATTCGTATATGCAGACTAGAAATAAACAGCAAATAGTATTTAAAATACCCCATTTATACTGTTTATATTTACCGCAGAGATAGATAACGGTGGAATACAAGGAAAACTGTTGTTGGGGGAGGGGGGCAACATATACTTGGATTTGGTTTCATTTCTATTAGTGCACTGTTCTAAGATTGTTGCAAATTTTAAGTTTTTCATGCGTAAAAAGCGTGCTTTTAAAAGTAAATCAATTTCTATGCTAAATTAAAAAAAAAAAAATGATCAATGATTTATAAATCCGTGTGAAAAAATATGCTTAGGATAAAAAATGAAATAGTTCATTTCTTATATCTCTTAGACGTTAGTTAGAATTCGTTAAGAGATATTACCCGTTGTTTGGGACGCTGTTTATGAGTTAATTTTAAAAAGAAACATATTTATGATAATATTATGGCTATGGCCAATAAAAACACATTATCGAAGAAAAAGGTTAAAAAATTTATAAATATTAGTAGAGTATACATATATATAACATATATATATATATATTTAATGTACACATCTTTAATAACTTAAACAAATATAGGCAACACAACTTGCCACGCACAAGACAAGTGGCCACAAAAGTCACAATACAAATAGTTAATAGACCTAATGCAAAACTAAGTTGAAAAAATTAAATTTTGATGATAGATAATAAATTACACAAATTTCTTTTTGCATTGACTTATTGAACTTAGGGGCAGTCCATAAATGACGTCATGTGCCTAGGGGTTGGGGGTCACAAAGTCACGTATTTGTGATTATTATGTGTGACAAAGTTCACAAAGGGAAGGGGGCATTTTTAAGAAATGTGACCTCACATCAAAACGTGCTACTTTAAATATTTGATTGCATTTAATTTATTATTGACATTTTCGATGGCTTCACGACATTCACGTGTGTTACAATATTACTGTGCAGACTTACACTAAATAATATTTAAATGACAAAAAAGTAATTTGCAAAATGCTAATTATTAATGAGAAAATATTGCCATTAGGGGGTGTCAAAGCTTTGTGATATCATATTGGAGGGGGGGGTCTAAGCAGGGGCGGATTAAGAATTCACGGGGCCCAGGGCTGCTATCAAACGGGGCACTATCCAGCCAGCGTCCCTTAAAATAAAATGATTAATAATGAAAAAAAAAAACGATCACGAAGAAATAACTGTTTGAAGTGTTCGTCGTATGTTACAATTGAGTGTGAAAAGAAAATTTATAAATTACACCGCTGGGAATCGAACCCGATACCGATTGCATCACGAGCCTATACTCTCTCCACACGGCCAGCGGAGCTTGTCTAAAATGAGAAATTTTAAATGTATAAACTATATTTTATACTATGTTCTCTAAGTGGGCCAATTAAAATCAAGTTTTTTCGATTATTAAGACTATCAGGTCTGAATCGCGATCAGTTGTATAGATAATATATTTATAAATTTATTTAATTTATTATATTTTCAAGGGTTCGTGCAAACATTTGTACACTTTTATTATAAAATATAAAAAGTTTGGGGGCCCCCAAACCGTCGGGGGCCCCTGGCTTTAGCCCATTCAGCCCCCCCCTTTAATCCGCCATAGGGTCTAAGTTTTTGTGACAAAGTGTGATGAAGGCGAGGGGGATAAAAAATCAGCCAAAATATCTTGACATTATTTGTGTCCCCCACGCTATGCTACTGCCATATCAGGGGTGCTAGGGCTGCACTGCATGAAGGTCATTGACTCTTCTGATCAATAAGGCTACACATGTTCCTAATATTATAATATACAGAAAAATATTATCAGCCAAAACTGTGTGACATCATTTATAGATGGCCCCTTAATTTATTAAACTGTTCATTGTGAATTGATTTATGCTTTTTTTTAAAAATTATGTGTCTAATTTGAAATCTGGAATTAAACATAAAAGCTAATAATCCTATTCTCAAAAAGAGTGCTCTAATCTGGAATATTGTCTAATTTTTATCTCTTTTTGACTAAATTAATCATTGGAAATAAATGCTAAATATCTGATTTAAAAGTATATTTAAAAAGTTAACTTGCATTTTATTTCTCATGCCATGCCAATTCGTTTCAATATTAAATAACTATTGGAAAAATTAATTACTGATCTACAGTCTACAGCTATTTTACTTTTTTATTTACTTCATTTTTTTTATACAAGCCATTTAAACTCATAAGTTAGCAGTAACACATTTTTTAAAGTTTAAATGACTTTAAATCAGAGTGATAAATTTAATTTTAAAATTATCCTTTGTGTAAAGATTTTTCTTTCTTACTTTTTGTAAGTTTTTGTTGAGTAATATTACTTTTAATTAACAAATAGTTTTAATGTATTTGAAATTTCCTCTGTTTTAACAGATTACAGATTCAACAAGCATAACGATGACTGCAGTGGCCCTTCAAGACCATTGGTCACGGACATTATCATTAGGCCCAAATTTGGGCCCTAAAAAAATTGGCCTGGGTCCAGCAGCTCGAGCAAAGCAGAAAATTGAAGTAAAAGCCATTGTTGATACAGGAAGACGTAAAGGTTTATAATATATTTATTAACATTATTTTTTTAAATTAGCAAAATAAAATTATATTCATTTAATCATGTTTATAACAATGCTTTATATGTTGATTTTTTTATTTTAGATGGATGTTCCTTTTATAGAAATCATTCTAATTATATCGTCAAAATATGTCTTACTTCTATTTCCAATTGTAGTAAAAAAAAGTTTACCTACTGTTGAAGTGAATGAAAGAGAATATGTCTTAGATGAAAAACCACCACCTCTAACACTGGGTGAGAAAAAATAAAAAATAGCTCGAACTGAAAGCTGTGGATGCAATAATCTTCTGTACAGATAAGACAGATAGATTTGATCATATTTAACACACACCTCTTCAGTTACATAAATAATATTTTTATTTCTTAACAAAACTAAATCATTATTGTAAGTTTGTCACTTTAAAAAAATTTTAACTTCATTATTTGTTAAATTACAAATTCTTGAAATTTTTGAAGTAATGTGGAGCAAAGTGTTTTATTTTTTTCAATGACAACATTCTTAGAGTTGCCATTAACCTTTGATGTAAAATCTTTTGCACTTTATCCCAGCACAAAAGTTTGGCTTAGTCCATGCACCTAAGCAGCTGCTCTCAGAACAAGAATGGAATGCAGTCAAAGACAAGTCAAACCAACGTGATGACTCTCGGGAGCCTTGTGTGATATGTAAAGAGGATTTTGGGCTTCAGGAACAAGTGATTTTGTCATGCACACACGTTTTTCACAGAGCAAGTACAACTTGTAGACATTTTCTTTTAATTATAATTTAAATCAATATCAATTCATTTAAATGTTGTAGTTGTTTATTTATAACCATAAATAGTCATCAGAGTTCATTTATTTATGAAGCCCTCTTATTATGTTGTCAAGTGTTAAAATACCTTAACAGGCCTGTCTACAAGCTTTTGAAAGATTTACAGGCAAAAAGACATGTCCTATGTGTCGCCATGAACAGTATCAAACAAGAATTATTCATGAAGGAGCTCGACTTCATAAACACAGGAGTGCAACAAAGTAAGTTGATCGTTTAAGATTTCAGTCTTAAATTATTGATAATATTTGGTTCATTTGAATTTGCAGTGTTTAATAAATGAAAAAATTGCATTGAAAAAGATATACTAAACCAGTTAAAAATATTATAAATGGAGAATCCACTTTAGGTAGGAAACAATTTTAATTTTTTTTTAAAGTGAAGTAATATTGATGTTTTTATTAAATGAAGTACTGCTAGAGCTCGATTTACTATCACGATCGGTGCCAACACACCAGTCGTAACATGATTTGGTTTTTAAGTTTAGTATGCTATGTATATAGTAAAGTGAAGTGATGTTATAAAAATGTTTCACTTTTAAATTATACAATTTCTGTTATCATTGTTATAAATTTCTATGTAAAACTTGAACAAAAGTTGTTGAGTTATTGTTGAGCCTTCTCATCCATGAGGGAAATCCACCGATCATTGTTGGCGTCTGCACTTCCTCCTAGGACATAGGCCACCTACAAGAGACCTCCAGGCATCTCTATCCTGGGCCATTTTGTCCAGGATCTTCCATTCATGGCCATTTCTCTTGATGTCTGCCTCCAATTCTCGGTGCCAAATGTTTTTTGGACGGCCTCTTTTCCGTTTACCCTGTGGGTTCCATTTCAGGGCTTGCCTTGTTGTATTAGAAGCAGGTTTCCTTAGTGTATGAACAAAAGTATTGTTGCATATTTATATAAGAACTAGATTGTGCCGGGGAGTAGCGCCCACTTTTTTTTAGGGTGCCTACGGCGCCAACCTTTTTCAAAAGCCCAACTAACTTGTCCTTTTTTGATAAATACGAAATATTAAACTTTCTGAAATGTACGCAAAGTATTTAATAATAAGGGGTTGTATTTTACGCACCAATGCACACGCAACAATGTTGTCATCATATTAAATATTTTTACAGCGCTAATCACCACACGATTTTTCAACTGCTATAGACTGTTGTACATTTTTCCTCAGCGTTCCACATCCAGTGAGTGACTTGGACTATTATATTATTTATATGAATATTTTAATGTCAAAGATTTCTTAATTTTCAAATATTTATTTAATTTCTATTTTTCTTCTTAGAATCCAGTCTCTGTGGCGAGGTTATGTTGTAAGATGCTGGTATAAACAATTGCGTGAAACTGTCCCTCCTAAAGATGTGAAGTTGAGAAAAAAATTCTATGAAGAAAAGGTATAAGAAATAAGTATCATTTCAATATACCATAAATTTATTGTTCATTCAGTCCCTCCTCTTGTGGTGCCTACTGCTTTTAGCAACAACAACTTTAATGAGGCAAAACAATTAACTAAATCTCCATCCTCTCTCTGTACCAGGGTCAGGTTTCTATTTCTCAGACTTTGTTTTGTTTTGATTTTTGGATTCCAAATCCTAGTACTAAGCTGGGAAATGAACTTGTTAGTTTTCTACCAACATTTACAAGAAATCATTAGCCGCATACCTTGAGTAATCCCCTTGCAACTTTGCTGTTCAGTTTTCAGGGATTACAATTCAACTGACATTGGGCTCAGTGCTCTCTTCAACAAATTTTATACCCACTTCAAGTCACAAATAATACTGTTGTTGATTTTCAGCAGACATTAAAATAATAGTAACACATCAGATCTTCAACAGCCTAGAATTATAACACTACACCCATACTATGCACAAAACTTATAGAATACACCAAAACAGTATATACCAACAAATAACAACTTGGGAGAGAGTGTAAATTCTTTATAATGAGCACAGGCTTTAGGGCTCATACGCTGAAATATAACCATTTCTGTGATGATGAATGCTTAGTTTAATGAAATTAGTTATTTGAATTTTTTAAGTCTCCTTAAAATGTATAATAATAATGTTTTAATTTTTCAACAGTTATCAGCCATTGTTGAAAGGATGATTAGGTCTATTGATGTCAACATAACAGAGTTTATGAGAGAAATAGACAACAGTGTACAGCTCAGCCGGGCGGCATTCAGTCTTTGGGATGCAGCACATAATGAAATATCATCTGAGAAATGGGATGCCATTCAGCTCAAGGTTATTACTAATATAATAAATCATGTAAAACTAAAACACATTCAAAATTGTAAATCTAGTGTAGATAAAACATTACTTATTAAAAAATTATGATATTGCTGGTGGGTCCTAGTTTTAGAAAATGACAGGTAGGTACAGCAGGTTGTCAAGGCACTAGCTTGGGTTTTAAGAGTGTTAACTCAAGCCTGAAAGAATATAGTAGTTGCAAGTAGACTTTCATATTTAAAAAAAAATACTATGGCCTTTGAAAGATATCTACACTGAAACTAATCTCTAACCTGCATCTTTATTTTAAGAGGGGGGATGCCCATCATAAACATATCATTTGCCTTTTTTATCATATTTATTTCCTCTGTAAGCCTTTGCAGACACGTAGGTGTATACATACCAGTAAAACATGACCTTGATCCATACAGGCTGTTGAGAGAGGAGATGTCGATTGCCCCATTTGCCTTACTGAACTTCAGCTAAGTAATGGTTTTGCCACATATGCCAGTAACGGCACAGCACCCATCCCAGGAAATGTCGCCGTCGCCAACAATTTACTTGATAGCTCACCCAAAGCCCCACCTTATCCCAGCTTCCAGTCAAGGAGGAAAAGTCTGGATAAAAAACTCTTGACCAAACTGAGCAAAGTTGCTGTTCCCAGGGGAGCAGATTTCCTAGAGGAGTCTGCACAGATTGCTGTGTTTCCTGGAAAACAACCTGATGAAATTTGTGAGGAAAAGTCACAGTTAGCCATCACCTACCCACAACAGATCAGGAGCACTGTGCTGTTGTCCTGTACACACGTATTTCACACAACCTGTCTGAAAACATTAGAGGAGATTGCAATGTTTGATGTCAAGAATATCTGTCCTGTTTGCAGGGCCCACTATCAAAAGAAAGTTATTGTCTATTAAGAATAAAACTGGTTACAGGATATTTTATTAAAATATTGTTCCATGTGAGATTCATGATACTTGACTGGGATTCAGGTTTTGTAAATTTCATGTGAAAGATGCTCTGCACTACAATTTTTTAAAATTTTATGTAATGTCTGATTGGAATTAAATAATTTTATCTATACAGTGTTAGAATTTATTGGAGTCCTTTTACTCGATTAGAGATATTATTGGATTCAGTGCTCATTTTGATGACAACGTGTATACATGAATGTAATCAAGATATCAGGATGGGGTTAATATTGACAAGATAAGAAACATTAAGCTAGACAAAGAATTTTTTTATTTATCAATAAATAGAAGAAAAATAATTAACAGAATTAATTTTGTTTTTCAAAAATTATGTGCAATAATAAATTCAAGCCCTGATCCTGTACAATACTAGAGCATAATCTTGTGAGCTATCTTTAACCTTTTTTAACTCCAGAGCCCTTTGTAAAATGAGCAAGACCTAGGTCTAAGACAAGTCACTCAATTAATAGCATTTGAACATTATTCAAATTCTTATACATCTTCAGATGGTGACTTAGCCTAACCGAAAAAAGAGAGAAAAAAATTTAGAAAATGACTATGTCAATACCTACAGGAGGTTTGAAAACAGGATAAATATAAATAGTTAAATATAAATAAATCATTAATTTAAAAAAAAATAGCAATAATCTTAACTGGCAACAGAAACTAATTATCCATGTTATTTAACAGGATTTGTAATGGGGGACAAACACTACTCTCAGTTTCATGAGGCAAACCAAACCAATGTTGATAAAAACACACAAAAAAGCTTCATTTAAATAACACCCAAATTTATATAAAACTTTTTTTTAAATCTAGTTTTCTTTACATTACATGAATCCAAAACTAAAAGCTCAGTGAAATGTAAAATGAAAAAAATGAGAGGTGTATTACTTTTACCTTTCAGACTGTTTGTTATCTATCTTTTTTCAAGCATTAGTGTATTATTATATGAAAAACTTGGCCAATAGTTCTCACATCATATGTTTTTGTTTATTTTATGCTATGCGAACTCAGCCAGTTGTACTTTGGGTGCTGCACTTATTGTCTTTGTACAATTTGAAAAAAAAAAGGTTAAATCCCATTAGACTTAGACAGACTGAATAATCATTTATTTTCACTTTAGATCAGTTCGAAAGAACTATCTTTAAAATCAGTGAGAAATTATGTTTATTACATAAAAACTAACTGTAACTGAGAGATTACAAGTAAGGGTTTACATCACAAAAACTAACTATGAAACCTAAAATCATTATAATATAGACTATTCAAAAGAAAAGTAATAATACCGGTAATTGAAAATCTGTTTTAACAATGAAATATCCAAGATAACATAGTGACATGAACAAGGTCACATATAGTGTGGAGACACAATGATTTAATCAATTATAATTATATTAAGATCATTTCACAATTATGAGCTATGGGATTGTGTGGCTAGCCCAGTGACCCAGGGGCCTTGCCAACACCAAGGCTAGAAACCCTGACTCTCTTGTGTCTCGGTTTGACAGTCTGAACCCAACACACCAGGAGTGTCTGAGTAAAACATTTCAACTGAGAAACAGGAGTACATCACAAATTATTATTTAGGTCTAAGCATGGTTAGTCATTAATTTTTAACTGCTTATTTAACACCCACCTTTACACTGCAATTATTTCCATATACTGGAATTTGTAATAAAAAATAATAATGACAAGAAACACAGTTAAGAGAGTAACAAATAAACAGAGTAGAATAAGCAGTAAGGTAAAAGACAATATGTTCTCCTCTTTTACCAAGACAACTAAGTTTTTCCCTAAGTATTAGAAAGCCTCCTCAAAATCAAAAAAAAGCTACCTCATTTTAAGAAAAGCTACAATATCCTATACACCTAGTGATATATTAGGTGGAGATTTTATTTTTTTTTTCTGAAAAACTTTAGCAATGAAGAAGCCAATATAACTGCACAAGAGAAACCTTATGCTGAAAAATAATTAAGTACTGAATTATACTATAATTGTTTTTTTTAAAAAACATTTAAATTAAACTAAAATTATTTTTTATTAATTGATTATTGATTATAATAAAACATTTTCAAATGCAAACCAATATTATTCAAACAAATTAATATGCAAGATTTTTCTTTTATTGAGAAATATGCTCACTTCACAGCCATATTTTTAATAATGAAAACAAAATCTCAGAAAGTATAGAATATAATAACATTTTCTAATTGAAAATAATTTGTTTTAAAATCAGTTGGAATACATCAGTAATAAATACCATGTATTACACTTTGGGAAGTGTAGAAAGTTACAAAGGTTTTTGAATTTCCCAAAAAAGACATCTCTCAAGTTAATCTCTCATTATCTCTGATTTATTACTCTGTATTTTATAAAATAAGTTTTTCAATATTCCTATCATACGTTATCAAAAAAAAATAATAATAATTATCAATTATTTTAGAATTTTTGAATAATTCTTAATAAATACTCATTGTGTGATTCAAATAAATTTAAATGCTTAAGAATAATAAGAGTACCACATAATGAAAACATATTTTAATAACATTGAAATAAAATTTTATAAAGTTGTTTTTTTAAAATTGAGATTTAATTTTCTCTGAGAAATGAAAAGAGTCTGAATAAATTAAGGAAATTAATTCAAATACATCCAAAATATAAAGAAAAAAAACAATTCAATGTCCAAAATTAAAGAAAAGTTAGTTTTTGAAAAGGAAAGATCAAGAAAAAAAACTGTAATTTGAAAATTACTTAAAGGCAATATATATGCACTTTGTTTACAGTTGATTTTATTTCAAGGACACAAACAATCTTAAATTTGATATCTATGTCAAAAATAAATCTGGGAAATGGAGAGTAATCCACTGATTTAAAATACCCAGAATCCCAAACTAGTGAAAACCAGTTTTAACAAAGAAAATATCTGAAAATAATTAATTGAGTAATTAAGTTAAGCTATCTTAACTAATTATGCCCTCACCAAATATATATATTTCTTCCCACTTTCAAAAAGATTTCAAAACAGAATGGTTTTTGCTATTATATATTTTGTGACAGCATAGTTATATGAGAAAATTAGGTATGCTTTCGATAAAACCTTTTTTTAACAATCTACATTTTCGGAAGATCAAAAAGTTCCAGAGGATAACTAAAGAATTTTAAGTGATAAAAATCTTTCAGAATAAAGTAATCAATGAGACTATTTCATGTAATATTTATTAAATGATCACTCTGCATGCTCATGCTGCGGTCTACCTCCAGCTGCTGGAGCTGTGCTCTGTGACGGCGGCTGCTCATTTACACGTAAGGAAGAGACATAGCTGAGTGCCAACAAAAATGTTATTCCAATCAAACAGACTGTGCTCATTGCGCTGAAGTATTGTCTGTTAAAATATGTGAGATATTCATAATTTGTTTTATATACAGACAATATCGTATGGATATGAAATATTACATTGGACACTAAAATAATAACTAAGCAGAAACAAATTATTTAAATTATATTTTAAAATACATAGGTTAGTGAAGCATCTACAGATATTCAACGGTTTTGTTTTAAATGCTGTAATTTAGCTACCGTATATAGTATACTTGTTCTATAGCCTGTTAGTATAGAAAGTGTGTAACCTGCTTGTAAGCCGATCCCAAGAGTTACATGTACTGGTATTTTTTTGTTACTTTGATAAACAGTGGCGAAAGCGCATACATTATAATTGGTTGTTGCAAACAAAATTTGTAAAGAAATTTATTAAAACATTTGCAAATATAAATAAAATGAATAAATAAGGTAAGTGTAGATGTTTAATAATATTTTAAATAGGGCTGTGGAAATTAACAATTAATTTCTCGATAACTCGGAAAAAAATTTTATCGATTAAAATTTTTTAAATAGATAAAATAGCGATTAAAATTAAAGAAAATATTATAAACAATTTTTTAAAATTTATTAATAAATAATTAAAAATTAATAAATAATAATAGTTTTTTAACGTACAAACTTCACCATTTAAAAAAAAAGATGTTTAAATTGTAAACTTTAAAATAAGCAGCTTTTTTAAAGGACAATGATATTAAAAAAAACATTGTTTTTACTTATTTAACAATAAAAAATTTTAATTCATTGACATTAAATTGAACTACTTAAATTTAAATATGTCTCCTAAAAATATTATATATTTTTTAAAATTAAATACTTTAGTTATGGGCATTTTATGAAATTTTCAGTTTAATGACGTCATACATCTTATTTTCAGCTTTAATTAAAATTATCGATCAATTATTAGGTAATTTTTCAAAAGTTAACAATTAAATTTAAATTAATCGATAACAGCCCTAATTCTAAAGCTTCTGGTAGAGTACTCGAAATCTTGTAGAATTTAGACAAAAAAACTTAATGATCAAGAATAACAACACCGATATTCAATGTAACGGCAAAAATCACCAATAACCCGATTATAAGCCGACCCCCCAACATTTCCCCTAGATATTGTCAAAAAAATGCCGACTTTAGAACGAGAATGTACGGTAAATCCAATGACTATTTTATTGGAAAGAGTGGATTTAAAAAATTGTGTGGTAGTAAAGGATTTATTTAAATGCCCCAATTATTTTCAAATAGTGATATATGCAATTTAGTTGAGAAAAGGATATTTAGATAAATATACCTGTGAGAAATATTTTACAAATGAAGACCTCAGGGGAAGAAACGGATGTGTTACATTTTTGTTGTTTTGAGATATTCAAATTTTAAAGTTCTGAACTGTACAGCTTTATCATTAATTAACTAAATACTATTTAATTTTCGTAAGGCCAGAAATGTTATTATTTAATAAAACGTCATTCAGAACAATATACTTTTCCCCTGTATCTAATGGAGGGGAGAACTACAAAATTTCAAAAAATGTCTCAAAGCCGTTTCTTCACTTGAGGTTTTCAAATCTTTCAGTTTCAGCATGGAAACTTAACTAACCTGTATGTAAATCTGCAGTACCAAACAATCAAAAGGATAACAGTAAAGAGTGGATACATTAAAGCTCCCATAAAGGAGTCATCTTCGTCTTCATGTCGAGCATCTCGTGGTGTAGCTGTTCTAGTTGGGGAGATTATTAAACAATGCATGGTACAATTATCACTTATATTACAGGCTTGCAGGGTACGAGCATCGTCCCGTAGATCTTGTCCATTGTAAATGAAACGAACCCATTTGTTGTCCTGCAGTTCAGCTTGGAAATTACTCCTGTTTAAGAGACATTAGATGACATGTCTAATTTTTGCAAGCATACAACTAAGACTAAAAAAGTATGTTGTACTACCTCCAAATGTGACGCATTATTTTCCTATAATTTCGCAAGTTCAATAATTTACATCCAATGTATTCCTATTTTTGGTCTCATGAAAATCTTTAAAAATATTTTAAGTACTATCAGAATCCAATTTTAACATAATTTTAACATGATGAAATTGAAGTGTATTGTTAACAAAATATGAGAACTTCCATTTTTTGCATTAACAAAAATAATAATGCAACATGAATTATCCAAGTAATTAAGATTGATAATGCTTAATGTTATATATTTACCTTCTAAAATCTCCTATAGTATCTAAAGGACTGGCATATACAAGCCTCTGTGTCTCATTCATGTACTTGAGCTTTACACGAATTCTTGTTGTAGACGTGTCCCCATCCTGCTCATGTCTTGCACTTACACCTGGAGGCTGCATTTGACTTGCATTGACTTCATCATGACTTCTCTGCCCAGAGGCACTCACATTCTGGTTTAAGGGGTCAATTGCATTTAATGTATTTAAATTATCACTTATCTGAGACTTTGAATTATCCTTATTAATTTGCTGACTAGAGACATCAGCACTACCACCTGATGGGGGTGTTGAAATTTGTGCGCCTTCTGAAAGTGAATTCAGTTGAGATGATTGAAAAAACTGTACTCTCCTACGCCTCAGTTCTTCCTCAGTTGAAAGTTCATCACTCAGAACATGATAAGAACCACTGTTCTCTCCAACTATAACAGATGCATTTGGAACTAGATTTTCTGCTTCTTCGTGGTTACTCAATTCATCAGAGCTTTTCATCTGCTCATCCAATACTTGAGAAGATGATTCAGATTCTTGCTTTCTCAAAGCATTTAACTGATAATTAGATGCCCCAGTCAGAGTCTGATTACTTGAGTTCTCATATGATGTCTCCGCTGTGCTAACGTCATTAATTTTAGTACGCTCAACATTTGTATTTTCTTCTCTCCTATTTGTTGAGGCGCTGCTGTCATTTTCCAAGTGTTCTTCGGTCAGTGGATCTATGAGAGGGGATGTTCTTTCACTGGAATCTGTGTTTCTGGGTTCATTCACATTGGAATTACCATCATAATTTCGTGTCCTGCTTCTCCTTTGACTGAGTTCTACAACAATTACCCCTACTTCTCGAAGAAGTGGGATATCGGCTGTGTGTGTTGAGAACCATGCTAGCATGAGAACAACACCCAAGAAGAAAAGGCATAGAATAAGAGTGACTTCATCTCCAATGCCTTCTATCAAAGACATGCTGATGTTTCTAAATATATCATTTAAACTCTTAAGTGGTTAACACTGATCTGGTAGATCATTCATTCTTTCCAAACACCATCCCTGAAAAATATTTGAAAAAAAGGTAATCTTTAGGGCTACGGAAATTAACTATTAGTTTCTCAAATAATCGTTAAAAATTTGTAACTATTAAATTATTTTTTAACAATTAATTTTTCCATCATTTACAAATTATTGGAATTCAAAAAAAAAATTAAAATTAATAATAAAAATTTTTGGCACATAAATAATAACAAATTTCCTGTCGAATGCACAAGCATTTCGGTTTTAGACTATTGGCTAACGAGAATGTTCAAAAAGTTTGCCCACCATGGTTGTAACACCCCGCCTACTTATCAAACCAAATGAAAAGTGTATCAAGTTAATGGCAGTAATGGAGTCTGACTCAGAGACAAAAAATGATGTTAACATGGAATCTCAACATTTAAAAAAATCAGTATATCATGTTTGTGATATCTATTTTCTTGATTCAAATTTTAATTTTAAAATTGACTTAGTGGCATCCCGCGCTCTATTAATAAACTGTAAGAGATTTCTGGATAGCTTGGCTCATGCGGCGATATGCATCGCGGCAAACGCATAAATTATGACGACATAAATATAAAAATATTTGTTTTTAAAAAATGTCGAAGGAGATGAATACAAGCAAAGACAATAGCCACAGTGAAAACTGTGAAATAAATAAACGAAAATGCGGATAAAGTTATTGTTAAAAAAAGCTTAAGTGAACAGAAAATGCTATTTTCTAGGGATATCGCAGCTGTGTTCCATGAGATGGTTGAGCCTGTTATAGTGTATTAATCGTATAGTTAACCAATATTAATATGATGATAGGGCGTAATGGACCGGGAAAAATACTCCCAGTTACTCCCACAATTATCGACAGTGTAAATTTTTCTATGTATGATCATAAGAAGGGGGAATTAAACCCTGTTACTGATGATGAATATCATACATTAAACTAACGTTATAAAATATGAGCATGGTAATAGAGACATGTTCATATGGATGCTTTACATTTTTTAGCTACAATGCTTGGATTATGCTTCATATTCGTTCATTTTCAAGGTCAACATTTTATGTTAAATGTGTCTGTAAAAATTATTTTTGTCTGTAAATTTTATTGAGTGTTCTTATATTTGTATGTAAATGTAATTTTATTGAGTTGGCAACCCTGATTCAACTGATTGCATTTCTAATTTAGAAGGCAGTGGCTATTGAGACGCTAACGTCTTAATAGCCCACAGGCTATCGAGACGCTAGCGTCTTAATAGCCCACAGGCTATTGAGACGCAAACAAAATAAGCCAATGAAAATTAAGTATTTAAGGTTGGCGTATTTAAGGGTTGTCCTTGACTGACATCACGCGCCAAATGGGGTAAGGGAAGGGTCATGCATATTTGTGACGATGTGTGAGAGGGTGTTAAATATGATATAACATGTAATTTACGCGCAACTTAAATAAAACTTCTACAAAAGTATACGATTGTCTTACAGTAAATGCATATTTAAATGTAACAGTGTGTTTTTCATGTCGAATTTATTGTAAAAATACAATAGAAGCAATAGAAAATGCTATTTTCTTGTCTTCAACAATGCATGAAGGGGCGTCCATACATGACGTCACGCGCCTGTGGGTGGGGGCGAACAAGGGGTAACGCATTAGTGAGGATGTAAGACAAGGGGGTGGGGCGACGTTTAAGAAATCAAAATGTATTTCTTGAAATTAAAGTTCCACTTTATTGCTCACAATTTATTTAGTTACATTTTAACGGCTTCACGCGTGTTAACGATATTAGACTTAGAGTGAAGACTTACACTAAATACATATTACATATTTATATGTCAAAAATGTTAATTGAAACGTGGTAATTTATTTTATTTATTTTTTTGGGCGGGGGGG
>MUZC01000096.1:0-11061 GCA_002072015.1 Radix auricularia | reverse complement strand
TACTCATTCAATTTACTCATTCAATTTACTCATTCAATTTACTCATTCAATTTACTCATTCAATTTACTCATTCAATTTACTCATTCAATTTACTCATTCAATGTACTCATTCAATGTACTCATTTAATGTACTCATTTAATGTACTCATTTAATGTACTCATAATTTTTCATTCTCGGCTCATCTTCTCGTCATACACAATTAATCTTATGTGTTACAGACGCTCCTTCTTAATTGACAGAATATTATTGCGTCATGCGCATATCTATTGCTTATTAAATTTAAATTTATTTAGAGAACAGTATTTAGAACGGGGATGGATCACACTAATGATTTCTACCTTCACGATTTCGATGGGAATGAAACTAATTTTTCTGTTGTTTTTTTTTTCTGACGCGTTTATTTAAACTTTTGAATAACGTTATTACGCTTTGGATTTTTTAAAACTACATTTTAACATTACATTGTTACAATTTAGAATAACATTCCTAAACTTTAGAAGAATGTTGCTACATTAAACAATAACAGTGTTGCAATTTAGAAAATCATTGTTACAGTTAAGTAGAATAATGTTACAATTAAAAAGAACGTTGTGACAATTTAGAGAAAACATTGTTAAACTAAGAAAGAATATTGTTTAACTAAGAAAGAACATTGTTAAACTAACAAAGAACATTGTTAAACTAACACAGAACATTGTTAAACTAAGAAAGAACATCGTTCAACTAACAAAGAACACTGCTACAATTTAGAACAACAATGGCCTCATGTACTGGTTTCCGACCATGTTTTCCAAGAGATAGGCAATCATAACGGCTGTTTTTCTTTGCCACCCCCCCTTCCCCGTCTCTCGTCCCCCCCCCCCTCGACTCCCAATGTCATAAATTAAGTTGTTCACGCCTGCTAGGGAACTGACTTCCGCCCAAACCATCCACCTTACTTCCGGTACATAACCCAGGGCTTTGATGTTCAGAGCCCTAATTATCGGGCCCAAAAATTTAAAGGCTGTATCACGTGACCCTCCCATCACACAAGAGCCCACTTTGACCGCCATTTTCCACCTTAAAGTGCCCATAGAATCTGGAGTCTGCTCGTAAAAGAAAGCCGTCCCTCGAAGGGCTTCATCGCCTCTCAATGTTACTTAAATGTAAGTTTCGCTTTCTTGTAATATCCTAGCTTTGTAAACAAATTAAACGTAAACAACCCCCACCCTTGCTATTAATCTCAATAGGATTTACTTTGATTGCAATA
The DNA here is from genome assembly GCA_002072015.1 of Radix auricularia. Classification (NCBI taxonomy): domain Eukaryota; kingdom Metazoa; phylum Mollusca; class Gastropoda; family Lymnaeidae; genus Radix; species Radix auricularia. Next base: position 9,810 of record MUZC01000096.1, on the reverse strand, counting down.
GTTAAGAACGTAGTCTGTAGTTCATTTAGAAGGGCTTTTGAATATATGAGAATATGTTACTTGCCGTTTAGAGGGGCAACTTTAGAAACTTAATTAGACGCAGCGTAGGATAGGCGTTCATGTTCTAGATATTGGTCTATTTGTACTCACACATATTATACAAACACGACCAAAGACATTTAGTGTAGTATTTAACACACTGCTCACCACTAGCTAACAGTTGGTGCTACACTCTAGTCTTTGCTCTTGTTCTAGCTCGTAGTGATTGCTGCAACTCTCTTCTGTCAGGTGCGCGAATTTCAAAATTTAACTGACAGATTAGTTCTAAAGACAAAAAAAAAATGACCGTTACTTGACTCACTCCATTGGCTGCCCATACACGCTGAATCGATTACAAACTGGTCATTCTCTGTCATAACTTCTTTTCTGACTCATTCCCTTCCTATCTTACTGAAGTTTTGTCGGTCTACTCACAAAATCGTCGGCTACGCTCTTCTGCAGACACACTAAATCTCTGTGTTCCTAAGACACGAACTAAAACATTTGGCGAAAGGTCGTTCTCTTTTTGTGTAGCCAAACAACGGAATTCTCTTCCATTACACATGCGTAGTATTTCAACTTATAAAAACACGAACAAAGACATTTAGTGTAGTATTTATAAGCCCCTGCTGCTAACCCTCCAGCAGACAACCCACTCGTCCCATGTTCTTTCTGTTCACGAACCTTCCGTGCCAGGATCGGTCTCGTCAGCCATCTGCACACACATAGGCAAAGCCAGTCCCTGCAACCCTCGGATAACTAGAGTGGTCCAACCCTCGGATAACTAGAGTGGTCCAACCCTCGGATAACTAGAGTGGTCCAACCCTCGGATGACTAGAGTGGTCCAACCCTCGGATGACTAGAGTGGTCCAACCCTCGGATAACTAGAGTGGTCCAACCCTCGGATGACTAGAGTGGTCCAACCCTCGGATAACTAGAGTGGTCCAACCCTCGGATAACTAGAGTGGTCCTCGTCGACTCGACGGGCGTACAAACCAGTTTCAAGTACTAAGTCCTACAAGACTGCACCTAAGACGCATCTTTTTTATTTTTTTTTTCAAAATTAACGAAATAATATTTCTTTGCAATGATTAATGAAGCTGATGTATAACGTGTAGTCATTTATGTGGTTATTATGATATAAATGTATAATAAATATATGTATACTTGCTTCAATGCCTACCATCCACTAATACTTTCCACAATGCCTACCGTCAACCCATACTTGCCAGAATGCCTACCATCCACTAATACTTGCCACAATGCCTACCATCCACTAAAACTTTCCACAATGCCTACCGTCAACCAATACTTGCCAGAATGCCTACCATCCACTAATACTTGCCATAATGCCTACCATCCACTAAAACGTTCCACATTGCCTACCATCCACTAAAACGTTCCACATTGCCTACCATCAACCAATACTTGCCACATTAGCTATCATCCACCAAAACTTGCAACAATGCCTACCATCCACTAAAACTTTCCCCAATGCCTACCATCCACTAAAACTTTCCCCAATGCCTACCATCAACTAAAACTTTCCACAATGCCTACCATCCAATAACACGATCCACAATGCCTACCATCCACTAAAACTTTTCCCAATGCCTACCATCCACTATTATTTTCCACAATGCCTAACCCTCTTTTGTTGTTAAACACTTTTCCCACAAATCCAACCCAGCACACATCCCCATTTGTTATTATAAAATCTCACTGAACGTTGGTAGTCAAAAAGTTGGGAACGTTTTATGCTACAATTTACCTAATCTCATTCGTCCCGTCGACCAGACAGATAGTTTTATTGCGGATGTCAAGAGAATGACATCAGATGTCATGTCTGATACTATAAGACCAGGTCGCGAGATCCTCTAGACAGCTCTTATGAAAACGTCTAATCATTTCCTAAAAACGAAGCTAAAGAACAAGAAATTTACCCGGATTTTTTTTTTTTACATGAGTAAAGAAACGAGTTCTCCAAGGTTAAGATTCCGGATGAAGAGTTCAAATATAACGATAAGGCATCAATCATTAAAAGGAGTCTGTCAATTTTCCTTGATTTTTGACTATGTTGTATCTAGATGTTTTAATGAAAAACTAATTTTTTGTGTTTAACTCAATCCCCGAAATAAGGCTTTTCGTCAAAACGCTTTTCGTGGGACGCGATGGTCGAGTGGTAGCGCGCTCGACTGGCGTACCGATGGTAACGAGTTCAAATCCACGCGCAGGATTTTTTTCCGCGCCCGAGGCGTCCCCGAGTCACCCAGCTGGGTAATGCGTCGAATTCTTATAGCCATGGTCTGTGACCGCTACATCACTTAACAACAGATCATCTGTCATGGTCTGTGACCGCTACATCACTTAACAGCAGATCATCTGTCATGGTCTGTGGACGCACTAATCCTCTGCATAGTAGTAGCGTTTGTAAATCTAAGATATGATAATTCTTATTTTATCCCCGGGCAAGCTTCTAGCTACTATCAGAATCTGTATAAACTAATTGTCGTCTTGTCTGTAACTTACCCTGAATGAAAGGAAACTTTTGGAATGTAATTATCAAATCACGGGTGTTTGATAAATGTTACTTTAAAAAAAACAACTTAATATTCTGAGTTCTTCAAAAACAACAACAACAAAATAATTATGTCATTAAAAGGATTTTTAGTCAATGTGTTAATTGGCATTCCAATTATTGAAGAGAAAAAAAGTCAATCGAAGTTAAACAAACTTTTGTTACACAAGAGTTCTGTTAGCTGTTGAATGGTTGCGATGTTTGATTATGATAAAACTCGAATTGGAGCGATAACTTCTAATAGTCTACTGTAAGGAAGTAATTAAACTTTACATTCACATTCATTGTGTTGAAAGTTAACATTGAGAACTAGACGTGGTGGGCTTACGCCAATGTGTTATGTTTAAAGGTATGTTACTGAGAAGCCAGTGATTGGACGAGATGTGAATGAGAGTCCGCCCGTGTTTTAACGAGAAGTTAATGAGAGGTCAGTGTTTTAACGAGATGTAAATGTTTTAACTGTTGCCCTCATTCACTAGGAGCTTACACGTGACCTCTATGACGACAGATGCGAGCACGCGCCACGAGCATCACGAGTAGGCTTGAGGGCCGTGGATTAGATGAGGTCAGTTGAGTGGTCACTAGTCCTGGTCTACAACACTAGACTACAAGGGTGAGGTCAGTTGAGAGATCATTAAGTCTACAACACTAAACTACAAGGATGAGGTCCGTTGAGTGGTCACTAGTCCTGGTCTACAACACTAAAATACAAAGGATGTGGTCATTTGAGAGGTCACTAGTCCTGGTCTACAACACTAGACTACAAGGGTGAGGTCAGTTGAGAGGTCACTAGTCCTGGTCTACAACACTAAAATACAAAGGATGTGGTCATTTGAGAGGTCACTAGTCCTGGTCTACAACACTAGACTACAAGGGTGAGGTCAGTTGAGAGGTCATTAGGTCTACAACACTAAACTACAAGGATGAGGTCCGTTGAGAGGTCACTAGTCCTGGTCTACAACACTAGACTACAAGGATGAGGTCCGTTGAGTGGTCATTAGGTCTACAACACTAAACTACAAGGATGAGGTCAGTTGAGAGGTCACTAGTCCTGGTCTACAACACTAAACTACAAGGATGAGGTCCGTTGAGAGGTCATTAGGTCTACAACACTAAACTATAAGGATGAGGTCAGTTAAGAGGTCACTAGTCCTGGTCTACAACACTAAACTACAAGGATGAGGTCAGTTGAGAGGTCATTAGGTCTACAACACTAGACTACCAGCATGAGGTCAGTTGAGAGGTCACTAGTCGTGGTCTACAACACTAAACTACAGGGATGAGGTCAGTTGTGAGGTCATTAGGTCTACAACACTAAACTACAAGCATGAGGTCAGTTGAGAGGTCACTAGTCGTGGTCTACAACACTTAACTACAAGGATGAGGTCAGTTGAGAGGTCATTAGTCCTGGTCTACAACACTAAACTACAAGGATGAGGTCAGTTGAGAGGTCATTAGGTCTACAACACTAAACTACAAGGATGAGGTCAGTTGAGAGGTCACTAGTCCTGGTCTACAACACTAAACTACAAGGATAAGGTCAGTTGAGAGGTCACTAGTCCTGGTCTACAACACTAAACTACAAAGATAAGGTCAGTTGAGAGGTCACTAGTCCTGGTCTACAACACTAAAATACAAAGGATGTGTCTGAAGTAGGCTAACAACACTAATATTGTATTGCAGACAAATGGTGACTAGAACGAAAGTTGGATATGACATTCATATGGGAGAAAACACAAACACTCTGAAAAAAGGCAAACACAACATACACATAAACATTACCCAAATCGGGCATTCCCTGAAATGTTGTGAGTTTTGGGAAACTACACACACTCAACATTAACGTACAAACTAACACACGCATACACATTTAGAGCTCATGGTGTCGGACTTGCCTTCCGAGATCAAAGTATTTTTTTATGTTAGGCCGTAAAAAGACATTCACAGTGTTAGGGGTGAGCGAGGGTGCCGCGAGGGCAGCCAATCATAAGAATGATTAGAGGATTAATTCTATTTTTAGCTGAGGCGCCTCAAGAAAATCATTCTCTTATTCTTCCGGGTCATGCCCTCCAGTAAAGTACAGGGGCGGCGCTTCCGTGACTCATGTACATTGTCCAGTAAAGTACAGGGGCGCTTCTCTGATTCATGTACATAGTCATGTAAAGTACAGGGGCGCTTCTCTGATTCATGTACATAGTCCAGTAAAGTAAAGGGGCGTTTCTCTGACTCATGTACATAGTCCAGCACACAAAAAAATTGTCTGTTTTCGGTGTAATCGCTGACATGAATGCTAAATCTTATCTTATCTTATATATATACAGACGCTCCTTCTATAGCAAGTGATCCAGCGGTCACAAGCCACGGCTAAGAGGGTTTTACGCATTGCCCAGCCGCCTAACTATTGTTAGTAAGGTACCCATTCGGACCTGTGTGACTCATGTGTTTCTTAGGCTACAGGAACATATCCTTCGCATGCATTCGAACTCGTGACCATCGGTACGCCAGTCGAGCGCGCTTGCCCCTCGACCACCGTGTTCCTATAATATGCTCTTAAGAAACTGATGATCATGCCGGGAACAGGGAACCTTTGTAAGTCAACACAAGTGTTTATTTTCATCTTTGATAGTCACCCGCTTTCTTATTAAATCATAAATCACCAAATCCTAGAGCAACCTAGGGGCAATAACTCACAGGGGTCAATACTTCTCAACGGAACACCATTCAATGGTGTGCCCTTGAAAAAAGGAGACAGTTTCTTCTTCTTCTTATCTATGCAGAAGATAATTGCGTCCACAGACCATGATGGATGATCTGTTGGCAAGTGATGCAACGTTCACAGGCCACGGCTCTGAGGGTTCCACTCATTACCCAGCAGTCTGACTAATGTTAGGTACTCATTCAGAGCTGAATAGACTCAAGGCGTCCTTTGGCACCGGGAACAAATCCTTGCCTTCGCATGGATTCGAGCCCGTGACCATCGGTACGCTAGTCGAGCGCGCTGCCACTCGACCACCGTGTATCTCGTGGATAAAATGACATTCAAACTCAATGAATGGATGCCATCCAGGAAATGTATGGATACATGTTACTGTTAACATTAAATATCCTAAAATTCTACAAATAAGTTAACTACTAGAATTCTAACTGACATGTGTTTTCATGAAAGGGGGGAACAATCAAAGGACATTTAAAATGAAATCTTTGTGCAACTGAAGGTTACAGATAGAAAAGTGAATGATTTAAACCTGGAAGAATGTTTGCTTTCCCGCCGTATTCATTAGATGTGAATTGTTAAGGCGGTCTACAAAATAAAATGTCATAATCGTCTGGCTAACATATTTAATGTCAAAATTATGTGTATGGCATTGAAAATGTCAAAAGCGTCTGTCTGGGGGATTAGATGTCAAAATTGTTTGCCTAGAGATCTAGTGTCCAAATAGTCTGTTTAAGATCAAATGTCAAAATGTATATAAGTTTTAAAATTGTCTAATAGATTAAATGTCAAAATGTATATAAGTTTTAAAATTGTCTAATAGATTAAAATTGTCTAATAGATTAAATGTCAAAATGTATATAAGTTTTAAAATTGTCTAATAGATTAAATGTCAAAATGTATATAAGTTTGAAAACTGTCTAATAGATTAAATGTCAAAATGTATATAAGTTTTAAAATTGTCTAATAGATTAAATGTCAAAATGTATATAAGTTTTAAAATTGTCTAATAGATTAAATGTCAAAATTATTTAACAGACGAAATGTCGAAACTTTTAAATGATTTCAAATGTCAAAATTGTCTCTGTAGCAGATCAAATGTCAAGATAGTTTATCTAAGATCAAATGTCAAGATAGTTTATCTAAGATCAAATGTCAAGATAGTTTATCTAAGATCATTATCTAAGATCAAATGTCAAGATAGTTTATCTAAGATCAAATGTCAAGATAGTTTATCTAAGATCAAATGTCAAGATAGTTTTTCTAAGATCAAATGTCAAGATAGTTTATCTAAGATCCAATGTCAAGATAGTTTATCTAAGATCCAATGTCAAGATAGTTTATCTAAGATCCAATGTCAAGATTGTCTATTTGAGATCAAATGTCAAGATAGTATGTCTGAGATCAAATGTCAAGATAGTTTGCCTGGGGTCAAATGTCAAGATAGTTTATCTAAGATCGAATGTCAATATTCTCTGTTTGAGATCAAATGTCAAGATAGTCTATCTGGGATCAATTGTCAATGTTAACTGTCTAAATGATCAAATGTCAAGTCATTTTTAGAATGACTTAGGGATAATGTCGTTGTCAAACCGCAGATTAAAATGTTCACGAGGTATCATGAAAGTTTAGAAAGGTAAACACACGCTAGAAGAGCAGTAGACGCGCTGTTAAAGTATTTAGTCCTGTCTAATGGCATGAGATAACTTGTCAATTAACCGCACAGCCCCGCCCATTAATCAAGACAGATCGCCTATGACGCACGGGACTTTGTTTTTTAGCGTCTCAAGTAGAAAACATCGTCGCCAAAAGCAAACCCATTCCCAGAAACACGACCTCCCTTCCTGGTGGACTCCTGCCTACCAGCAGCGCATGTTTGTTCAGGTCCAAACGGTCATGTTTGGACTTAATACCCGGGATCATCCGTGACGCCGGTCCTCCTGGATCCCGGGACCGGGCCCCGGACAAAGGCGGGGTATTTGTGATAACAGTTTTGTTATTGTCTAGGAGATGTAGGGACGCTGGCCATCAATCATCTTTGTTGTTCTATGTCCCCGTGTTGACGAACAGATCTCCGGGCCAGGTCAGCGAGACGGTGAATGGCGCAAGACGTCCCGGGTGTTAACGTCTAACTCGGAGCGAGGAGACGTCATTTTATCATGTCGTAGCTAGGGGAGGGGTGGGGGTTAAGGGGGGGGGGTGAAAGGTAAATAATAATTTTGTTTCTTTTAATTGATTTGGGAAAAAAGAATATTTTTAAACAAAATATTGAAGGAGCGATGTTAGGAGAGAGAGAGAGAGAGAGATAGAGAGAGAGAGAGAGAAAGAGAGAGAAAGAGAGAGAGAGAAAGAGAGATAAAGAGAGAGAGATAAAGTGAGAGAAAGAGAGTGAGTGAGAGAGAGAGAGAAAGAGAGTGAGTGAGAGAGAGAGAGAAAGATACACAGAGTGAGAGAAAGAGAGAGAGAGAAAGAGAGATAAAGAGAGAGAGATAAAGTGAGAGAAAGAGAGAGAGAGAGAGAGAGAGAGAGAGACTGATACATGGCATGATAAAGAGTAAGTTAAGGATTGTGGAAGAGTTCGAAAAGAGGAGCGCAAAAGTATAAGAACAAACATAACAAATGAGAAAAAGGAAGAACTAAAGACACCATAACAATGGAGGCAGAAAACGTATTCCATTTCTTGAGTCGAAAGTCTTTTTTTTACCCCAAGATACATTCTATTTGTTTTAAAAGCCTGCATCAAAACTCATATTATACAACAAACACACATTTTTTTCTACTTGAGTCAAAGATCAAAGCCTGGCCACAAGTCAAAACGTAGGACGTGGTGGTCGAGAGGTAGCGCTCTCGCCTGTCATACCGAAGGTCACGAGTGGGTACCTAACTAGACAATAGTTATGCGGCTGGGGTAATGCGTGGAACCCCTATAGCCGTGGCCTGTGACCGCTGCATCACTTGCCAACAGATCATCTCTCATGGTCTGTGGACGCAATTATCTTCTGCATAGAAGGAGCGTCTGTATATCTAAGATAAATCTGAAACCTGGCCACAAGTCAATACCTGGCCACAAGTCAATACCTGGCTACTGTCAATACCTGGCCACTGTCAATACCTGGCCACAAGTCAATACCTGGTCACAATTCAATACCTGGCCACAAGTGAATACCTGGCCACTGTCAATTCCTGGCCACAAGTCAATACCTGGTCACAAGTCAATATCTGGCAACAAGTCAATACCTGGCCACAAGTCAATACCAGGTCACCCTGGCCACAAGTCAATACCTGGCCACAAGTCAATACCTGGCCACAAGTCAATACCTGGCCACAAGTCAATACCTGGTCACCCTGGCCACAAGTCAATACCTGGCCACAAGTGAATACCTGGCCAGGAGTCAATACCTGGCCACAAGTCAATACTTGGCCACAAATCAACGCCTGGCCACAAGTCAATACCTGGCCACAAATCAACGCCTGGCCACAAGTCAATACCAGGCCACAAATCAACGCCTGGCCACAAGTCAATACCTGGCCACAAATCAACGCCTGGCCATAAGTCAAAAAAAAGAAGAGAGAAACTTAATAAGATCAATTTCCTGGCACAAGATGATGATGGCTCCCCCTCCCCCTCCCCCCTTCCACTGGTGCCGCCCCAAACACATGGCTCATTGGGCGCCTCGTGGTAACTCGTGATTTGAATGGGAACTGTGAGATTAAGATATGAGCTGAGAGGTAAAAAAAATGTGAGGAGTGGGAGTGGGAGTTTTAGAGTGTAAGAGATTTTTATATAGACTGGTTGGGAGTGTTAGAGAATGTTGTATAGAGTCTGTAGGAGTGTTAGAGAATGTTGTATAGAGGGCGCGAGAGTGTTAGAGAATGTTGAATAGAGTGGGTTGGAGTGTTAGAGAATGTTGTATAGAGGGCGTGGGAGTGTTAGAGAATGTTGTATAGAGTTGGTGGGAGTGTTAGAGAATGTTGTATAGAGGGCATGGGAGTGTTAGAGAATGTTGTATAGAGTTGGTGGGAGTGTTAGAGAATGTTGTATAGAGGGCGTGGGAGAGTTAGAGAATGTTGTATAGAGTTGGTGGGAGTGTTAGAGAATGTTGTATAGAGGGCGAGTGAGTGTTAGAGAATGTTGTATAGATTGGCTGGGAGTTCTAGAGAATGTTGTATAGAGTGGGTGGGAGTGTTAGAGAATGTTGTATAGAGTCTGTGGGAGTGTTAGAGAATGTTGTATAGAGGGCGCGGGAGTGTTAGAGAATGTTGTATAGAGTTGGTGGGAGTGTTAGAGAATGTTGTATAGAGGGCATGGGAGTGTTAGAGAATGTTGTATAGAGGGCGTGGGAGTGTAAGAGAATGTTGTATTCAGTTGGTGGGAGTGTTAGAGAATGTTGTATAGAGTTGCTGGGAGTGTTAGAGAATGTTGTATTGAGTTAGTTGGAGTGTTAGAGAATGTTGTATAGAGGGCGAGTGAGTGTTAGAG
>MUZC01000282.1:357844-385726 GCA_002072015.1 Radix auricularia | reverse complement strand
TGAAATACAAAAAAGCAATATGATCAGTTGATATAAAAATTAACAAGTTAATTTTTTAGGGCCAATAGATATGCAAGTCATATCAAAATATTATTTTGTAAGTACCTGCTTAAGCTGAGCCACTGTTAATCTTGTTAACTTTTTTAACTTCTTTTTGGAAATTTTTGGCCCATCTTCTTCTGTTTTTACATCCTGCAAGAAAATACAATTTTTTCTTTTAAAAAAAATAAGATTCTTCCCTTCAATATAATCAATTAAAAAACATTGAACATTTATGATAAATTATTCAAAAAATCTCATCAAACGCATGGTTTTAATAATTCCTTTCAAGTTAGACTAATGGTATTTTTAAAAATCTACTTAAGAACCTCATCATCATCGTCATCATCATCATCATCCATAAATGCTTTGGCTTTAATGGGGACTTCTTTTTTTATTTCCTCATTCTTATCCTCTGGTTTAATTTCTTTTACTTTCTCTGGTTCTGTGATCTGTAATGAGAATAAATATTAGGTTTTTTTATTAAATAAGTTTTTAATTTTCAGGGAAATAATTTAAGTTTGATTGATAACAGAACTTATTTTTATGTTTAATTGCCCTTTTTAATAGTCAAGATACCTTGCTTGTATAGAGTATATAAATTAATAACTTTCTAATTCTAATTAAAGGTCGCTGTATTGCTACCTTGAAAGCTTCAAAAATTCTTGCAAACGTATGATAGTTTGGATCACTAGGATCAAGCTCAAGCTGTTCTTGGACATACCTGCAACACATCAAATTCATCATGTGATTTATTTAACTTAAGATCTCTCAGAATTTTTTTTTAATACATAATGATAATAATGTTATACTTAGCCTTAGAAAAAAAACATTCAATAAAACTTACTCTATTTGAACTTCAGGGGCTTTGCTTTTCTTTTCTTTTTTCTTTTTCTTTTGTTGCTCAAATCGATTTTTCCTGGCCTTCTTCTTTTTTTTCTTCCTGCGCTTGTTTTTAGACTAAACAGAGAAAACATTTTTGAAAATGTTTGTACCTTTGTCATTTTTGTTTAATTAACCTAATATAGAAATATTATCTAAGAAGCTTTTGATTCAAAAAGGTTATTTTTGTACATTTTTAAATTGGTTATTACCTCCTTGGTCTGTTCATTTGTTTCAATAACTTCATCTCCTTCCTCATCCTCAACATCTTCTATTCTTCTATCTCTGTTTTCATTTTCATCTTCATCATAATCCTCCTCATTATCATCTTCATTCTTTTCATTTGTTTCTCTTTCATCTGTATTTTTTTTTTAAAGAAAAAGAATGTTAAAATATATAATTATTATAAGTAAAATTAAATTGATGACATTTTTGAGTTGTACAATAAGATATTTGATATAAAATATCTCACCATCTTTGTTGTCCATACTGTCAAGATCTACACCAAGTTCAGTAGCTCTCTGAGATTTGAATTCAAGCATTTTCTCAAGGGCTTGAGGCAAACGCATTTCTTTAGGACCTTGGTTGTTTGGAGGCTGTACCTGGATAAATGAAAAGTTATATATACCCTATCAGCATTGAAAACATTAAGAGTGTTTCTAAATATAAGCAGTTTTTTTCTTGTTTTTTAAAATGTACTTTCTTTGTGCAACTTGTGTTTGGATGTCTGGATGTACTATATGGAATTTATTTTCTACTTTTCAAAGAACAAGTTCATAATGCATCAGGGAAGTGTGTTTTTTTAATAAGTAAAAATAACAATTATTTTTTAAAAAGAAAAGTCTTAAACTGCATTTTACACAAATAAGTCAGTGCAAATGTATTTTTTTAAAACTGATACAATAAAGCATATTTAATTAAAAGTCTGAAAATTAAATTCAAATTGTTATTGCTTGGATTTCATATTGTTCATTTCCACTCCTGTATGGTTTGTTTTTGGTGTAATTAATTTTAAAATCATTTTCAAATTTTAATTAATAAGTGAACAATTTCATTTGATTTGAAGATTTTAATAATTTTTAAACCTAAAATTCATACAGAGAACTTAATATAGTTAATAACACTAATTTGAGAATAAAATAGATTTGAAGAAAAAAATCTCTTCATTTCTTATTCCAGGGTTTAAAAACTCTAAGAAGTTAATTTGATGAATGTCATTAAAACAATTATAATAATTAGATTTTAATTGTGTTGTGATTTAGGAGGAGAGGTAATTAAATAAATTAAATTACTATTCTAAATTTAGAAAAAGTATCTTAATTTATTAAACATTAGCCCCTTAATAACGCAAGACACAATTTTGAAAAAACAAATTTAAATAAGCTCTAAAAGTTTTCAATACAAGTAACTTACTGGGGACTTAGAATCCTTGCTGGCAACTGGAGTACTTGGGCCATTGTACGGTCCTCTTGTTGCGCCTGATCGTAGTCCACCTTCATCATTAGGACTAAGGGGTCCAGAATCACCACTTACTGGCGGATTTATGCCTTCTGGTCTCATATTAAGGGACATGAGTCCTGGTGGAGGTCTCTGAGGTGGACCACCTTGGAACATGGATTGCCTGTCTCCAATTTCTTGAGTCATTGATGGAGGTGGGCCAGGTGGCAACAACTGTTGCTGCTCACCTATTCCCATCGCTCCTCCCTGTAACATCATACTGTTAGGCCCCCCCTGAGGCATAGGTGGTGGCGGCCCTGACATCAAATGGGGTCCACCTTGAGACATTGGGGGTGGTCCACTTGGCATCATAGGTGGTCCTCCCCCAGGAGGCAAAAGAGGTGGGCCAGATGGTAGCATTGGCGGAGGACCAACTGGGGGCATTGGTGGTGGCCCAACTTGCATCATTTGTGGCCCTCCAACAGGGGACATTGGTGGTGGTCCTCCCTGCATGATTGTTGGTGGCATTGGTGGCTGGCCATGAGTTCCTTTGAAAATATGATTATTAAAGTAAATTACCTTTGGAACTATAGCTGTTTTTTTTAACAACATCAAATGCAATAAAATTAATTTAACAATATAAATTTTAAAATTTGTATAGAACAAAATAATTTTCTAAATCATTCAGTAAGGGATGATGAGTCATATGTTTATTTCTATTTCCCACTTGCATTCAAAGGTACAATAGGTCTCGGTTAATATTGCACATGAATGTGATGTCAGCTCATTGTAACATCTGGAAACTAAATAAAATTCAGAAAAGGACTTAAAGTTCTGAAATAAAAATCTTTTAATAATATAAAACTAGGAAGATAATAGCTAGAGAGTGTGGGTTAAATCATTTATTCTAATATTCCTTTCCCAGTTAATGCTTTGATTAAATTTTGTATTGAAATGTGAAATATAAATCCACTATTTTGAGTTAGTTGGCAGGACAAACTGTTTCTTTATATTGATTAGACTTTTAAGTTAAAATTAAGATTGATCTTCAATACATTTAATTGGTATTTCCTTATTATGTTAAAGATAATAAATAAGTTATTATTTTATAATTAGAAAGTTGATATCCATAATTCTTTCTTAGATTCTGGTTCACATACAGCTTTTTTATATACTGCTCTTCTTTGAGCCAACAAATTCTTAATACCCTTTCATAAAATAGATCATTTGCAAGTATGCAACAATTGCTAGATCCACATAATAAAAAGAGAAGAGATCAACATTACCTTGGTGAGGTGGTGGTGGTGGGCCTCTAGGTGGCACCATACTAACTCCTGAACTTCTAATGGGAGCAGCGGGTGGCATTCCTGCAGGAGCCATAGGATGGCCTGTATGGGAAATAAAAGTTATTAAAGGTTTTTCTTTGATCAATAATAAAATATAAATGAAACGTTACTGCTAAGGAAGAAAATATTTCAGCAATCACACAAATGAAATAATATTAATACTGTGTGAAACACTAACTTAAAGAAGTCAAAATTTAGTGGGTTTTTAAAATGTAATTAGCTGTTAAAAGATAGCTTATTTATATATGTCATATAATTAACGACAATAAACTAATGTGTTATGAATTCATAATAAAGAGAGAATGTTTAAATTAAAATTACATATTTAACAACAGACAAGGTTACCTTGGCTTGCTGCAAGCATTCTTTGCTGCTCCCCCATTTGATGAGCCTCCAGTAATGCTATCTGCTGCTGCTCCATTAACTAGAGCACAAATAGAGATATTTTTAAAAATTAAGACTGATATGAAGACTAATTTCAACAACAATTGTACCCCCAAAAAATATCACTAAGAATTTGATAGGGGAAAATATAAAACTTCAAAACATATTCCAAATAATATTAAGTCACCTTCTGCTGGGCCTCTCTTTGTTTCTCCATGTCTAACATTTGCTGTTGATGACGAACTTTCATCATAAGATCTTCATCTTGGGGGATTGGTCCACCTTGCTGCATGTGCTGCTGACGTTCATGTTCTAACATTTGACGCTGCATGGCTACTTTCCACTCAAAATTATCTTCTCTCTGCAAAAAAGCCATTCCTTGCCTTTAAAGTTAAGTTAACTTATTTTTTTTAAAATTACAAATCCATATTGAGATTTAATGATCCATTTATGAATAACTAGATTGTGCCAGGCGCCGTGGCGCCCCCGTTTTTTTGGGCGCCTACGGCGCCAACCTTTTTTTTAAAGACCAACTAACTTGTCCTTTTTTGATAGATTGTGCCGGGCGCCGTGGCGCCTGCGGCGCCCCCTTTTTTTGGGCGCCTACGGCGCCAACCTTTTTTTTAAAGACCAACTAACTTGTCCTTTTTTGATAAATACGAATTATTAAACTTTATGAAATGTACGCAAAGTATTTATTTAATAATAATAATAGGGGTTGTATTTTGCGCACCGATGCACACCAAACAATGACGTCATCCTATTAAATATTTTTACAGTGCTCATCAAAACACGATTTTTCAACTAAACTAACTGCTGTAGACTGTGGTACATCTCTTGCGTTACGCGTTATGTTACAAACATACCCACACCACTGGGCTATTATATATATAATTCCCACAAAAAGATAATGCTTTATTAATTAATGGTTGTTGTTTTTTTAAATAATGTTTTAAGTAATATCAATTAATATAACTTATTAAACTAGTAAACATTTTTTTGTAATTCATCTGTAACTAAAAAAATCTGTACATGAATATGTAAAATAAAATTTTATTTAATGTATAAACAAAATGTCTTACTCACATTAATTAAATTAAACTAACAGTTTGCTATTGCTTTTTAAAGTAATAATTTTTTAAAATATTATATTTAATAACGTCACATATCCAACAAATTTTATCTACGCAGGACTGTGGTGTGAAAATTTACAGTGCACTATTAACAGAGTGAAAATATATTTTTTAATATTATACAAGACAAAGTAATGCCCATATTGATAGATTTAAATCCCCAAAAGCTAATAATTTGTTTTTTAAATCTCTTATTAAAATGAAATTCTACTTTTAATAGTTTATGTTTTCAAATCAATTAAGTATTGAAGAATATTATTATGTACAGATTTTCCTCAATAAAACCACATAATGTAATATAAGTATAAAGACGAGCTAATTACCTGTAACCCTGAACCATCTGAACCCTGTGTGAATGATATTTACACAATATTTTCATAAATTAGTTATAATTTATTTTTAAGCATACATAAAGAAATGATAGCAAATTTTTTATAACTAAATGTATATTTATTAGGCCAGTAATATATATTAGTTTCAAATAGGGCTGCGGAAATTAACGATTAATTTCTTGATTAATCGTTAAAATATTTAAAATATTTTTAACTATTAATTGGCCCATCACTTACAAATTATTGAAAGTCAAAAAAAAGTTTTTTTTAATTTAAAAAACGGCCAATAAATAATAAATTGACGATTACACAAACATTTTTGTTTTAAACTATTGACTGACAGGAATGTACACAAGGTTGATATGGTTTGCATACCATGGCTCTAACACTTCTCCTACTTATCAAGCCAAATGAAAAGCGTATTAGCTAATGGCAGTAATTGATTCTAACTCAGAGACAGAAAATGACAACAGTTCTGATGAATTACTGTGTTACAAAATAGAGATGAAAGTTCCTGAATCCATTAACCCTCTACAATGGTGGAAACTTAATGAATACTGATATCCGATTATGTCATTCCTTGCCAAGACCGTTTTGTGTATACCAATTACCTCAGTTTTTGTGAATGATTGTTCAGTTTGACTGGTTATACTGTCAATTAGACCCACTCATCCTTTGAACCAGATAATGTCAATACACTTGTGTTTTTGGGTAGTTTGTTAAAAGTGACATATAAAGGAGACATTCCAGTGTTATTTAGATTTTCAACAAGAATGTTTAAAAGTACTTATCACATCATAAATTTTAATTCTTGGCTTTAATTGACATTAACGATTAATTAATTTTTTCAAAAGTTAACAATTAAATTTAAATTAATTGTTAACAGCTCTAGTTTCAATACCAAAGTTCCCTTATTTCTTATAATAAAAAAGTTATTTTTAGTGCCATTTAAACTACTCACCATTGGGTTTTGGCCTCCCTGACCAAGTCTGAAGTCATCTTAAAGAAATATTAAAGTAATAATAAAGGCCTGTATAACATGTAATCGTCTAGGAGTATTAAAATACATTTATTCATTTTACTGTTACTATTTTTTTAACACACTATAATTATTAAGTACTCAAAATATCCATATAAAACCAATTTATTATAAGAATATAGTACGGCTTTTTTTCTAATTAAAATAAATTAATTTATAAAAGTTTCACTTCCTTACCATCCTGATCCTCATTGGGCTGTAAATAGAAAGTGTAATGATAGACATGTAGTTAGTTACCTTTACATCAAAATTGTTTAAACTAATTCAACTTGATATTTTAGTCAAATTTAGAAGATAATAGGACTTTTAATTTAATTAAATTTTTTTTAAAAGCACTGGTTCATCATATCATTAGGCCTATAAACACTATATATATATTGTTCAAGAATACTTACATCCATATTTCATTAACTTTCAAAAATCCAGAAAACGTAACCTGTTGATTTTAGATTAATAAAGATTTTAATGTATGAAAATAATTTGAATATTCAGTAAAGCATAACACTCTTGGCTACACTCATTTTGATTTTCCATTTAAATTTTTAGATATTCAGAAGAATCTATAAAAATAAGAGTGAGTAAGAGTGAAAGAACAGCTAATCCAAGTACAGTCGAACCCACTTACCTCAAGCTCGCTTAGCTCGACCACCCTATTATGTCGACGTTTTTTATTGGAACCGCCAAATTCTCTCTTTGTCTTAGCATTTTCTCGTCGTTTAATTCGATTTTTTTAGTCGCCGAAACCTCATAACACGAGCACAAAAAAGGGTCAAATTTGCCACTTAACATTGGTTATCTCGACCCCCATGACCAATCGCCAGCTTTTGAAAATGTTAGCTATGATTTTTTTATAACCAAGGGAAGGGACAAAGTTTCTGCCTCACCAGGGTCTGCTGGTGACGTCACAGCCCACTTGCGTTTTGATGTGCGTTGATATTTAATAAATGGGAATGAATATGCACATGTTTTTGGAATTATTTTTTTTACACAACAGCGTTGCTGTTATTTGTTTGATGAAGTGATCGGCATGATATAAAAATTTACATACATACATGTTTGCTAACAACAAAAGCCATATGTGCACCAACTGTTCGTCCGCTTAATCTTAACTTCATTTAGTGAATTTAGTCGGTAAATTACTTTATTAGCGGAGGTTTTTTTTTGTGTTACGGCAGAATACCAGAGCAAACGACCGTTACATTAAGTGTTTGCTTAATAATAATATTTCAATCAATAAATAATATAAAAATACACGTCATCACTTTTAGTGGAGTTCGCTAGTGATTGATTTTTATTTTTAAAAATTTCGTATAGTACCAGAAGTAACAGCACTGAGAGCTGAATACAAGCGGGCTGTGATGTCACCAGCAGACCTCGTGAGGTGGAAATTTTATGCCTTACTCTTTTTGGTTCTAAAAGAATTAAGGGAAAATACGGACCGGACAGCAAAACAGGCTTTTCTTTCAACGGCCCGCAAAAACAAACTGACTTGACAACAATTGATAATCGAGATAACTGATGTTAAGTGGCAAATTTGGCCCTCCTTTGTACTCGAGTAATTAGGGTTGGGCGACATAACTGAAGAGAAAACGCATAGACAAAGAGAGACTTTGGCGGTTCCACTTAAAAAGCGTCGACATAATAGGGTTGACGAGATAACTGAGGTCGAGATAAGTGTAATAATATAATTAATAATATATTTAATTAATTATTATTAGTCCACAGCCAAATAAAATTTAAGAAAAATGTAACAAAATTAGTGAATTATTGGCATCTTCCTATAACTTATTTAGGTCAGTCCAAAATTAAATTTAAAAATTATAAATTTTATAAGAGTAGCGATTACCAGCAACCCCTTAATAAGCCTTATATTTTCTTTATACGGGGAGGTGACTCAATGACGATGTGCATTTTTTTAGTCTTAGACTGAGGTCAATACACTTAGAAAAATCATAATTATACCAGCCTTTGTTTTCAACTAAATGAATTGATTTGGTTTGTAAAATGAATTAAGTACCAAAAAAAATTTATATTAAGCTTTTTATGTCCATTCCATAGAACCCCTCTTCGCTTGAACACAGAACTTGCGTGGAAATGATACCAGTACCAGTGTGGTCGACAAAATGTACCCTCTTCATCAGTGATGACAAATTACACAAATATACAAATATTGTGATGTAAAACACAAAAAACCATTGACATTGTGATTGTCAACGCTTACGGCCATACAGAAAGGCTGAAACAGAATTTGCGATTTTTTCGATGTACGCAGAACGATGCTCTAACGACTATCCAAGTACCTAATATTATACAAAATTTGCTGGGCTGTTTATCTAAACTTTCTAAATAGCTGCGCGGCTAAGTCATATATCTGCGCGCCCCCACAGCTTAAAGGGTACATTTTAAAGCCTGCATTTTAACTCTACTCTTAACTGTCACCGTAAACACATTAAAAAATGAACTCCGGGGTAATATATATGCCATCTAATCATATAATATAAGTTGCTAATGCAATTACTATTACTACATGTAATGACTAATTACAGCTAACCAGTTCAGATAAAACACTGAATAAACAGTATCTTCAGACCGGTTCTAGTTATTGATCGTGGATCGTTAACAACTCAGAATCAATTATTGAGAACCAGTAATAGTAATACTCTTGTTGATGTCCTAAATAATAAATAGGATGTGGCTAGCGCTACGACAATTTTGTCGTAGCAGCAGACGACCATGTCGGATGTTGCTAGCGTTACGACATGTCGTAGCGCTAGTAGGCCTGTCAACGGGTACCCGGGACCCGGGTACCCGTTGCCATCAGATTACCCGGGTAGTAAAATTCCGCCCGGGTACCCGTGAAAATGTAACTTCAATGTCTATATTAACGGAGGCCAAACTTTGGCTCCCATTCGGCTTTTTTTTTTTTTTTTTTAAATAATTTTTCAAATGAAAATGATTGATTGAAATAAATGCAGTAAATTATATCTAAGGAGAAATATCTGCAAACGGGAAATGTACTTTGATGCATCTTTTTCTCTCAACGTGAAACAGAAATCGCAAACACAAAAAGGTTTTGGCGCTTTAAAGGAATCACATAGATAAGGAAAATAGAAGTCCTCAGCCAAAAATAATGATGTTAGAGATAAAAGCGGCGTTTGTTAGTAAAAAAAAAAAAATCCCTTCTGTGACAGTAACTTCGCTTTGAAATACGCCGATTGATACTAGCTAATGTTTATCTACCCCCCCTCTCCTCCCTTCATTCATATAACCCACACCCCTTGCATTCGCTTGTGCTTCTTGTGGGAATTAACATGTGTTGACCTAGAAAAACTGATGTACAAGGTTGTCAGTGTTTAAAGTTAATAAATTAATCAGTTACTAACAATTTCAAATGGGTAAGTCGTCGGCCGTGGGGCGGGACTGCATAGAGATGAATGAGGCCGTGTTTGGTGTTGTTAATAAAAACATCCCTGCTTTAAACATTAAAGTTACTTTGAAATACGCCGACATAGGATTTCCGATTGTAGACGTTGTTTATCTCCCCCCTCTCTACCCCCCCCCATTCGATTGTGTTTTGCGTGTTCGTTACCACGAGTGCCTCATTTTTAAAAAAAAAATAATACACCAAAATTTGTAATTTTTAAAAGTCAATAAATTAGTACTAACAGTCTAATAAAATAAAATGACGTTTAGCACCTACGGAGAAGGCGATCATACATTTGTGACGAAGGGGATGTGTGTTTTAGAAATGTGACATCACATCAAAACGTGCAACTTAAAATGAAAGTTCCACTTAAAGTCTTGAATGCTTACAATTTATTTATTGACGATTTACATGAATTTACACGTGTATCGATTTAGTAGAGTTCAACTTCACATTAAATACAAACTTAAGTGACAATAAAGTTATTTCACAAATGCTCATTTTCAAAAAGGAGGTACAGCTATTATGGGGGAGGCGGGCGCGGCTGCAAATCTTTGTTCTAAGGGGGTTCTAAGTTTTTGTGACAATGGCGGGGAGGGGGAGGAGAGGGGTATAAATCAGCCAAAATCATGTGATGTCACTTTTAGACGTCGTCCGTGTGGTTACTGAGAAATAAGGGGCATGGAAGGTGGCTAGGTTGCATAGTATAGCTGTATGACGGTGAAAATTATGCGATGTTTTGAACGGGTAACCCGGGTACCCGTTCGAAATTTGGACGGGTACCCGGGCAGCATTTTTCAAAAAAATTGACAGCCCTAAGCGCTAGTCAGGAAACTAGTGCTACGACATACGCAACCTCTGCTACGACTAGTTTTAGTCACTTCTTTATATTGTATACGCATATAAATTATAATACGACATTATTTGTGTGTGCATTAATTCTAAAATCTAAATTTTTAAAAATAAATTATTTAAATAGATTTAATTTTAATATAATATTGGTCTACCGATTATAAATATATCAGCCGATTTTGCTATACTATAGTATACTTGTGTAAGTGATGCCGATCCATTAAAATTTAGTATACCGTAAAGCCTAAAGCCGTAAATGAAAATCCTCAAGTAACGATTCGTGCACAATCGCAAGAATGTAGGCCTAAAATAATTTGTTTCGTGTGGAATAATAAAATGTGCCGTGTGCAGACTTGTCACAGGAAACCATTCCATTCATCCTTCTAACTCATTTTCACTCTATTACTAATACTATTACTATTGAGGAGGGGGGGGCAGGTAATAACAACCGCTCAGGACTCCTCGTTTACTCGCCTCTCCCCCCCTATTACTATTAGTACTATTACTTCATGTTGCTGTTTGTGTCCGTTTTCTCAGCACACCCCCCCCCCGGCCTCTCTTTGCACTTTTTATGACGAGCAAGTCTGCGGGGTACAATGCACTATGCCTCCCTCCCCTGCTTGCGTTCAGCACTTTTTTGCGATGCCTTCAATTCAGAGAATGTTTCAAAAATATCTTGAAAACAATTAAGTAACAGTGATGGCGATGGTTTATAGTCAGTTTTTAAACTCACGCCTCACCTTTTTCGTTGATGATGCCGACTGAGTGTCAACTCACGAATCAAAAGAATAAAAAAAATAAATAGTAGTATTAGCATAATTAAATACAGCTTTAGTCGTAACTGTAAGTAAGCACATATCACATTTTTACGACTGTCGTAGCAGCAGACGACCCGGTCGGATGTTGCTAGCATTACGACATGTCTAAAATCTAAATATTTTTATTTTAACAGATTTATTCAACGTATCTGCTTTTCAGAATAATAACAAAAATTATCAGCATACTCATTATGATTTTTTTTAAAAAAAGATAATAATAATAAATGAAATTTTAAAAAAAAATTATGACGGCAACAGGATTCGATCCTGCTATCGATAGTATTGTATCATTTCCGAAGCAACCATACTATCACTTGATCTAGCGAAACTGCTGAGAAAGTGTAATATTTTAAATTTATAAGTGTTTTTCATTTAATGGCTCAATCTAGATTTTTTTAAAATCCTTTAAAATTCATTAATAAGCTTATCTAGTGATCATGATATTTCATTATGAGAATTATAGTTTAGTATTTAAGTATTAGTAATAGCATATTTGAAAATACAGAAAATTGTTTACGACATGTCGTAACTTGTCGTAACGGCAGACAACCCGGGCGGATGTTGCTGGCGTTACAACATATCGTAGCACCAGCCACATCCGCGCGGGTTGTCTGCCGTTACTTTGTCGTAGCAGTAGACACTCCGTAATAAATAACTTCTTCTTCTACTGCTGTAAAGTCACAGTAAAGTGATACTTACAGTTGCAGTACAGTACACTCAATACTCAGTACAGTGTAAGCGACAGTAGTACAGTACAGTGTGAGTGTGTAGTACAGTGACTGACTGTGAGTCACTGTGACTGTGACAACTGTGACTTAAACTTAACAGTGTGACTAGTGAAACTAGTGATAGTAGTAGAGATACTTGTGATTTAGTATTAGTATGAAGTTATGAAGTATGATATAGCGATCGGCGATAGTGAATATTCTGAAAATCTGAATAGTGAATTCTGAATAAATCAGAATAGTCTCGATAGTCAATTAGAAACTAGTGAATTAGTGTGAGTCAGTGTGAGTGTCACAAGTCACAGTCACAGTAACTCACAGTCACAGTGTCAGTGTGGTTACTGTGACTGTGGACGATGTAACTATATAATTATAATACATGATAAAATGATATTTAACATTTTGCATTTAACTTAAAGAGTCTTAAATTAATTGAAAGAGTTTAATAATAGCAATCTATAGCAACAAACCTCAAATAAAATCAGAATTAGTGATATCTATTATTCCATGTACGTTATAGACTAAACAATGGGTAACGCCATATTGAAAATCAAATCCCGTATATTCTCGTGTTCTACCATTTCTTTAAAAACCAATTCCAATGGAACTGTGATGAGAACAAACAATTTTAACGAAGGGAAAAAAATACAAATTTATCCTAATTTGACTAAAGGACCGAACAATTTTCCCATGCCCATATCTACGATTTTTTTAGTAATTTTAATAAACGGTGACGTAGTACTGTGATGATGTGAGCAGGAAGACTCCCAATGCAAATATATAGCAGAAATGTATAAAACGACAAATTTATCCTAATTTGACTAAACGACCATACAATTTTCCCATATCCCCGATTTTTTTAGTAATTTTAATAAACAGTGAGGTAGTACTGTGATGGTGTGGCCAGGGAAACTCTAAACGCAAATATATAGCAGAAATGTATAAAACGAACTTATGAAACTACAAATAAAAATAGAGTTTAAACATTTGACCACGTTTTCTTATATTCCGTATGCAAGAACAAACATACAAGTTTTCTTTATTCCCGTCCGGTATTCGGGCGTGGAATAGATGGCCTGAAGAAACCTGGAAAGCCAACACTTTATCATCATTTAAAACTCTAATAAGAATACAGGACTAAAAATAAACCCTAGATAAACGTAGGACCCAATAATCTTTTGTACAGAAGTAGCGACTGCAACATATAAGATAAGATAGATAAGACTAAAAAGTAGATAATAAATTAAAACGTATAAGTTCAAGTTCATTTATTTGATATGACTAAAAACGTGGGGAGGGCGCTTATGGGGTTTTACATATGCAGTTCACTCATACTCTGACTTATAGATCTCTCTTTTGCCTCCTAAATTATAAATCTTTAATTTATGTACCAAACACCTATCTTTGTGTTGTATTTCAAATTTGAATGGGATTTTGAAGTATTCGCCCAACGTTTTTTTTTTCTGTGTCTGATTTGGTGAAATTTATGTCGGCAATCCTGCAGTTTCTACACGTATATTATTTCAGTTTCAGAGCCAAATTTAATTTTCTCGTGAGAACCTACGTTCTTGATTTATTAAATGCATTAATATATGTTATATTTTTGTTATTACATCGCTATTTTGTGAGTCTAATTAACTTCTAAGACATTTTGCGGCCCTTATGTTATACTTAACTCAAATTTAATTGAAAATTAACCCTGAATGGAATTGTCAGTTAGGGGCCGTCCATAAATAATGTCACGTGCTTTTGGCTGATTTTACCTCCTCCCCTTGTTACACTTTGTAAAAAAAACTTAGACCCCCCCCCCCCACACACACACACAACATGACGTCAAAAAGCTGTGACACCCCACCTTAAGGCTGTATTGTCTATTTGAAAATGAGCATGTTTCAAAACACTTTATTGTTATTTTAGTATGCACTAGCTGTCCCGCATCGTAGAATACGCCGCTAATGATTTAGTGACGGGTGACATTTTATGAAAGTAATTGTTGAGGAGAGTGTGTGACTACTTTTCTGTCCCTGAGCACAACGGAGAGCACGAATTTATTAAGCCAATGACGATAAACAAAAGCTTACAGCCGGATTGCGAAGTCATGTTCGAAAAGAAAGTGAGAAATGAACGGACACAAACACAAACATTTTTTTAAATAAAAAAAAAAAAGTAACGTCTTAGCTGGGCTTGAACCTACGACCTTCCGCGTTAGGCGAATGTAATAACCACTACACTACGAAGTAGGCGCTATTCTGTTCTTCTGAAAGAACAAAGTAATTTACCTCAATTGAACGCATTGTTGGTCTCGATGAACCCCACCCTCTGTAATACCTTTTGTTGCAAGCTGAGTTGTCGGTGAGGTTAGACAGCTTGCTTGGTTTCCGGCATGGTTGAACCATGAGGAGAATTATATAGATAGATAGATTATCATAACTGTTTACTCCAAAGCTCACGATTTCACGTATATCACTCAAGTGTTGTACATATGTCACCAATAAACGAAGTGTGTTTCAATTGTTGCATTCTCTTGTGGAGTTTATAAACTAATGAAAAATACATTGCTACCACTACCGCTATCAGGCGGTTTAACCGAGGGTCGTTGAACAGAGGTAAATAAAATCTCGTTTGGAGTAAAGGGGGAACTCTTGGGGGTAATGCTGAATAGTTGTGGGCATATAACATTAGCTAGAATCCGCTTTTTTTTTGGGGGGGGGGGCGGGGATAATATTTTCTTTGTTACTCTTAGCTGTTGTCACTTTTCTGGGTGGAAAGACATACTCCAGTTAGATGATTTAATTAAATGGGAAACTAAGTCTTTTTGCTCTGACTTACTTAATTGTTCTATAGATTATACACTAATCAGCAAATAACCTAACTTTTGTTCCTGTTGAGACGTTGTTGGGTAAATCATTTTTATAAATTAAAAGGAGTAAGTAACCAAGGGATCTAGCACAGTTCCTTGTTGAACTCTTGGGTTAACCTTTATAGGTACAGATTTAGATCCCTTAAATTATTACAGTTTGCTCCGTACCCAAAAGGAAGTCTTGGATCCAGTGATGTAAGGGACCTGAGATTCCAAAGTAGTTAAGTTTTTTAAGTAAACTAAGGTGGTGAACTTTGTCAAGTCTTTTGAGAAGTCTAGTAATATTGTATCTGTTTGTTCATTATTGTCTAAGCCTTTTGATAATATAGTAATCTATTAGACCTATTAATTGTGTTTTCCATGATCTGTTTTTTTTCTAAAGCCGTGTTGATGTGGGCGTAGGGCATTGTATTTGTAAAGGTGGTTAACTATTCTACTATTTATTATGTGTTCTAGTAATTTACAGGTAGGCTAATACTAATACTAGTAAGTGGTACAGGTTTGTAATTACCGAGGTCTGTAATTTTGTTTTAAAAACTCATGTTAGTGGCTCTATTAAAAAAAACAAAAAACTATGAAATTTCTTAACGTGTAATTTTTGGCTCTTCTGTCTCAAAGGGTTGTCGATCCCCGACATAAGAGTTTATTCTAAAACTGAGCCCTGTCGTACACCACAGAGAGGGTGGTGTCCTAATCAGATTATGATTCACAACAATACGCTCTCTAATGCAAGTCACATATGTTGTCAACTGACATTCCCAGATATGTCCGCCTTATTCAAATGTCTTAAAGGAAGAGGTTCAAAGTAAATCACTTAAAAAAGCAGCACTGAGGTCCAACAGAGCCAAGGGTATTGTATCGACGTGTTCCAGTGGCGTCACTAGGATTGGTGCCACCGGGGCGGTAGCTCATAGTGTCACCACCTTACGATTTAATCCATAGAACTCTTCAAAGTCTTTTAGTGCCAAATAACGGGAACATACATAATTTTACATTCTGATGTGTCACCCCTTGTGATGGTGTCACCCGGTGCTGTCCGCACCCCCAGTGACAAAATGAGGGGTAGGACTGCAATCAGGCTTATAAAAAATTAAATGGAAAAGACGTAAACAAGGTAAGGGTTAGCCTGACAGGACGTAACAAAACAGCGAACGTTTCGGCAAAAAGCCTTTTTCAACGGACATACAATACACAAATAAAACGAATATAAAAAAAATAAAATTAAGAAACTTAGCTGCGGTGAAATCCAAAGAATCGAAGAAAGTCTTTTCACTTTCTTCGATTTGCCAGCAGCAGCATTTCAAAACTTTTAAAACTTTGCTGCCAATATTTTTCACTATTTGGGTCCACATAGATATGTGAGCAAGTTTTTTCTTGTATGAAAATAAACAGGTCTAAGAACAGATCGGTGTTGACTGACTGCATTTTGAATGCAGTCTTGAGAACCACAACCAGTAAATTGATTCCACAGATCAATCTTATCAAATTAGAAACTGTCTCAGCTCATATTCTAAATGAAATGTACATGTGTAATAGAATGGGAATAAGCAATAAAATGAGAAGCACATGTTTATAATTATTACTTCATATTTTATACGCCGTGAATTGTAATTAAAGTAGACAAAATATATATGCGGCCCACCCATAACAATTAAGTTTTGAATGCGGCCCTTCATAGTAAAAGTTTGACCACCCTTGATATATATATGTATATTTGACAGCTCATTTCAGATAACTCATAGCAAGAGATTACTTGGGCTGAACACTAACAGTTCTAACCTTTTTAATAATTGACTCTTGGATTGATAAGTTATAGAGTTAACAATAAAAATATTCTATACTCTCACTCTCAATCATTTTTGTTTATCTGTCATTTTCTTTTTAACTTTTAATTTTCAATGAACAGAAATTCCACATTGGTCTCAGAATTATCATGCCTTTTCATTACTATTAGCATACTTTTTTTACTATACACAGTGACAGCGCTACTTATGCATACAAAATCTTTAACATTCTAACTAGGTTAGGTAATATTAACTTTCTCCATCTACAGGTAGAAAATTAATGTGAAACTACGCCAGTCATGTGGAAGACATTGTTACTGTGCTGCGCCTCTTGTCTCAAAATTTTCAAGATCATCGTGTGGAGCTTCAGTTGGCATCGCAGGTTCATCTCATTTTGTCCGTTGTTTAACATGATGAGCACACAAACATGTTGTTGCAGCTCTCTTTAAGTGGCCCTCCAGTGTTTTTTTTTAAGATGGCATACAACTCAGAATTTGTTTTCTCTAAAGCACCAAATTATTTAATACTGGAATTACCAAATGGTCTTCATGGATTCTGGAGATATTTGTCCTTGTTCAAGGGACAAATCCAAGAAACACAGCTGTCAGTTTTTACTTACTGTTGTACATTTAAAAAAAAAAAAAAAGAAAAAACTCATTAGTTTAAACAACTTATCATAGTAGTATTGTATGGCATCTGTCCGTCTACGAAAGACGATAGATTTATCTTTATTATTTGCAGCTCTTAGTGTACCTTCAGCTTAGTCCTTGCTGTGAGTTTGGCATTGGACCACTTATCTCATCTTTCAGTGAGAGGGTGCTCTATGGTTTGAACCCAGATATTTAAAACTGTCAACAACATCCAGGTTGCAGTCATCTATAGTGATAGTCGGTGGGGGAGGCGGCATCCGGAGCCATAATATTGGTTTTCTTTATGCTAATGGTCAGGCCAAACTCTTTGCAGGCAGTGGTGAAGCTGGATACAAGGTTCTGCAGTCTGCCTGCTGTGTGAGATATTAAGGGCGGCATCGTCTGCAAATAAGAACTCGTGCAGCAAAACCTTCCTAATTTTGGACTTTGCTCTAAGTCCGGAAATATTGAATAATCCCCATCAGCTCATGTGTGTATGTATATCCCCTCGCTGTTGTTTTCAGCAGGCGTACTGGAGTAAGATGTAAAAGAATATTAGTATTAGGCTTATTGTTATTGTGTAAGGATGTGTCAGGTGTAATCAACTTTCTGGTATACCCCCTCAGCCACAATATCCATGGTTAGCATCAGTTTCTTATAATTTTTCAGGTCATTTATAAAGTTGTTTTGGGTTTCTGGTGATAGACAATATGTGGATATTTTCTGGAGAAGTCTCATTAGTCGCTCTGTTATCACTGGGTCAGATTTAGATGTTATCTCATGAAAGTTTCCTTTATTATTTAAGATGTATCTTTGTTATGCTACAAATTGCAAGATGTTGCTTAGCAAGAAAAATTGTGATATCCTGGAACATGTGAAAGATTTATTTTCCCTTTAAATTCCGCCCATGTCCAGTAGAGCTATTCATTTTGACATCAATTGTTTTGTCTTGCCCAAGACTTGCTGCCAGTGTTTTCCATTTTACAAGTCAAATGATAATATCAGTGTATTCTTAAACTACACATCAGTCAAAAATGTGGTTGTTGAGACTTTAATATAAATAACAACAAAAATAAAATTAAAAAAACGTTACAATTTTTCCAACTATGTACCACACAGTATTTTCATTCCATTTAGTTAAGCATTAAGTTTTAAAACCATCATTATGTTAGCTGGTGTATTTTGCATTTAGTCTTGAATTAGAACATTTTGAACCCTATATATAAATAAAGTTATGTGTTTACTCATTCTTGACTTGAAAGATCCTGACTATATTGTGCTTGGTATCAGTTGAGAACTGTATTTCTCAGAATTTAGATCCATATTTCTTCCGGTCACTGTGAAAGTTATTAAACGCTGCAATCAGTTTGATCATTATCAGAAACTGCGTTTTTCTAACCTACTTCGGAGGCAAATGAAGGAATAATTTAACTTTTGACACAGTACTGGTGTCAATATATAATATTTTATCTATCGTTTCCATTCGTAGAAAACATAAACAGGTCACATATTAATGTCATTACCTATGGTACAGCAATTCCATAAATAAATAAATATAAATTTGGAGTTGGGAAATCGTCTGAACTATTCCGTATTACAAACTAGGTTGTGACATTGCTTTAACCCTTTTCAGCTTCTACTTCTCTTGCTATACTTACCAGTGCTGTCATAGGGAAAGAAATCTACATTAGTGTTAGATACCAAACTGATGTTAAGACATTCAGCTCAAGAGGCATATTGCCAAAGCCAAGGTATTGAAGGGTAATTTTTGAGATGTCCTCAATGCAGATACGAAATGTCCTATACGCTAGATCAGATGGGAATAACACTTTCATATACATTTTTCTCCAAAACTTGACCAAAGATGTCAGTTTGGGCCAAAAGATATTAATCTAATGGTTGCCTCTACTTTGTCTTATTAGAAACACAGATTATACTGTTGCTTTACACTACAACTACAATTAGAGATTGATATTTAATTAGCTCCATGTTGGTGATGCACTGATAATATAAAAGTTGGGTCATTTGGAAAATAAATAGTGGTTTTCAAATAAACATGTACATTTCACTTACCAAAATCACAACAAAAATATTGTCAAAAATATTGGCATGACATTTTATTAATGAAACAACATGGTCCATTTTTCACCACACAGTATTTACAAAAAAATTGACATTTATTTAAATTGCATAACCTCTCATTCATCAGGCTAATTAGTAAAATATTCTTTCATTAAATTTTATCACATCTGAGGATATCATGAATGACATCAAGAGTTAGTGATAAAAGATATTGATACACTTTTTTCTATTGCCTATGAAATTCCTATTTTCAAACATTCTCTACGTTTCACTTACTATTTTCTTTCAACATTCACAAACTTTCAAAATTTACTACAAACGCAGCATTTTTGATACTCTTAATTCCTCCAGCTCTTTTTCTTCCTGTGCCAGTTCCTCTGCCCTTTGCACTTGAAACTGCCTCAGTTCTTCAACTTCTATAGGTCCTTTAACAACCTGAAGAAACATTGTTAAAAATATTATAGAACTTTTATGTAATGATTGTGACAACGAATAAGAATAAATATTTATCTCCTGATCAAACCTCTCAGTTTTACTTTGACTTATCTAAAAAAACCATCAAGTCTGTTGATAGGATATAGGATATCTCCTTCATCTTTGATCCTGCACATTCAGGTGAAATAAAACAAGGGAAAATGTTGGGAGAAAGCAAAGGCATGGTGGGATGGATCAGGTCAATTTTTTGTTTATATGATTCAGACTAACTTAACAATTCCCCTAGCATGACAACTCTTGAGCCCAACAAAACTATGGCTTAAAGATTTTATCAGTGATTGTACTATACTACCAATCTCTTAGTCACAATACACAATAAGAGAATATCAAATATTTAGTTCACCCCTAATAAAACTCTCTGTATTCAACTGCTAAACATTTTTTCTTTATAATTTTCATAAAAGAAACCAAACTTTGTGATGTGTCAATACCTTAATACCAATGAAATGAGCACATCCTATGATTGTCTTGCAAACTTGCTCTAAAGACATACAAGCAAATGCAGGATCTTGGCTTTTCACCTTGGCTATTTCATATATATGCTTCAGTGTAATAATACCTGCAGTTTTAGAACCTGCAAAGAATGTCAACAATGAAACCCATACATTTTGTGAAGTTAATAACCAAACAAAAATCCCAACTAAAAACAAAAAACAAAACAAAAAACTTTAGCTATTTCAAAATTAAAGAAAAATTATTAAAAAAACAAATTAAAGCTATTAACTCAACAGGGAACATTGTTGGTATACATATGAAAATGAAATAACATACTGTAACATTAACACATTAATGGGATAAACATTCAACAGCGCACTTATTTTCTAACAAATTTCAACACTGCTTTCTAACAAACGGTAAAATGTCATATGATGTTCATTAGTGCTTGAAAAAAAAGTGGGTAGGGAAGGGGGACTAACAACATGTAGGGTAACTTTTATGATTTGTCTTTCATTGAAAAATTAAGAGATTTCAAAAATTAAAATTTGACATAGCTTTTCAACTTCATGTGTAGTTACAAGAATAGAAATTAAGTAAATGAAAAAAAATCATGTTAAGCCTGGTCCCTATTGGAATTCAGGACGTGTTAGCGCATTTTCGTATTATGTATCAGTACTTATGTTAGATATCAGCATTATGTAGTTATCAGTAATTGTGTTTAGATTTTAGACATATTTTTATGAATTTTCTTGTGTAATGAATATACCTGACATTTTTTTATTTAAAAGTCATTTCTTTACATTTTAAAAAAATTTATTTTCTCTTTAATCTAACTACAAGTCACCACAAATGATGACGTAAAACTCTCTAAACTTTTACACATATTCTAATGACGTCAACTAAAAAAAAAACTAATTCTTTTGCACGCTTTCGCACCACTCTTGAATGCTTGAAAAACTATGTATTCGACTTCCGGCAATGGCGGCCGTTCCCTGCGCTAGTGTTACCTCTCGATTCGAAATATTTTTTGGTAGTTTTAACGGGGTTTTTTAACGGATCGAGTAACTGAGTGTTGATGCACAAATGGCAGGTCAGGACATACAAAAAACATATATACCTCATGGGTCTAGGACTTATGGATGCTGAGATCAAGGGTGATGACGGACGGACGGACGGACGGACAAAACGGGTGCAATAGCGCATTCGACTTCTCAAAAATGCGCTAAAAATTACAGTTCAATGCAGACTTTAATGGGGCGTGGGAGTTGGGGGGGGGGGAATTAAATTATGTAACACCTCTAGTAGTAATAAGTGGAAAAAGAGGAGCACATAATTATAAGAAGTCACGGTATTTGATTATTGTTCAGGGCTTTTTTTTTTTCAGGGGCCTTTATTTTTGGGGGCTCGTTTCTCAGGGATTTATTTTCAGGGGCAATTTTTTTCAGTTGTTAATATGTCAGGGTCCATTTGTCCTGGATCAACTAGATCAGTGCTGTTCAACCTGCGGACCTGTCTAAAATGGCCCGCCAAATCTTGTTACAATTTTTCTTTTCTTTAACAAAAAAGTTTTTGAAAAAATTAATAACTTGTGTGATTCAGTATTTTTGATAATTTTTTATGGACAACGTGAGAATTGTGGCATTTTTAATAAGATGGGGTGGGGTGCTGCAAAAGAGGTTGGTGGTTTGTCAAGTGGACAATTGGGAAACTTGGGGTAGCCTGAAATCCGATACAGCCGGATAGGGCAATCCTGAGATTCTTCATGTTGGTTTGGTCAGGGTGGGGGCGGGACAAAGGGTCGCTCAACGTCTTTGATTTGTAGCTACCTGGTCATCATAAGAATGCCAGTTTCTCCCAGGATTGGTTTTGATTACATTGATCACTAAAACGGCAAGTTCTGGAGGGAATGTTAATAATAGAACAAGGATAATAAAAATGACACCTCGGGTGTCCTAGGGTTATTTGATACTCCCAGGTCACTGCAGAGGACTGTGAACAAGTTGAAATAAACTGGGTTGGGGGGGGAATTAATGCCCATCCTTTATTTTTAAAAGGAAAGAGACCAGTGGCTGGTATTTATTTCAATAGTTTGACCCATTCTAGGACTATAATGCAGAATAAAAGTTGTGTTTGTGGTATCAGTGTAATTCACTTATGAAGAAGTTCTGAGAGATAACAGGAACGATTTTTGAAAGGACATTTGTTTCTAAAAAGAAAAAGCCAATATGGCGAGTAGGAAACGAAAAGTTACAGAAGAGAATCGTACTTTTAACTCTTCGTGGGAACTCGAATTTTTGTTTTCTCTGTTTAATGAAAAGCCAGTGTGTTTGATTTGTCAGGCTACTATTTCTGTTATCAAAAGGCAAATCTACAGTGACACCACAAATCAGTGCATGATGATTTTGATAACGAATATCTGAAAGGAACAAAGCTGAGAGAAGACAAAGTTAGTTCTTTAAAGAAGAATTTAAATGGCCAGCAAAATGTTTTCCGCCGGAGTTTGAGTTCAAGTGATTGTGCTACTGAAGCGTCTTTTAAAATTAGCTGTTTTGCTTTTTGTAGAAAATCCTTTTACTAGTGATGTTTCTAATGTAGCTTCGAAAATGACATTATTAGGAGCAGATGAAGGTGCAGTGCAGCTTGAAATCATTGAATTTCAGCATAACATGCCACTTCGTGATAAACATAAGAATTCTTCACCAACTGAATTCTGGATGACTTATGTTTCTGCAGACGAATTTCCACAAGTATCAAAAAGTTGTAGAAAAATATTAACCATGTTTGGGAGTACCTACGTCTATGAAGCTGGATTCTCAATCATGAATAATATAAAATCTAAAAAACGAAACGCTTTGACTGATGAGCATTTGGAAAACTTAATAAGAGCAGCAGTTACAGAATACGAACCCCAAATTAGGAAAATAGCAAGTACAGTTCAAAGCCAAATATCACATTAGAGATGTGTAACAGTTTTTATTAAATTTTTTGTTTCGTATTAATGAGGAGACAAAGTTCATAAGGTTGGTAGTATATATACATTAAATAATTTTCTTTAGACGTTAATTGCGGCCCCCGGCCTCATATCGGAAAAAAATTTGGCCCGCGGGGTCAAAAAGGTTGGACAGCACTGAACTAGATGATGAACCATCTGGAGCCATTTCAAAAATTGAAACAGACATAGTTAATACTGCAGGTGTTCAGTGACTTGCTCAGTCAAATATAATATATAATATCAATAATAGAGTTGTCCTTTTATAAAATAAAACCCCATTTTACAAAATTTTGGTTAATTTACACATTAAAAAAAAATTTAACATGCAGTTTTCAAAAAGAAGTTAAGTTTCTTTTTATGGGCAAATAAAGTTTACAAACAGAAATAGGTTAAGCTATAAGTAACTCTAAGAAATAATTTTTTTTTTACCTGGTTTCGAAGCGCCTTTCTGACAACCAGCAGCTTGCATTAAAAAATATGTTGTTGGTGGATTTAATAACTTGATATTATAAGTGCGATCAGGCTACACATGAGGATATAGAAAAATATGTATACTTATGACATCATTTTAAATTTGACCAAATAATAAGCAATAAAAAATTCAAGTATTTGAATTGTTCATTTAAAATGAATAAATTGGCTCTAGAAAAATTATATACCTTTAAACTGTCATCCATATTCAATTGAAAAGTTGTATTTTTGAATGAATCTTAAATAAACTTAATTTATTGTTATTAAGTTGAGTTTTCTTTGGAGGGTAATTTTTGGCAATACTTACATTGACTGAGATTTCTGTTCGAATATTAATGCCAGGCTTGATATGTGCTGTCTTTTCATTGAAATCTTTACAAAAGGGAGCAATCTGGATTTGCATCTACATAACAAAATTAAGTATGTTTTTTTTAAAATCATAATATATTGATCACAATATATGTTAACACCAAATAATAAGTTAGTTAAGGCCATTTCCTTTTGAGGACCAGCTAACCGTTTAAAAAAAACAACCAGTTAACAATCTGGAATGGGCAGCAAGGTATTTTTGCTTAGTTTTTAAACCCAGAAGAGAATGAAATAAATTAATCACCGTGTCTCTTCTGTTGGAGACATCACTTTTACCTTTCTAGCCCAAATTGTAAATAAGGATGACAATTAACTTAATTAAGAATTTTTTTAAAACGCCATATTATTTTTCAATTGTCAACAAGCATGAATTACAGTATTTTCCAGCGTAAGTAAGAAGCATGGGCATAGAAGATATTATAAGATTGCCGTAACATTTCCTATTAATATACATTGTTTTGGCTGCACTCATCGTATACTCCTTCAAGCGCACCAAATTTAAATTTTAAAACATCATTTTCACTGCCGCTCATGATAAACGAGCTCTTGGCAACACAGCAGTTGTGGGGGATCATTCATAATCTGAGCTAACAGTGCTAACAGTGATGATGTCAAAACAATGATGTTTGATTTTTTTAATAAGTTGTAAATGTTTTTAATATACCAGAATATTAGGTATTTTGCATCTTTAATCTTTAGTTTGGGTTAGTTATTTTCCATGAATGAAATATTAATAATAGTATAATAATAATAATAGTAATAATTAATTAGTAATAGTAATAGTAATAATAAATAGGCAAATATTTTGAATTTACTTTGTTAACTTAGCAGTTGACACTAAAAAGAAGACAGGACATTATTTCTTAAAACTAAGATATTTACCTGACCAAGCTCAGGGCCCAAAGGAGGAGCGGGTGTAGCTTTTCCCGCGGGTATAAGCGCTGTTAGGAATGTTTTACGTTTGACCTTTTCTGCAATCGTTGCAGCAGCCTTTTTAGCAGCCATTTTGTCAAGTTTTGTCAGATTTAACTCCCCGTAAACACAGAATTTTTGTTTCACCTTTATATTATATTCTTGATTGTAAAACAGATTTTCTTTCATTGCTTTAGTCAAACAACATATTTGGCCAATATTATTCTCTTTAAATTGACAGGTGTTTATTTTGTAATGTTAACTTTTATGAATTTAATTGAATTGTTGCAAAAACAAGTTAAAACTAATTTTGAGATTTTACTTTTACAAACAAACTGAAACTGCTGTTAACAAATGATAGACTATTGACAATTGAATATAAATGATTAGATTTTATTTTAAAAAATTATTTTATAAAATTTATTCTAATAAACCCATTTCAGATGTGTAATGGAGGAAAATTCCATTGTTTGGCTGCACAAAAAGAGAATGACCTTTCGTCAAATGTGTTAGTCAAGTGCGTGTCATAGGAACACGGAGAATGCGTGTGTCTGCAGAAGAACGTAGCTGACGACTTGATAAGTAGACAGACAGAAGTTCATCAGTAAGATAAGAAGGGCATGAGTCAGAAAAGAAGTTGTGACAGAGAACGGACAGTTTGTAAATCGATTTGGGCTTGTATGTGTAGCCAATGAAGTGAGTAAAGTAGCGGATTAACATGGTCATGTTTTTTTGTTTTTTTTCCTTTAGAACTAATCTGGCAGCTGAATTTTGAACTTTCTTTAGTTTTTCAATGCATTGTTTCGGCGCACCTGACAGAAGAAAATTGAAGTAATCAATACGAGCACAGACTAGAGTTTTAGTTGGCTAAATATTCCCTATTAAGTTATGACGAATTTAGCTGATTTGAAAAATGGCAGTATAGGCAGAGCGACAGATGTGGTTGATAAAGTTGTTAGTAGACATGTTGTCTGAAATAATGTAGCAAAGATTCCAAGTCGATGTTTTGAACTGTGTATCAGAACTAGCCACCTAAATAGAATTGAAGAGACAAAGTACTGTGTGATTTATTGCTACAGAATAGGAATGCTTCTGTCTTATTAACTTTACCTCATCAAAGCACTCGTGCATCAATTGGACAATGAAATCAATATCAGAGGGATCAGTGTGATCAAATGATTGGCTTTTAACTGAATGCTTTTTGAGCAGTAGAAGTTGTGGCCTTGTATACAGTACGAAAAGTACCAGACCCAAAACGGAACCCTGAGGCACACCATAAACCAAGTCAGCTCTGTGAGAGATACAGCCATTCTATGATACCACCTGTGATCTGTTAGATAAGAATGATTGAAACCAAGCCAGAACTGAGTCAGAAATTCCCAACTAATTTTGCAGGGTTTTTAGCAATGTTTGATGGTCGACAGTGTCAAAAACAGCATTATGTAAATGATACACAAAAGTGTGATAATAAATTGAATTTGAACCCCTTTAGCTGAGATTACCAGTTTTGAATCCCCAGTCCCTCCTAACTGACCACTGTACAGTTTCTAGTTTGAGTAACAAAGTTTTAAAAAATCTTTCAATATTTTGAAGCATGCATGAAAAAATTGGTTATAGTAAATGATGATGAAACATTTAATGATTTTAATCTTATCTTATCTGTTACAGACGCCCCTTCTATACAGAAGATTATTATGTCCTATGCTTATCTATGGTTTGTGTTTAGTCCTGCATTCTTATTAGAGTTTTAAATGTTGATAAAGTGTTGACGGTTCACCGACAAAACGGCCCCGACAAAACGGCCCGCGACAAAACGGCCCCGGTCAAAACGGCCCCGGACAAAACGGCCCCAGACAAAACGGCCCCGAAAAAACGGCCCCATTTTTATTAGGATTTTAACGTTTTTTGTTTTTTTTTCAATTTTGTTCAACGCATTTCATATATCTACAATTTCCAGAAGAGAAGAAAGGGCACTTTTTAAAATGCGTTTAAAAAAAAAGAAATTGGCAAAATAATTTTAGAATGTCTATGATGGTTGAATAAGGTTATTAGTTTATTGTATTTCCAAATTAAAATTTAATGGCATTGTTAATTGTAGTTTTACAACTCCACTCTTCGTTCTTCTACCCTTAAGAGTTTTAGATTTAGAGATGTTATTATAAATACTAGCTGCTCCTTTTTTAAATTTGTTTTTGTTGATGTAAGTTGTCTTTGGCAAGGGGGGAAAGGGGGGAAAACGGCCAAAATCGCATGACGTCATTTATGGGCGGCCCCTAATTATTCCACTGTGCGTGGCCAATATGAGGGTGGCGTTTTAGTTTATTTCTTATTAACAGGGAAAAAACCTTTAATAAGGACTTTTTGCATGATTATTTTTGAACCAGGTAAATATTTTAAAGTAACCTGATCCATGCATAGCCATCTAACTTTTTTTTTTTT
>MUZC01000282.1:299029-314772 GCA_002072015.1 Radix auricularia | reverse complement strand
ATGTCGTAGCACTAGTTTCCTGACTAGCGCTACGACATGTCGTAACGCTAGCAACATCCGACCGGTTCGTCTGCTGTTACGACAATCTTGTCGTAACGCTAGCAACATCCGACCGGGTCGTCTGCCGCTATGACAAAATTGTCGTAGCGCTAGCCACATCCTAAAATTAAAAATAGTGTTATAGTTTTGTTTAATATTATAGACTGAAAAACATTACATCGCAGTTAGAGTTACGTATGGTCGACTAATTATCTATTTTCCCCAAAACTAGCATCGTACTGGAACTTAACATAAAGCCATTCATTAAAGTTATAAAATTTAAAGCATGCAAAACGTAAGACTGAATAATGCATAGGCATAGCATAATAAAAGTGAGAGTTGTAACAGTAACAGTGTGTAACAGAGACTAGCACAATTAACAATAAATTGACAATAGTCTACAGTCTCAATTGTCAATAGACTTTCAATAGATAAGACAGTCATAAGGGAAAATAATAAAATGTTGGCTAAAGCGAAGTTTGTTGACTGTGACAGTGACATCACGATGCTACCGGTTGCTTGAAAAGAAAGTGCTATAAATTCTAAAAGGATTATAAAAAATGGAAAGTTTTAGGGTTTGGGTTAGGTATAGCTTTAGAATTTTCAGAAAATTGAAGATTTTAGGGTTTGGGTTAGGTATAGCTATAGAATTTTAATTTTAAAGCTTTTTAAAGGACGTGCTATAACAACAAAGAAGGCCGCCATGACCGTGAAGTCACAGTCGACATACTTCGCTTTTAACTAAAATGTTTCTTGGAAACCTGAGCATCCTTGAGTGTTTGTAAGCACCCTTGTTGTGTTTTTTTTTTAAAAACCTGTCCATGCCCATACTAAGATTCAATCCACATAATTACAATACTGTCAATGAGTGTCAATACAACTACATTCAGACCATAATCATTCTCATCTGGTAGTCTGATGATTATATTTAAATTTTAAAAAATAAAATTATAACTATTTCTATTGTTAATCAACAATGCTACCTTAAAGAATTTAAATTCAGTAATCATGAAATGTGAATGGGAATTGATTATATGAAATCTAATATTTAGTATTATTATAGAAATCACACATTTTAGCCTAAATTGAATGATATTGGCTCATTATTTTGTCAACACCTGGTGCATTTTTTTCAAAGTTACCAGCCGCTAGAATAGGCAAGCGCCAACAAGGCCAAAACCATGTGGATAACCACGCCAGAACAAAAAACAGACCCAGTCTCAAGCCACATTTTTCCTTAGTCAGCTTTAGCCTTAAAAATTGATATCCCCCACCCCATCGACCATGGATATAAATTTATAAATAGCATATATAGATTTAATGTGGTTGCTATAACATATAACTATTAGGCTATTGACTATTGATTGTCTATTATCTTTTGTCAGACAGCCATTTTTAGACTTAGTCTTAACCAAAAGTTGAAGCATCCCATGTAAGCTTGTTAACGGTTAACCGGTCAGCCGGTTAACCGGTCCTCAGATCAGGATCGGTCCTCTTTATTGAGGACCGTAGGACCGCTTAACCAAATACGAAAAAAACCCCAAACAAATAAACTAGCGGTAACGTAGTAAAAAAAAACAACACAAGCGGTAACACGCCTCGTGCCTCTCCCTCTCGCTTAGTCTCAGTGAGTTAAAGCGATTCCACGATTCAGCTGACAAG
Organism: Radix auricularia; assembly: GCA_002072015.1. Taxonomy (NCBI): domain Eukaryota; kingdom Metazoa; phylum Mollusca; class Gastropoda; family Lymnaeidae; genus Radix; species Radix auricularia. The sequence goes on along the minus strand of MUZC01000282.1, from coordinate 313,071 downwards.
TAGGTTGGCATTCAAGCCTTCAGTCTCCTAGCTGTAAGCGTGCGTGCATGACGCGTTATAGCCTGGCTTCACTGAAGTTCACAACTAATAGTACTAGCGGGATTCAGCTGTAGACTGATGCGTATGCAATGAGCGCATGCACCTTAGTAATAAAAAAAATACATGGTACTAATACGATAGAGACTCAACTCACCCCCTTTCCCATAATAATTTCAGAATTAAGCTTGCTAACGGTTAACCACCTAACGTAGGACTAGGGTTGTTAACGGTTAACCGGTCTTTCGGTTAACCGGTCCTCAGACCAGGACCGGTCATCTTTATTCGGGACCGTAGGACCGTGAAACCCAAAAGAAAACAACAACAAACTAACAAAAACTAGCGTTAACGCAGGGAAAAAAACTAGTGAAAAAAACAAGACAAGCGGTAACGCGGCTCGCCTCTCCCTCTCGCTTTGTCGCGGTGAGTTAAAGCGATACCAAGATCCAGCCGATTAATCGCCCGATATCTTTGCTACGTCTTTTAAATACCTCTCGTAATATAGGTACATGTACATCACTAAGCGGCCGGTCATCTTTATTAATGACAGTAGGACCGCCTAACCCCCCCAAAAAAACAAGAACAAACCTAGCGATAACGTAGTGAAAAAACAACAACACAAGCGGTAACGCCTCTCCCTTTCGCTTTGTCGCGGTGACTGTACTAGACTAACACTAACACGGTGCGCGTTAGATGTCAACAACGGTCAAGGCCGAGGCTGTTTCTATTTATATTAATTATAGTCTGTTTCTTATAAAGACAAAGAAAGCTATAAGAGCATATGACCCCGTGACCTATCCGCATTTTCTGATCACCGGTTTATAGTCTGTTTCAGTTCAGGCATTCAAAAACTTATCGGCGCACGCCGCTTAGTGAAGAACATGTACCTATATTACGAGAGGTATTTGAAAGACGTAGCAAAGATACCGGGCGATTAATCGGCCCACAAAATTCGAGTTCGGTCTTTTAGTGACAGTTTTCCTGCTAGTCAAAGGCATTTGATTACCACATTAATACAAGTAATAGTACGCCGAGTGTAGCTCAAACCCTATTTGAACAGAAAAAAAAACGGGGANAAAATAAATTCCATTCTATCGTAGCTTTATAATTTTATTATACTATTAATTTTAATATGCGAGTTGATCGGCATCACACACAAGAGAGGTAAACATGACGTCACAAAGGACGGGGCGAGGCGTTGGTTTTTTTTAACTAATGAAAAAACCTTGCTAACTTTAACGAACTATTGAACCTGTCCTCTTATTTAGACCGGTGAACTACGAGTACCCAAAATAAAATATTAAAAAGACAATTAACCATCACTGTTTCGTTAATTTTTTTGATTAAAAAAATGCTTTGAATTGAGGGGCATGCGGAAAGAGCTGAACGCAAGCGGGGGAATGCGGGCTTTGATGCCATCAGACGATGCCAGGCGACAACATTCTCTTGTTAGTTCTCAAATGGGTCTCAAAACATTAGGGATATAAGGACGAGCGGTTAACCGGTTAACCGGTCTTTTTTGAACGGTTAGTCGGTCCTCAAAAACGAGCGGTCTTAACAACCTTACGTAGGACCGTGAAAAAAACAAACTAACGTAGTAAAAAAAAAACTAGTGAAAAAAAACAACACGCGGTAACGCGCCTCTCCCTCTCGCTTTGTCGCGGTGAGTAAAAGCGATACCAAGATACAGCTGATTAGCTGTCGAGCGACTGTGACTGTACGCCAACACAGTGGCGTTTGATGTCAACAACGGTCAAGGCCGAAACTGTTTCTATTTTTATTAATTATAGTCTGTTTATTCTAAAGACAAAGAAAGCTATAAAAGCATATGACCCCGTGACCTTTCCGCATTTTCTGATCACCGGTTTGTAGTCTGTTTCAGTTCAGGCATTCAAAAAATTATCGGCGCACGCCGCTTAGTGAAGTACATGTCCCTATATTACGAGAGGTATTTGAAAGACGTAGCAAAGATACCGGGATTTAATCGGCCCACAAATTCGCGTTCGGTCTTTTAGTGACAGTTTTCCTGCTAGTCAAAGGCATTTGATTACCACATTAATAGTACGCCGAGTGTAACTTAAACCCTATTTGAACAGAAAAAACGGGGAGGGGGAACGTGTGCGTCGCAAAATTCAATTATTCTGGCGAGTTGACGATTAAAAAATAATGTTTTTTAAAATAAGGACAAGCGGTTAACCGGTCTTTTTTTGAATGGTTAGCCGGTCCTCAAAAACGAGCGGTCTTAACAACCTTAATCCCATGCCCCATTTGTTGTGAAATATGGATAATTAAATGAAATTCAAGTGGTTGTATTTGGTGACTTAAAAACTTTCATCAATTTATTAACTTCTTATTGAAGCCTGGGTTGTCATAATAAAGGCTTTAAATATATTTCCTACTTAGAATTAAAATAAGCAATAAAGAGCATCCCACACTTTCCTTTAAAGTTTAAATCTTAAAGAAATTTCAATTTGCCTTGTTAGAAAGAAAATAAAACATTGTTCTTGGATATTCACTTACCAATCTCAATAATGCAAAAGAAATTTGTGAGATTTAAAATATTTCATTATAATTATTTATTTTTAAGTCAAAATGGAAAAGACACTTGAAATCAATAAATATATTTTACTTACTAAACATTTCAAGTGTTTTAAACTAGATTTAAAGTTGATTGGAGTGAAATCTTATATGGAAAAAAAAATTAATAATGGCTATGGTATAGTATATTTTATATAAAATTTGAATTTTTCAGTAAGGTATGCTACCACAAATAATTGAGTGTTACTATTAAATTTTTTTTTTTTTTTGTTAGAGGCCTTTTAATATGATGACTAAATTATTTGTGCTTCTTATATACCATTAAAATTATTTTCTTTTATTTGTTAGTGGATTAGAGGGAGAAAATAATGTATCATCATAATGTATTTTCATGTTTGTTTTTAAAGCGATGTACAGGTATATAAAGATAATATAGCAGATTCCATTACATGCACAAAAACAGCAAGTAATATTAAAGCTATTGACAAGGCAACGGTGCACAGAATTTGTTCAGGGCAAGTTGTACTTACCCTTGCCACTGCGGTAAAAGAGTTGGTTGAAAATAGTATTGATGCTGGAGCTACAAGTGTTGGTAAGTTGAAATTCCCATTTTCTTTTCAAAACAGATTTACAAAAATAACAAACTTTCATCAAAGGAAATTCCACTTGAGTTATTAGTCTAATTTGGGGTGGGACTTTAATGTAAGAACATATTTTAACAGTCTAGAGCAGGGGTCGGAAACCTTTTGAGACTGAAGAGCCAAAAAGTCACAATTTACCAAATTTACCTTTTTTTTTAGAGCCACTATCACTAACATGAGTTTTGGAAATAAAATAATGTAATTTTTAATATTTACACATGGAACAGGAGAGCCGCATTTTGACATCGCAAGAGCCGCATGCGGCTCGCGGTTGCCTACCCCTGGTTTAAAAACCAAACATTAACATTGACTGAAATTTCTTTATTACAATTTCTTGAAGCAGGAATTTGGCACTTTTAAGTCGAAGGCTCACTCACTTTTTAAAAAAATTAAATCAATTATATTTAGTAATTGACATGGCTTTGCTATTAAAGAGTACTTTTTAAATTGTTCATACTTGACTTTATTACCTTTTATGTATGAAGTTTTTTGGTGTTTGGTTCTTATTAATGTATTTACAATATTAGTAATTACATTAATTTCTTCTGTCAGAGGTCAGACTCAAAGAATTTGGCAGTGAAAGCATTGAAGTCATTGACAATGGATTTGGGGTTGATGAGATCAACTTTGAAGGCCTTAGTAAGTTCCGGAATTTTAATCATTATTTTTAATTAAAAAACTATATTATCTTACATATAGGAGACTGCTCTACCTGATTGAACCTGAGATTATTAGTCAGCTTTTCAAACTGTTAAAGTGGTTCATGGGGTGGAAAAAATTCTGTTTTTTTTAATTCAGAAAATAAAAATTATTACAGGCCAACAACAAACAATTAGAAAAAAGAAGAAGTAGATTTCAAATTTTAATTTTTTTTTTTTATTGCAAACAATTTTGACATTTGCAGAAAGTTTGATAAAAATGTATTCTTTCACAAAACCATAATTAAACTTTGTATACAGAGATTTTTACAATTTACAACTTTTTTTTTCAAAATGCTACATATCATATTCACGTGAGGTCACCACATTATTTGTCAAATTTTTAGGGATAGCAATAAAAAAAAAAATTATTTAATATTTCAAAAATGAAGAATATTTTAAAAATGGCCATTTAAAATTTTTGAGAATATCAATGTTAATATGCATGCGAGGTTTGAGGCTTGTAAGTGTAACTATAATATTTTTCAACTTATCACATTTGGCATTCCTAAAAAATGAAAAATACAAAGTTGAGAAAAACAAATAAGAAGTTTAAAAATTATATTTTTCACAAATTCAGAGGTATGCAAACAATATAAGATACATACATCTCATTTGTACATCATCCATGAGTATAAAAACTATTTTAAAAATATTCGTCTCCTTGCTTAATTGTTTATTATTTCTATATTTATTGAAAAGAACTTTACCTCTTCGTTTTATTTTGTAACATAAAATATGTTGAAATTCTTCCATGTATTTTTACTGTGTAAGATGTATGATTATTGAATGCAACTATTAATTTTTGGTAGTGTTTTTGTAAAGCGCAGTGAGCTTTAAGAAACTGCGCTATAGAAGCGTCCTTTATAAATAAATAAATAAATAAAGTAATATCTGATTCACATACTTTTGTTAACACCACGCTGCAAAAATAAAAAGTAGCAGACACATACAAATTTTTAGTAAATAAAACCAAAAAAATGTATGTGTAAATAATAAAAAACAATGTGTAAAGATATCAATAGAAATAAACCTGAAAAGTTTGAGGCTTGTAACTATAATACTTTATAACTTATAATATTCGACAATCTTAAAAATGAGAAAACGCAAAGTTACGAGAAAAAAAAAGAAGTCTAAAAATTATATTTTACAAATTCTGAGGTATACAAACAATATAGGATACATACATATCATTCATACATATCATTCATACATGTCATTCTTACATATCATTCATACATTATCCATCACAGAACTAACTATTTAAAAATACAGACGGACAAAAATATTATTTAGCTCTCACAATTTTTCAAACACCACCCTGCGAAAATAAAAATAAAAGTAAGAATATTTTTTTTAAAAATACATTCTAATACACATTTATGAAAACAACAACAATAACTGTGTAAAGAATTTAAGAATATCAATAGAAATAAGCTTACATAGTGTGAAGAGGGCTGTTACAATGCTTTTGTAACAACTGATGACAAACCTATAATTCCTCAACAATAATAAAACATGAACTAAAAAGTTTCAATACTAACATCTAAAGACACTGTAATATTGATAACTAATGAATGAAATGTTTTCATAAACAATGCATAAATAGAAGAAAAGAATGCAAAGCAAGAAATATAAATAATAATTTATTTAAAATAAGCATATGAAATTCAAATTATACACTACGAGCCCCAACAGCTTTTCCTCGTCGGTGCCAGACTTTGGTGATAACATGCAGGTTGAATGTATTCTGGTGTTTATTCATTTATAAAAAAACATCATATCAGTCCCTTATGCTTTGAGCCACAGCTCTTTTGCTGACATTCAAAAGTTGGGAGTTGCATGTAACTGATGAGTGAGAGTATAGTTTTTGTTATTTATTATTTTGAATTAATGGAGTTGTAATGTTTACAAGATGTGTAAAATCAGCTGATATCTGGTAATGATGTAACCTAACAGCTGTTAAATGGAATTCTTAAAAATATTCTTCTATTGATTTTGTTGGAATCATATTATCTTGGAAACTGGAATAGTTTGTCAAATGGTTTAACTACTGATGAAATAATTTAACACCCTTAGGAGGAGAATATCAAGGAAGAATTTGTGTGCATTGCACATCAGTATCCTAAAATTTATTGGGTTGACACATTGTGTGTATAAAAATCCAAGAACCTTGTTGATAATAGCATAAGATATTTTAACTCATTTTTTCTGACCACAAATGGATTGGTAGAAAAACTCAATGGAACAATCCCGAATTGTTTTGACTATAAAGCTGAATGTCACAAAGGATTAAAGAAATTAAGAACCCTAATTCAGCTTTCATTTGTGACTTTTGTTAAAAATTGCTGAGTTTTGATTATGATAATTGTTAAGTGTTTTTTTAAAATGAATTTTATTTCATTATAGAAAATAATAGTCACATTATAATCAAAAGAATTATTCATTTATCGGGATCAAAGATGAGTATATAATTTGATTTTTGGTAAGTAAATTATTATTTTCTTTCTTTTAAGCACTCAAGCATCATACATCTAAATTACAAGACTTTGAGGATTTGATAAATGTAACAACATTTGGATTCAGGGGTGAAGCACTGAGCTCATTATGTGCATTAAGGTATTCAAGTTTATTCAGTTATAGTTAAAGCTCAAAATTAATTCCACAATTCTTTCAATATAAAGAAATATAAGTACTGAAATAAAGTTTATCTTCTTAATAGTAACATGAATGTAGTAACCAGACACAGAACTGCTAGCGTAGGCACACGCCTTGACTTTGACCTCAATGGCAAAATCATTTCAAGAAAGACAGCTCCTAGACAGGTAATCTTTTCTTATCTTATATATTACAGATGCCCTCTCTTTGCAGAAAATTATTGTGTCCTACACTTATCCGTGGGCCAGAAATATGCAGCGAAAATCGTTTATCAGAAAATAACGGTGACGGAAGTATTTTTTCATGCTAAAAGAATTTCGTGTTAGAGGGTATTAGAAAAAAATAGGGCTGTGGAAATTTAACTACCAAATATACTCATCCTCGCTCTATAGCGCGTTCATTCATAAGCTGATAAGCTGACACCCCCCGCAGCCCTCGCAAGCTGACCCCATAAAATAATAGGACAGCGTAAGCAAAATGGTACATTTAAAATAAAAGCTACAGTCTGACCTCTGTAAGTCGAATTCAAATGGACCCGTAAAAATTCAACTTACCGAGTTAGGGAAAATGGCGTAAAAGTTCAGATTAATCAAGGACAATATTGATATTGCCAGCCATACCAGCGAGAAAGGCTTGACAGGAAGGAAAGGTGTTGTCTGATGTTTCATATGAAAGGAAGCCGAATTAGCTTTGAAGTAACAGCACCACAGTAAAAGCCCCTCCCCTCACACCTGACACCCTCGACAGTGGGATTGGGGGAGTAAGATTTTTCCTTTTACCCAAACGCTTTGAAAAATTCAACTTACTGGGGTTGGAAGCCAAAGCTCTTGAGTTAAGGAGATCTAAAATACATTAGTCTTATGGAATTTGGCCGCGACTTAATAACTAATTCGACACAGGGAGCTTTAAACTTAGGAAGTTCGACTTAGCGAGGTCAGACTGTACAAGCTAAATTGGTCATTAAGATTGGTTACTTTATCAAGGACAATTCATATTGAGTGGGGGAAGAGGTAGACATTTTGCTTTGACATACCGACACAAGCCAGTGAGAGGAGACACCTTCCCTCCCCCACTTAACTCCCTCACAGCACCAATATTCAATGTATGTGCAGAAATCATCTATGACCCGCAATAAAGTCCACCCCCCCCCAACATTTTCCCCTAGATTTTGGCCAAAAAAAGGTCGGCTTTAGAACGAGTGTATAAGATATTAATTAATAGATTAATCGTTAAAAATTTTATTTGATTAATATTCAATTAAAATTTAAGAAAATATTTATATATCTTTTCAATTTATTAATTTTTTTTTTTACTTACATACTTTTCCCTCATGTTATTATTATTTATTTAGATGTGCATACGTAAACAAAAAGGTGGAATTTTTTTTTTAATCAGTACTAGCCCTATAAAATACATATTACTTTGTTGGGACCATATTATTATTTCATGCTAACTGTTATATTGTTTTAAGCATTTTTGTGTTAAATGTATTTCACTGTCAATCAGTAACTTACAAGAATTAGTTACTGAATCATCTAAACATAAAATTTCTAGCTTGACATAAAATTAATTAACGCCCTACATGTTATTGATTTATGAGTTTCATTTAAAAAATGGATAAAGTCAAGAAGAATTTCTATCAATATTTCTTTTTTTATTTTTCAAAATGAAAATCAAAAGATTTGTTTACAAAGAAGTATTCTCGGGGCATCTAAAATCAAGCTTTTTTTTTTTTACTCTATTGATTGAAAAGTTAAAATCACCTACATAAGTTAAATTTTTAAACAGGTTGGCACAACGGTTGTTATTCAAAATATTTTTCACACACTGCCTGTGCGGCATAAAGAGTTCATCAGAAATTTGAAAAAAGAATTTGGTAAGCTTGTCCAGGTGCTGAATGCGTATTGCATCATAAACACTGGTGTTAGGATCACATGCTACAACCAGACAGGAAAAGGGTAAGTCTCAAAAATGTGAACGTAAAAGTTTGTACTTTAGAATTCACGCATGTCATTTCTGGAGAAAAACAGCAGATGCAAAACATCAATAGTTTGTCTAACAAATGCTGAATTTTAAAAAATTTAATATTGCATCTGAAAAAATGTTAAGTATTCTGATGTTTAACAAAGTCTAGAATATAAATCCCCGCAAGGACTTTCAAATAGTTTGAGTAAACTAAAACTTTAAATAATGAGGTCTGTAAATTTGATGTATGATCAGGAGCAGGAACCTTGTTGTATCCACCAATGGGAATGACACAATGAGAGATAACATTGGAAATGTCTTCAGTCCTAAGCAGGTAGGCATAACTGCCATTTCGTATTCCTTCTCTCTAGGTTACTCTTGCACTCTCTTGAAAAAGAAGACAAAATGGTACATACAAACAAACAAAATTCCAGAAAATGTTAAATTTCATTAGTGGCATGTTTCCCCATTATTTGGTGACTCTCATCATGTTCACAGATTAAAAGATAGTTGAATGTAAAAAATTCAACTTTTAAAACTTAATGGTCACTTTAACATATATCGAGACTTTAAAAAAAAAAAACTCTATTAAATGTAGTCACTTTGGCAGTACCTAGGTATTTTTTCTATGTCTAGCCTTGAAGTAGACAACAGATCTATTAAACTCCTAGAGTCTTCCCTGTACTTCACTTTGATGTTTCCATTGTTGATTGTACACAATCGTACACTATGTCTGGAATCTACTTATATATAGGCTGCATGGTCTTGCTTGCTCTAATTTCTGGCAAATTATTTATATATATATATCTAAGTGGTATATAAATAAATACAATTCAATATACCTGATCCAGCTTCAGGGTCTGTTGGAGTTTAAACAAGTGGAGGCTGAAGATGACGTCTGCTCTGACTTTGGTATCAACCCTGAGCAGAAGACAAAAATCAAATTTAGGTATCTACCTCATTATATTTTGTTTAGAATTTTTTTTGAGTTACTTTAAATGTCAGTCTTTTGTACTACTCAATTGTCTGTCATGCTGAGCTATTCTCATTGTTTGTCCAAGTATGTTAAAATTCAAATTAGGCTTAATTTTCCTAATCAACACTAAAAGAAATACAATTTTTGAAACAACCACCAGTAGTCGGTTTATTAAATTGTTAAAAGCATTTTATTATGTTAATGTTACAATAGTAATAAATATTCCTGCAGGATTGAAGGGTTTGTTTCCAAGTGTGAACATGGACAGGGCCGCAGCTCATCCGACAGACAATTTATCTTTATCAATAAAAGACCTTGTGACAGTGCTAAGGTAATAAATTAACATCTACACACCGTGAACATTTTGTTTATCCATTATTTTTATGAATAGATATATGAGATATATTATAAATATTTTGAGGTGACCATTAAGGTTTCTCACCTGGGACACCCTGTTTTTTCAGTTTATAAAAGACTTTCAGAAAATTATCAATTTAAAAAAAAAATTTGAGAATTTTTTTTTTTTAAAATTTCATGTTATTTTTTTGTTTGAATTTAAGATTCTGAAGATAATTAATGAAGTGTACCACAGCTACAACAGACATCAAACTCCTTTTATTGCACTCAATATTTCAATGGACAAGGGTAATGATTAAGTTACACTTTTAAAAATGTTTGTGCATAGTTTGAATATCATGGTTTTATTCCTTTAGTTAAATACCACAAGCAGTCAAGGTGGGAAATATAGTCTTATGAAGTTGTTCATCTTTTTAAAATTTGGTTTCTAGCTGAATATGAGTATGTTATTTTTAATTACATACAGGTCTTTTGTTTTGGTGCATTTATATGACTTTTTAAGTTAGTGCTGTTAAAGTTGCATGCTGCCCTGGAACTTTTTTAAAATGGTCCTCTAGAAACTGAGAAATATTTTAATTTGCAAAATGATCATTTGAGTGGCAGCAAGTTTGTTGAAGTAGAAATATGAACATAGTGAACTTGTAACTTTGCTTTCTAGTATTACAGTGTGTGGGATATTTGCTACCAAAGTTTCATGAGTATGGTTCGCTGTGTGAACCATTTGTTTTTCTAACTTGTGGTCTAGACATGAAGAGAATAGTGTGTATCTCTGGTTATTGTTGTGATAAAGGCGCATTCAGATAACTTAGATTTAACTTTCAATGAGAAGAAAGTGGAATAAAAATTTTGTTTGTCCATAGTTTGTACTATTCACTTTTGTAGGAATGTGATAGTTGGAATGATTTCATAAACTATCACAAGGCCAAATGAATTCTGGATGTTATTAGTTTCTTGTCATAATTACTACATCTGCAAGTTTTGGTGCTGTAAGATGAAAATCTGTTTTTGGAAGCACCCATGTCAATTAGATTGACTGTAATTACTTTTATACAGTCCCAAAAATGATTTACTTTGTCTGGTGAAAATAAAAAGGCTAGTGTTACTGACTACATAAAATTATGAAAATTTCAAGTAAAATTTCATTGTTTTGAGGATCAGATAATCCTATTGGGAATATTTTTCTTTTTGCATTAGATAAGAAGTTTATTTTATATGTAAATATTTTTCTCAAAAGTTTTTAACAAAAATTAATTGTGTTGCTTGTAGACCTTGTGCTAGTTGTCAAGGTTTCCAAGCACATTGTCCTAATGTAATGTACATTGAATCATTTCGAATGTATTTGTTGATCTAAATAATATGACTCTAATAATATTAATTTATTTGGAAGCTGCTAATCTCTACTAATAAAATAACAGATATCCTATATAATTAAAGGCAGTTGTCTGTCCTGTCCTTGATAGCAATTGGTCCCTCAAAATTCTACTGAATCCTACAGCCAATCACTAGCGGAGAAAAATTAAATCTCATTTCCATATTGAACACATTTACGTGGACATTCAAAACAAGTTATTTTTGGTGCAGTATTTTTGTCATCAATTAGTACTGTGTTCCCATCTTGAAGTATGTCACTCCTGTTAATCACTACTGTTACTTCTAGACAACATGCCGCCGAAACGACAGTAGTACGTGCTTGGACGGGCTTTGTTGCTCATATTTAAATAATAATTAATTGCTGACTGTTTCCTGAAATTTAAGGAATATTTCAAGTTCCTTCATTGAATGAATCGATTTAATTTAGAAGAGGCCCTGAATTGTTGGCAGGAAATAATTAGCCTTCAAAGATTGCTTATTTGTGTTAATACTTTCTTTATATCAGAGACTGTTGATGTAAACGTAACCCCTGATAAAAGACAGATTTTTCTAGAAGGCGAACGTCTCCTGCTGGCAGTGTTAAAGGTTTGTTGAGCCTGATATCATGATATTTTGTTTGAGTTAAAATCACTTCTTATTTTATATTTACTGTATTAAACTTATGACACTGTAGCAAGTTAGTAAGTATTTCTTATTGGAGGATCAATTGGGACGTGGTGGTCGAGAGGTAGCGCTCTCGACTGTCATACCGATGGTCACGGGTTCGAATCCACACGAAGGTGAGGATTTGTTCTCGCGGCCTGAGGAGTCCCCGAGTCACCCAGCTCCGAATGGGTACCTAACTAGACAATAGTTATGCGGCTGGGGTATGTGTGGAATCCCTATAGCCGTGGCCTGTGACCGCTGCATCACTTGCCAACAGATCATCTCTCATGGTCTGTGGACGCAATTATCTTCTACATAGAAGGAGCGTCTGTATATCTAAGATAAGATAAGATAATTAAAAATGGCAGAAAAAATTTTTTTGAGCATAACTCTTGAATGGTGAACTACTAAGAATAGCATCAGTCCTGGATCCCATCTTAACAACTCACAAAGTAAACTTTGCGGCTGCAGAACAGCCTAACTTAGTGCTCTTATTTAAATTTAATTGACCTCAAATTTACTCAGGAAATCCTCCAGGCTGGACTAGACAGGTCAACAGTTTTTCTAATTGTTTAGAGCTTTTATTCCATCTAAACAAGTACAAGTATACAAAATGATACTCTTTTTGTTCACTGGCTTTTAAATTTATTGTCTCTTGGCATGTAAGAAAACATAAAGCTCAAACATTTTACAGCCTTTTATCCATCTCCATTAGCTCAGGTTTCTAGTGATCCAGAAATTTTTTCTCCTTTCTCTCCCAGACTTCTTTGATTCGCATGTTTGAACCAACCACAACAGTTTTCAAAGTCAATAATATTCTTTCATCTCATTCATGTAAGTCGAAAATACTAGTAGATAGTAGGGCTGTCAATTTTTTGAAAAATGCTGCCCGGGTACCCGTCCAAATTTCGAACGGGTACCCGGTTACCCGTTCGAAACATCGCATAATTTTCACCGTCATACAGCTATACTATGCAACCTAGCCACCTTCCATGCCCCTTATTTCTCGTTAACCACACGGCCTACGTCTAAAAGTGACGTCACGTGATTTTGGCTGATTTATACCCCCCTCCTCGCCATTGTCACAAAAACTTAGAACCCCCTTAGATCAAAGATTTGCAGCCGCGCCCCCTCCCCCATAATAGCTGTACCTCCTTTTTGAAAATGAGCATTTGTGAAATAACTTTATTGTCACTTAGTTTGTATTTAATGTGAAGTTGAACTCTATTAAATCGATACACGTGTAAATTCATGTAAATCGTCAATAAATAAATTGTAAGCATTCAAGTTTTTAAGTGGAGCTTTCATTTTAAGTTGCACGTTTTGATGTGATGTCACATTTCTAAAACACACACCCCCTTCGTCACAAATGTATGATTGCCTTCTCCGTAGGTGCTAAACGTCATTTTATTTTATTAGACTGTTAGTTACTAATTTATGGACTTTTAAAAAATTACAAATTTTGGTGTATTTTTTTTTTTTAAAATGAGGCACTCGTGGGAACGAACACGCAAAACACAATCGAATGGGGGGAGGGGGGAGATAAGCAACGTCTACAATCGGAAATCCTATGTCGGCGTATTTCAAAGTAACTTTAATGTTTAAAGCAGGGATGTTTTTATTAACTATACTAAACACGGCCTCATTCATCTCTATGCAGTCCCGCCCCACGGCCGACGACTTACCCATTTGAAATTGTTAGTAACTGATTAATTTATTAACTTTAAATACTGACAACCTTGTACATCGTTTTTCTAGGTCAACACGTGTTAATTCACACAAGAAGCACAAGCGAATGCAAGGGGTGTGGGTTATATGAATGAAGGGAGGAGAGGGGGGTAGATAAACAACATTAGCTAGTATCAATCGGCGTATTTCAAAGCGAAGTTACTGTCACAGAAGGGATTTTTTTTTACTAACAAACGCCGCTTTTATCTCTCACATCATTATTTTTGGCTGAGGACTTTTTTTTTTCCTTATCTACATGATTCTTGTAAAGCGCCAAAACCTTTTTGTGTTTGCGATTTCTGTTTCACGTTGAGAGAAAAAGATGTATCAAAGTACATTTCCCGTTGACAGATATTTCTCCTTAGATATAATTTACTGCATTTATTTCAAACAAACATTTTCATTTGAAAAATTATTTCGGAAAAAAAA
>MUZC01000282.1:271720-293269 GCA_002072015.1 Radix auricularia | reverse complement strand
AAAATAACATCTGGGGTCAAAAGGGAATTTTTGGGGGTAATGCAGACTTATTTGGGACATATAACATCCACTACACTCCACTAGATATATTCAAATACGTCATGTGTACGCTTGGTAACATATGCCCACTATTAAACCGGTTCCTTCCAGAAAATGCATTTGTAAAATTTGTTATCTATGTAGATTTCTTATTTACGTACTATACGAAGACACCTAAATCCAACCTACTTTCATTTTTATTGACATAATCTTAATCAACATGACTTGACTGTATCAAGTATCCTTTCTGTCAAATTTAAAATTAATGCCTTAAAAACTGATTTCAGAAGAAAGTTATTTTGTGCTCCTCTCGAATTGCGATGTCGAGAATTTGATGTATTCAATAAAGTTAGTGAATACTTTTGACTAATTTTATATGGACACATTTATTATTATATTTAGAATGGCCAGCGGCGTTTGACCAAAAACCTATCGAAAAACTATAGCAAACTTAAAACTTAAAAAATGGATATTCGGTGTCGTTTTCACTTCAAATATCAACATATAATCGTATTCAGATCTTTTTAGACACTTGTCCTGTTTGTAAAACTCATCAGTAGCAGTTTCGGTTTATAACCGACAAAAAAAAAAGTTCGCAGACTCCTGCCGCGAGTGAACCAAACGAAAAACTGCGGTTACATCACAAAAGCTTTGATATCAACATCAAACGACGCAGGGTTACAATTTCGTATGTTCTCATGTGAATTCTCAAACTTAAGAATTATAATTATATTTAATTTTCGTGTCTTGTTAACTTACGCCAACCGGCGTCTGATAGCCTATCGACCGGCACTTTGAGAAGCATTGAATTTTTTTTAAAAGTCATTAAATAAATTTTAAGTGACCAAATATTTCAGTGGAAGTTTTATTTAAAGTTACCCTTTCGATGTGACGTCACATTTCTTCAACCCCCCTCCCTCCCCCACGTCACGCATCGTCACAAAAGTGTGACCCCCCTCCCTCCCCCAGGTGCGTGACGTCATTTATGGACGGCCCCTAAACTATAGAATACAAGCATTAAATAAAGAGTGGTTTTGGAAGGTTGGGGGATTACTAATATACAGTAAAACACATAGAAAATGGTTCACTCATTTTAAAAAAGTTAATTATTTGATTTGTGCGGTTAATTTGTTTCACTTTTCTTTAATCCAAAAATAAAACCCACAACTCCCTATATTTTAAAATATAAATTAAGAAAATTGTTTATAGTCATGTATAGCAATAAAGGAAATGTTAACAATATTTAAACTTTAACATTGTTTATTTCTCAATAATAAATTTAAATACAAATTAAATTTGCTTCTCTTAAAGCAAAGAAATGTTTTACAAGATGGACATACTTGGACAAGTAAGTTAAAAAAATTTTTATGAACTACTCCAGTGTTGTAGTTTATTGTTTGTTTTGTGCTTTGTTGTTAGCATTCAAGTTTTTAAAAAAACATTTCACCTTATTTATTTATTTTGTACACTTAAATAGCACAGCATCCTATCCAAGGGCTGGGGTCACCACACTTTATAAACAGGAAACATTTTCAACATCTTGAGTACAACAGTTATGATAATCTGAGCAAAGAATGCAATGTATTTTTAATTTAAAATATACTTTGGTTTGGGTAGCAAATCTGAACTCTTATATATTTTTATTTTAATGATCCAGTTCAACCTTGGTTTTATCATCACCAAGCTGGGCAGGGATTTATTTATTGTTGACCAACATGCCACAGATGAGAAGTACAACTTTGAGATGCTTATTAGAAATACAGTATTGCAGAGTCAAAGGATGATTGTGTGAGTAGCAGATGAAACATTGACATTGTTTGCTTAAGATTTATTTTTGTAGTTACATTAAGTACAACCATTTAATAATAAAAAAACGTTAACAAGTTTTTGACTATATATCATTTATATACGAGACATAGCTAAAAGTATGTTCTTTATAATATGCAACACACAACAATCCAAAAATCCAAATTTTTTTTTGTCTCATATATAAAGGATTTATAGTAAAAAATCTACTACATCTGCCTGCTAAATTTCATGGTTAATATAATGACTAGCATTTACATTTACAGATCGGGATTATTTTATTTAAAAAAAAGTAAAGTCAATATAATACGCATCGCACTTAACGATAGGAAAATATTAAAAAGGTTGTTCAATATTATACGCACCGTGACCGTGACAGTCTAGCACAAAAATGTACATGCTACACAGAGATAATCTAAAAATGTATTAATTTAATTACAGTACATTCGGTCAATATGAAATTTGGATAGATCATTTTTATCGTCGCCACAAGTCTACATGCAAAATTTCAGCTCGCTAGCATACAGGGAAGTGGGTTAAAAATTGATCCAGTTTTTTCATCAATCAGACGCCAAAAGTTAATCTAAAAGATGTAAAAATGTGGTCTAATTTGAAGCTAAATTTCTGCAGTTTCAGTTGACTATGATAGTTCTATTAAATGTTTTTACATTATTTTCAAAATGAGCGTTTAAAAAATGGAAAATGAAAGGTTGTATAAAAATGTGTTTATATTAAATTAATATGTTAAAAATCGGAAAGGAGAAATGGTAATACAATGGTAAAATCATGTTAAAAAAAGGAAAAGGGATAATGGTATAAAATTGTTAAGAATGTTCTCATTTTCAGTCCTCAGAGTTTAGAACTCACTGCCAGCAATGAAACTATTTTGATGGATAACCTGGATATTTTTAAGAAAAATGGATTTGATTTTCTTATTCAAACAGAAGGTTAGCAAAGATATTATTATATAAGTATCTCTATCATAACTCTATTGTAGTTTTATATACAAGATCAGATTAATGGCACATTGTCCCTAGGGTTCCTCTTTCAGGCTCCATCATATTTAATAATAAATTTTTTAAAAGTTTACCAGGAAATTTCCCTATTTTTCACAAATAAATTAAAAATAGATTTAAAAAAAAAAAAATTCAGTGAGTAACATAGTCAAACAGCTTTATGAAAGGAACTTTAAAAACTTAGCAAACTGGGCTTTGTTCTTAAAGCTAGTAATTTAGACTATAGTTTTTCATCTGTTTTTAAGTCATGAGCACATTCAAACAGATGCAATGTAATTATCAAATATTTTACATTTTTGGCAAGGAAAACATTAACACTTGTCGATAAATTTATTGTAAAAATTGAATAAGAGAGCTGTGCTTTTTATGTCGGTTTATTTTTGTTTCAGGCAGATATATGCAATTTTTTCTTCAACAGCATATCCTTAGCTAATTACACAATAAACAACATAAACCTAGAACAGATAGTAAAAAAAGCAACTAGGAAAAACAAAATACTAGATTTATTCCTAACAAACAGACCAGGACTAGTAGTAGACTGCACAATAATTCCTGGGCTGTCTGACCATGATATTGTTAGGGTAACCAACACAATAAAAACTAAAATAAATAAGATGCCTAGAAGAACAATATATCTTTGGAATAAATGCAATTTAATAAAATTACACCAATCAGCTTCTAATTTCCAACAAAATTTCCTAAGTAAATTCAGCATAGTTAGCCCTGTAGAAGAAATATGGAAGGAAATAAAAACAAATCTAAAAACCATAATGGATCAGAATGTTCCAACAAAAATAACTTCAAATAGAATTAATAAATGCTGGTTCAATTTTAAATTTAAAAAGTATTGCAAACTAAAGGAGAATTTATTTAAGAAATTTAAGGCTACCAATTTAGAAAGGATACACAAAAAATACTTAAAAATTAAGCACCTGACACAGAAACTTAGCCGTAACCTCCAAAATAATTATATAAACAATGTGATAACTAAAGATAACAATAAAAACTTATGGTCCTTTATCAAATCTAAAAAAATGGAGCCTTCAGGTATAGCCACACTAAAAGGCTCAAATAATAAAACCTATAATGATAATGAAAATAAAGCTAATATCCTTAACAAATATTTTGCATCATCATTTTCTGCCTCAGGCGACAAGGAAATTTCAATACATTTAAATAAATTGGAAGAAATAGGTAACATAACTGTAGATGAGATAGGTATACATTCACTCCTAAAAAACTTAAAAATAAACAAAGCTACTGGCCCAGATGAATTACCTGCCAGGTTATTAAAAGAATTAAGCAATGAACTGTCCCCAATCCTTGTAGTTCTTTTTCAAGCCTCTCTAAACCAGGGTAAAGTGCCCGAGGATTGGAAATTAGCCTATGTAACGCCGCTCTTTAAGAAAGGTGATAAGTCAGACCCTGGTAATTACAGACCTGTATCACTTACTAGTATCACATGTAAATTACTGGAACACATAATATATAGCAGAATAGTTAACCACCTTGACAAATATAATGCCCTATGCCCACACCAACATGGCTTTAGAAAGAACAGATCATGTGAAACACAATTGATAGGCCTAATAGATGATCTATCAAAAGGCTTAGATAATAATGATCAAATAGATACAATATTACTAGACTTCTCAAAAGCATTCGACAAAGTTCACCACCTTAGTTTACTCAAAAAACTTAAATACTTTGGAATCTCAGGTCCCTTACATCACTGGATCCAAGATTTCCTATTGGGTAGGGAGCAAACTGTAATAATTAATGGTTCTAAATCTACACCAATAAAGGTTAACTCAGGAGTTCCACAAGGAACTGTCCTAGGTCCCTTACTATTTTTAATTTATATAAATGACTTACCCAACAATATCTCAACAGGAACTAAAGTTAGGTTATTTGCTGATGATTGTATAATCTATAGAACAATCAAGTCAGAACAAGATAGCAAAATTTTACAAAAAGACTTAGATGAATTAATAAAATGGGAAACTAACTGGAGTATGTCCTTCCACCCAGAAAAATGTCAACTGCTAAGAGTAACAAAGAAAAAGAAACAAATAAATTCAAAATATTTCATTCATGGAAAAGAACTAACCCAAACTAAAGATGCGAAATACTTAGGAGTCATAATAAATGAGAAACTATCTTGGAATCCCCATGTCAATGAAGTTATTAAAAAATCAAACAAAACCTTAGGCTTTATAAAAAGAAACTTTTACAAATGTAACAAAGATATAAAACTAAAATGCTATCTCACCCTGGTGAGACCTATACTAGAATATGCATCTTCAGTATGGGACCCATCCACCAAAGAAAATATTGATAAGTTAGAACAAATACAAAAAAGAGCTGCCAGATTCATTACTGGAGAATATTCAAAACTGACAAGAGTAACACCATTAGTTAAATCATTAAACCTTGAAACACTAGAGGATAGAAGAACCAAGAGTAAATTAGTAATTATACATAAGGCAATTAATTCTCAATTTAGAAATACAACACAAAGATAACCTAATACAACCCTCAAATAGACATAAAGATAAAAACACCTTTCTTATTCCATATGCAAGAACAAACACATACAAGTTTTCTTTCTTTCCGTCCGGTATTCGGGCGTGGAATGGGTTGCCTGAAGAAACCAGGAAAGCCTCCACTTTATCATCTTTTAAAACTCTAGTAAGAATACAGGACTAAACACAAACCATAGAAATACGTAGGATGCAATAATCTTCTGTACAGAAGGAGCGTCTGTAACATATAAGATAAGATAAGATAAGATATTACTGTAGATGCAGTAAAACTTGAACTAACTTTTAGTATATGACCAAACTCTTAATTAACTTTAACATAGTTTTTCGGGGGTTTAATTATGGAAAAAAGTATTTAGCTATGATAAATGAACTATTTTATATTTAAATTCAGGTTATAATATTATAATTATTATTGTGAAACTCTTGTGACAGGATTAGAAAAACCCTTTTCATGTATTCCCAAAATAAGCAATAAAGCTTAGATGTAAGGAATCATTATTGTCCATGGTAAAGTAAATATGATCCTGATTGCTAAAAGCATGGTTTGAGTTTGAGAATAAGGCGCATGATTTTATAAATATTTTCAAGAACAACTAATTCAGTTTTTAAAATTAAATAACTTTATGTGACACTAATTAAAATTATATCTAAATAAATTACCTCTATTTCAGCTCCACCAACTCAAAGAGTGAAATTAATTTCAGCTCCAACAAGCAAGAATTGGAATTTCGGAAAAGATGGTAGGTTGTAAGGGGAGGAAAACTTTCTTTTGGAGTTAAATGTAATGATTTTACCTTGAGGGTAATTTCTTCAATCCACGCGCCACAAAAGAAATTACTGAAATTGTGAAAATAAAATACTGTATATACTTATATATATAGGCATATTATTCTTTTTGGACAAAATCTAGGGGAAAATGTTTGGAGGTCGGTTACGAGTGGGTCATAGGTGATTTCTGCATGTATATTGAAAATCTGTGTTGTTATTGTAGATCATCAAGGTTCTTATCTACATTTTACAAGATTTGACTGCTCTACCAGATGCTATAAAATATCTGCACTTACCTTATTTATTTATTTTGTGAATGTTATTATAATTGTTTTACAAATTTTGTTTTCAACAACGAATTTTAATGTACGCTAATGTATACCAAAGAAACAACAAAAATCTGTAATTTTTGGGGTCGGCTTTCGAGTTGGTTACATACTTTCTATACCATTCTCTTCCAAAAAGAGGGGGGTTGGCTTATGAACGAAGGGGCTATAGAAAGAGTACATATGGTAAATTACTTTTAAAATCACATTACATTTATTTATTATACATTTAAGTATTTGAAATATGCTAGACCAGTATCTGATTAGTTTATGGGGAAAATATATAGGAGCCATGATTATCATGGACCCTTGAGAAATAGATTAAAAGAAATTATTAGCGTCTTTGAATTCTAATTGTCAAGTTTTTATTTTGTAAATACTAGCGTGCAAAGTTTTCTTAATTTGTACAATGTCATTGATATTCTTAAATTATATGTACAATTTAGGTTTTGAAATTTATGTGAATTTCAGATATTGAAGAGCTCTTGTTTATGCTGACAGATTCCCCGGTAAGTAGTCATAAATAAATATACAGATTTGTTTCTAAAATATTTAGAATGGTTTTTCAACTTTAGACTTGCAAGGAATTATTACTATCTAAGAAAATGCTTTAATTTAAATCTTGTGCAGAATGTAATGTGCCGTCCTACCAGAATAAGACTAATGTTTGCATCTCGGGCATGCCGGAAATCAGTAATGATTGGAACTGCTCTCAATAAATCTGAGATGAAAAGAGTGGGTGAATTTATTTTGTTTTTGCTTAATGATTATGATTTCTTGTTTTTTTTATTTCTTTTGGGTTTAATTGATAAATTGTTAAATCAACCGCATTAAAATTGATTTAACTTTATGATCAGAGAATTTCTTAAAATTTCTTGAACATAAGATTAATAATGAAGAATTATTTCACACAATCTTATTTTTGTTCACTAGGAATTTTTTAAATAGTTCTCAATCATAAATATGATTCAACAAGTCCTGTTATTTGTATACTGTTTTATCTTTTTCCTTTTCAGCTTGTTTGCCACATGGCAGAAATAGAACAGCCGTGGGTAAGTTCTCATCTAAGTGCACAATAATCTAAGGAAATCTTTGAATCAACAACATTAATAATTAATAGTAATGCTGGCTGCTTTTTTTGTTTTTGTTTTTTTTATTATTTTTTTTTATACATTGTTGCGTTGTAGACATTTCAGGTGTCTTTTAACATATATTGAATTGCTCCACTAAGTCTAGTTGAATTTTTCCTTTCAGAATTGTCCTCATGGTCGACCTACAATGAGACATTTGTTCAACCTGGACATGCTACCCTCTTGACAAGGAATTTGCATTGGGATGTTTGTTGTAATTTGTATACAGGAAAATGACAAGTTTTTTTTTTTAAAAAAAAGATATTCAGTAATTTGATTGGCTGCCTGCCTAGTGGTCATATTTATTTTAGCAATTTTATAACAATAAATAAATGATAAAACAATAGTTTTCTTCAATTTATTTTATTTTCATTTGAATCACTTTCATTGGCATTGTATGTATGATAAAATGAAAATATGTACAACATGACAGTTATTTTACAAATTCAAAGAAAGAAACGAGAAATGTAAAATTTTCTAGTTACTTTTCTTTACAACAATATAAAAGATTATGTATAATACATAACTCTGGTCAAAATAGGTGTCTTATTTTTATGCAAGTCTAGAGAGTATTTAAGACTGACAAAATTTATCTTTTAAATCTTGAGATATCTCTTCAGACTAAGTATAACACTATGCATTAAATAAATTTAATCTACATGTAATTCATTTCTTGTAAGAATTGTTTCTTTTAAACAGAAAATAAATATTTTTTTAAAAGCTGGTTAACTACCTAAACTTTAGAAAATTCCTGGAATTTTAATTTAGATTTGGTGCAGAAACCCTGAATAAAGAAACTAATAAATAGTATTTTTTCAGAGTGAATAATGAATATGATTGGCTTATTTTGGTTTTCAATGATTAAGAAATTAATTTAAAGAGCATGTTCAACTCTAAAAAAAGTAATTCTTTTTGGTTTTTTGAGATGCCACATTTAACATTAAAAAAAACTGACTCTAGATGGATTTTTTTACTTTTAAATTGCTGGTAAATATCAACTAAAGAATGGCCTAGAACAATGAAAACTGAGCCAAGCACAAGGACTATGACTAATTTTTAAAATATATTTTATCTAAACATTTAAATAGTTATTCACCTAAGCACCATAACAGATGGAACTTTTTCGCTAAGGAAATGGAAATGTGGAATTGATAGATTCCAAGGTGGCAGCAGTGAATGAATGATATTCTAAGGTACACCCTTGTAATAAACCCAAGGGGAGAATGCATCCATTATAAGTGATCCCCGCGTACATCTCTTAGATCTCTGTGTACGTGAGCCAGGCATATTCATACAGAGAATAGTAAATGTGATATAAGGCAGTTACTCGTATGTGAGATGGGCAAAGAGCATGATTGTAATATTATTTATTTAATACTGGCACCTTGTCTTAAACCTGACATTCTCCGCAACAAAAGTTTGTTATTTATGTTCTCAAATTAATTAGTCATATAACATTTTAAAAATATTTACTCACTTTTTGCACATGCACGCTGTAACTGTTAAGTCATCTAAAATACAATTAAGTCTAAGTGCACCAGTATATTTACATGTCTCTGTAGAAACATATTCTTTGACATAGATTTGATGTTTTGACAAGCTAGTAGGGGTGAATAATATAACTTATTTTAAATGTAACCAAAACGTCTGCATGAATTTTTCTTCTGCACACCATAAAATAAATAATATAACATGTTTATACATTTAAAAAAAATTAAATGAGGAGATGGGACTAGTATGGTGAAAACAAAAAGAATTGCTGCCTGTGTAAAAGTCACACAATAGCACATGACAATAAATTCATTGATTCATCACTACCTGAACACATTCAAAATTGAACACTACAACTACTATAAGCCCACTGAAAGATATACCTAATTAAAAAGAGAGTGCGCGCACACACGCACACACACACACGCACGCACAAAGACTCAGCATTCTACTAACAAGTCTTCTCATTAGAGTTGGAGTTACAATTCTTAATAATTTGTCCTTTGACAAAAATGTTTGTTGATTTCTTTTTTATAAACTGGTTTACAATTTTTGAAAAATGAATTCTCACACTCAATGTAAATAAATTCTTTAGCAATAATGTATAATGAAGTACTTCACTTAGTTTTTAAAAAATATTTTAACCGTTTCTAAATCACAAATGCATGATATAATATTGAGAATATTTATTTTATAGCTATTAGATATATAATGAAACACTTGGTTTTATTTAAAAAAATATTATTAACCTATTCTTCCAATCATAAATGCTTCATCAGACAACATTCAGTTATTGTCATTTGACCACTTTTAATTATTAGCAGCAGTAGAACTTTTTTTAAACTCATCCCTTTAATCTTTTTTTTACAATTGAACACAGATAATTATAAACATACACAGTGCTTGAGTTAAGCTACAGTTTTCTAAATCTTCTCTTACATCATTATTTAATGTAGTTATTTAAATTATTAAAATATTCATTTTAAAAAAAATACTATTACTGTATGAATATTTCTATGTAGGCATTATTATTAAACTTATTCTCTAATATTTGTGGAAAAAGAGCAGTTTGGATAGGTAAATCATTTTTTTTCTGAATCCTTTTCCCCATGATATAAAATATATTACCTATATGCATAAATATCACTTTTTTCAAAGAAAATGTGCAAGAACATTTTGCTTGAGGTGGATTACAAAAATAATGGAACTTTAAGATCATAATAAATACATCATGCTGATATGTGGTACATAATATAAGTTAATAGAATGACAACGTCAATATGCCATTTTTACCTGCCATGTTCATTAAAGTTGCAGAGCACTAATTCAATTTTTAAAGATTTAAAGAACTTTTTCAGTAGATTTTACTTATAAGGTATGACAATGCTTTGTAGCATGTCAGAGATTATTTTTAATCTAGAGCATTTTACAAACCATACCACAATTAATTATTTATTGTAAAAATAAGATTACAATTATTACAATATATTTGGAGAAAAAAAACAGGAATTTCTGAACAAAAAAAAATCAATACAGGATCGCCAGCGATTATAAAGTAGTAGAAAAATATGAAATGGACAGGAATCGTTGAGAGTAACATTGAACAATACGGCCCAAAATAATAAATAAATGTAGATCATGAAGATTTATCAATAAATTAAATTCACAATAATATGTTCATCCCTTTATTGCTTTCTGTTGAGCTTATTGGTGTGCAGCCATTACCTTTCCACATGAACAGCTCTAAATTCCTTTATAAAGATGTGGAAGATTTCGGGATACAAGAGTATGACGGTTTTCTCAGCTTTTCATATAGTCATAATGATGTCATTGAAGTCTGAGATCTGATGAAGTAAATTAAATAATCACACATTGTTTTATAAAATAAATTATCTTTTTGAAGCTATTGTAAAATAATTTTTGTATCACCCTTTAAAAAAATCTTATATATTAATTAAATATGTTAGATTTTCCAATGAATAAAAATGTAAGAACCAACAGGAAGCCATAACTTACTTAATCTGCTTGTACCGTTCTCTGTCATAACTGGTTTCTGCTGTCTCACATTCATATGATGCCAGGGATAACACTGAAAATAAGCCAAATATTCTTATCATAGTGGTGGCAATAAAAAATCTTAAAAGTGTATTCTGGTTTGTAAAAATGTTTGAAGAAAGTGTAATTAAAAATAATAATATATATCTATAAATATACTTTGGAAAAAGAAAATGATTTAATTATTTTGACTTACTTGATTCTTTATAAATTGGTGTGGTCAGTACGTAATTAATAACTGCATTGTTTCTTTCAAATGGACACTGTAAAATAAATATTAATATGGCAATATTACCTAATGACAATTCTTTATTTCAGCTTATGAAATTGAACATGAAAATTTTTTAATAAATTGGGAAGCAATGTTTTTGGAGTTTATTTTAGCACTTTCTTATTTTGCTATAAAAATTGCCTAAAAAATAATGTTTAACATAACCAATTACAATAAAAGACCAGCAGACTTCTCAGTATGAGAAATGAAACATTTAGAAAACTTACCTCCACCTGTTGCCAGGCAATGAGGTCTGATATCTGTTTGGCCATCTGCCAACATTTCTGGAAGTTAACTGTGCCATCCTCCTGTCGACTAGAACAACCCTCATTCAAAAAGTAAAGATCTTTCACAAAAAGACTGAAGAAGGGAATCACAATCTGCCAGAGAGAATACATTTTATCTTTATTAAATTATTAATCTAAAATAATTTATACATTTAAGAAATTTCTAAAAAATTATAATATGCTTTTTATTTTATTAATATCAACAATGACTGATATTCAAATAAAAGAGATTTTAAAATACCCTTTACTAATTTGAATTTAATAATAAATTATAAATGTGATAAATCCTTACCTTTTCTCTCTCCTCAGCTGCCCCCTCTGACCTCCACATGGCAGCCTTCAAACATGATCTATAGCTTCCAAAATTGTTACTTGGATCCATTTGATGCTGAAAGTACAAATATTTATGTATAAGTTTAATAAAAAGGGTGATATCAAAAAGAAAAGATTCCTCATTGACAACAAAAATGTTTAAATTATTTTGCTTAAAAATTTAAGTGAAAATGCTGAAGTATTAGCAGTATTACTTAACACCACAAGTTTTAATGGGTAAGTTCTCGGCAATATTTTGAAATTAAACAGAAATGCCCTTCATTCTCTTACCTCAAGAATTTTTAACTTGTCTCTATTGACTTTAGCCCATGTTTTCTTTAAGCGTGTAACAGGACTAAGATTCATTCCAGCAATAATGGCCATTAGTGAGTTGAAATTTCCAATATTGATACATTCTTTAGCAACATCAATAAAGTATTCAATCATCTTGACTCTATTTTTCTTTTTAATATGCTGAAAAATGTTAAATTATGGATTATACACATGTAATGGTTAATTGTATTATTCAATTACTTTAAAATATCATAATCTTTTATCTTTTAAAAGTTTATTAAACTATATGCGCAAGACTTACCGAAGTTATTTCTGAGGCTACCAAGTAGCTAAGCCTGTTGAACCACTGGACATAAGACTCAAGATTATGAGTAGTTTTAATATCTTGAATGTTGATGACCTGAAACAATTATTGTATACAAAGATGTAGTTTAGATGTAGATGAAATTTAAAAAAAAAAAAATTAAGTGTAACATATTTATTATAATTCTAAACTTCTTGTTATTTTATATTTATAATTTATAAAAGTAAAACACATTTCTTGGTTTAAAAAAAAACAATGGTGAAAAATGAACATTGTTTTATTTACATCAGAATTTAATCTTTCCTTTGTAAAAGCTTGAACAAACTCCTCAGGGCCAATCATACTTAGTCTTTCCTGAAAATAAAAGAATAATATCTTTTAATATAATAAAAAGTCTCATTAAAATTTTTAAAAAAAAAATTATTGCCTTGCTAAATAGGTAAACTGTACAAAATGTCAACTTCTAAAATTTTATGGCAATAAATATCTAGGAAAAAAAAAAGAAAACATGGCTTACCAGTTCAATGTGCGTTAACTGCTGGGCTAGTACTAGTGGGCTTGGACACATGTCCATGACATCAGTCTGTAAAGATAATAAAAGGAAACAAAATTTAAACATGAGCTTTGTTAGCCTATTAACTGATATCTTTCTAAACAACTATAAAATTACAAATGATAAATATGTTTTTGTATTGATGTTGTCTATAACTAATAGAAAAGAAAATCACAATAAATTCCATTATCTGATTCACTTACTGTAGCAACCACCTGTGTCTGTGCCTTTTGTCGTTCTTCAGCTTCAATTTTATTCAGATTCTCCTCAAAACTCTTGAGATTTGTCAACTGTAGAAATCAACAAACAAATTTAACTCATCTTCAACATGTTTTCAGAAATTATGTATTGAAGGTAAATGAAGTAATGGTCTATTCTCATATTTTAATTAAAGGTAAACAAAGTAATGGTATATTCTCATAACTAAAAAAAGTTAAATGAAGTATTTTCATGATCTTTTCTCACAACTAAATTTCAGAGAATTAAGACACGTTTTTGTAGGATGCACAACTATTCAACAACTATTCAAGTCTTTGTCTTCTCAACCCTTGCTGATCTCACTCTCAATGATAAATGGAAGAGAAGTCCATTGTCTTCTCACTTATCAGACCAATAAAACAAGACATTTTGACTAAAGATAGGACAGGACATAATGTCATAGTTGACAAGAGACAGGGGCAGATAAACACCAGACATCTATTATTATCTCAGCCATTACTCTTGCTCCAAGTTAAGACAACAGTTCTCTCCCCTCTGCCTTTGTTACCTTCCCTGTGTCTTGACTAATAGCCCTGACACTGATATGAAAAAGGCCACTACACATTTATTGTTTAATTTTTTATTAAAATAGGGCTATTGTAGTTTTCTAAATCTAATAGTATCTTGGGAGAATAGAAGGAAAAAAGCAACAAACCAAATAATAGGATTCTACAAGATTTTTATTTATTCAGAGGATGTCCCAATCCTGTTTAGAATGAGGTCAGGGAAAAAGCAAGATTCACCTGGATAACAGGTGTATAGAGATTTGCACTGAGATGTCTTTCTAGGGGTGGGGCAGGGGGTTGGGAATTTAGAGTTATGCGATGACAGGGATGAATTAATTCCTTTTTTTTCATTTGGCGCTTTAGCTTTAGTTTAATTAAGTCAACAACTGAGAGAGAATTTATCTAAGAAAACTCATGTTATGTTTTAAAATAAGTTTTCTAAAGTATTATGAGAGAGGTGGATTTTACCGCCAATTAACTTATTTTTTTTTCTTTAAGGTGATGTAATGTTACCTTTAAAAAATTGCAACAGCAAACAAATTAAAAATATCACTAGTTTATTTAAACCCTTTTTAACCTGGTAATAAATTAGCCACATCACTTTAAGTCTGAGTTCTTGTAACTCCTTGCTCATTAATCCAAGCTGGCAAATAAGGCATACCACAGTCTAGACAGGACTACCTGGCATATTTGGCATTAACACCAAATTGGACGCCAAAAGATTGTAATGAGATGGATGTTGAAAAAAAAAAGAAAATTTGATAGGAGAAATAGTAAAGGTCCCAGGGTTATGCCGTGCCACTAACACAAGAAATAATGAAGGTCCCAGGGTCATGCCGTGCCACTAACACAAGAAATAGTAAAGGTCCCAGGGTTATGCCGTGCCACTAACACAAGAAATAGTGAAGGTCCCAGGGTTATACCGTGCCACTAACACAAGAAATAGTGAAGGTCCCAGGGTTATGCCGTGGCACCCATGCACTAACACAGGAAATCTAGGTTCAGTTTTTACGTGTGTGACAAAATGCTTGTTTTTATTAAACGTTAAATACAAACCTTGGTGACTAGGTTGTAGCTCAGGTTGTTAATGTCTTTTCGCAGATCAGGATATATGGCTATGATGCGTTGAGTTATGTCCCTCAGCTGTTTCATCATTCTTTCATCCCGGAAATCATAGGGAAACATTTCTGTCCACTCACTAGTGAGGAAAAAATAAACAGTCTTTATTTCTACTGAAAACATAATGACATTTTTTTTTAGTAAGGTAATATATAACAGGACTTTAGACTTTGAGCTCATAGACGTCTATGACCATTTATTTAAAGACATTAAAGATACCAAGTATTTGTAGTATTAAGGTCAAAACCTGGACTATACCTGAGAAGGTTGACAATGTGAGGACCAAACTGACCAAGCCTTGTCTTGTCCACATTATCTTGTGACAGGTTCTGTTGCAGGACACACAACTGCCAGTACAAGAAACAGACAAAAATGTATTCAACTTTGCTGATTTATTTTACGTGAAGAAAGTAAGTCATAACTGTATACGTTTGATAGAGAAGATAGAAGAGGCTTGCATAGAACTTATTGGGCATCTTTCACGTGCATTGAAAAAAAATGATTACCTTGAAGACTTCTGCCAATAAGTCATGTGGTCTGATAAACAGGCGAGAACTCAGCAGGAAGGCAAATGTGTAGGTTCTCTGTGGAGACGGTCAAAAGGTCATAGGTTATGTCTACTGGGGGGAGGTTGGCCTTACTTTTTTTTTTTTAAGTTTAAGTCCATTTTATAAAGATTAAACATTTTAAGAATACTTTATTCTCTGAAACTCTATTAGATCTATAAAGCTGTTGTTTTTTTAAAAAGTTCTATACATTTACAAGAACTTAAGACATTCATTAAAAGAATTCGTCTACTGACGTCATTTGCATTGTTTCTATTCCCCCTGTGATCGTGTTGGAGTATTGTCAAAGATCAAGGATAATGTCACGGATATAAAGGAAACAATCTTGAAATTTCTTTTGGGTATAGACAAATGTCCCGTGGGACGGTGGGTTTAACCCCAATAAGAGATGCTTCCAGTGGCGTAATATTAGATGCTAAGTTTGGAGAACATACAGCCCAACATAAAATACAACAGAAAATTAATTAACATTAAAGCATAGAAAAAAAATAATGACTGAGCAGTAAAAGGATCTATTTAACTTGTTTTTTAAATTTCAAACGTCCACGAATTGGTACACTTTATAACTGTTTGAAAAATAAAACACACCCAAACATTTTTTTAAAAAAACGAAACAAAAAAACAAACTTATTTTCTAACATTTCTTTTCAGGCAACATTTGTCTTTTCTAATCGCTCACTAATTTACCCGCTGAGTTTAACTTGGCCGTTTGCCCAGACTTTTTCCCCATCCCAACTTTCCCATCCCCATAAAATGGATTCTTACCCTAAAGTGTCAACACGGTTTTAAAAAGAAAGGAAAAGGCCAAAGAAATTTGTTCACAATGCTTCTCTTGTGGGAGTACAGGAAAGGGGGGGGGGGGTTAACTGCTCATCTGACCAATGCCTGGCCATTCAACAAACTGTACAGCCAAGAAAACATGGTCTTGTTTGTTCACTGTCTGAGCTTTTTGAAATGTTCTTTTAAAACGTGGACAAAATATCAAGATGCTTTCAGTGTACAACGAAACTTTTGACTTTTAGTTAATTAAAGGGGAATGGTTTGGGCTCTTGCAAGGAATCAGATTCACAAAAGACTGGACTCTATTCTATTCACTGTTTCATAACTCAAATTAATTGGAATAAGCAATGCATTTTTAAAACAATGTTTAACTTAATATTTCGTCTTTATGGGAAAACCTTTCACGTTGTACCCAAGAATAATATAGCATATAATATATCTACATAGTCCTGACGGGTACACTAAGACTGATGACAATGTTCAACGAGGTGACATTTATGAATCAACAACGGCAGGGGAGGTGGTGGTTTTGAGAAGAGATTGAATTTGGTGAATTCAATTTAATTCAATTCCCGAGAAATTAAATCAAAGTGGGGTTAAACTGGTCACGTGATTGCAAGACTAAGGTACTTACATCCGGGTAATACTCTGACGTAGGCACCAAGTGTTGAATAAGAGCGTCTAGGGGCCCAGAATGCAGGTTTCCATTTTGAAATATCAACGCCTTGAAGAGAAAACAAAGCAGATTATTAAATTTCATTTCAATGCAAATACAATGCAGTAAAGATGAAGAGACAATGACAATAAGAAATTTGATATATGTTTCTGTTTCGGATAGCGCATTCTTTAAATTTATTGTGTATCAACTGCATTGCAGACCTGTTTGGGGGTCTTTCCCAAGGTAACATTATGCATAAGCGAGAATGTCCCCGGGGTATCAGTTACCTATAAGCGAAAATGTCCCCGGGGTATCAGTTACCTATAAGCGAGAATGTCCTCGAGTAACAACTCCCCATTAAGGTACAAGCTTTTTAACACTGGTTGAAAAGCTAATTGTTTGCTGGCAAACGGTTTCTTTGTTGAGAAGGAACAGACACAGGTAAGGAACGAGGATGGACGGAACTGTGTCAGCCGGAGGGGGGGGGGTGGAAAAGGCCCGACACAAGTTTCTTTCATTGTGTAGACCTGAAATTCCCAAGATTCCACCCGCATCTACACGTAAAAAATTGAAGATATCAATGTTAATTACACGACCCTTTAACAATTTTTAGCCTTTTTTTTTAACCCTGTCCACGACAGCATGTCTTGGTAAATAAAAGAAGAGAAGGATTTTGCCACGTTGCAAAATTAATTTGACCGCAGTGTGAACTTTGTTTTTGTGTGTGTGTGTGTGTGTGTGTGTGTGTGTGTGTGTGTGTGTGTGTGTGTGTGTGTGAGTGAGTGTGCGTGCGTGGAGCCGGGAGGAAACTGGAGTACTCGTTGCAGTGGGAATGACGCGGATATAATGTTATATATTATAAACCCACGACAGTGTCAGCTCTGACGGGCTACCGGGATATCCCAGAACGTTTAAAGTAAAGATTAGACCGAGTGATTATAGTGTTGCAGCGCCAACATTTCTACATTTGTGAGACAGCGTTTACGTCACCGTGTTGACCTATGAACCCAGGGGTGATACAATATGTTTTGCACCCATTTAAAAAAAAAAACAAACCTTCTCAAAGGTATGCCTTAATGATATTGATTTATTATCTTAAGCACTGGAAAAAAATGCAGGCAATGTGGCAACACGAGATTGATATGAGAACAAGAAATCTAGTTGTAGTATTCGAAATGAATTATTATTTCCAGAAAAATATTAATATTTTCGGTGTCCAATGCAACATTATTTATTAGATATGAAAAAAAACGGAATCGTCGTGATACACGTTATGACAGGAACTCTTGCCATTTATGCCACACTCAATCCATTATATCTTAGTACAGTCTTAGGCCGATGAGTCGGGTTCCCTATATCATGGTAATTTATAAACCTATGACACTATGATGTTATGGTAATTTATGTACCTATGACACTATGATGTTATGGTAATTTATAAACCTATGACACTATGATGTTATGGTAATTTAGGGACCTATGACACTATGGTGTTATTATCATGGTAATTTATGTACCTATGACACTATGATGTTATCATGGTAATTTATGGACCTATGACACTATGATGTTATCATTATCATTGTAATTTATGGACCTATGACACTATGATGTTATCATGGTAATTTATGGACCTATGACACTATGATGTTATGGTAATTTAGGGACCTATGACACTATGGTGTTATTATCATGGTAATTTATGTACCTATGACACTATGATGTTATCATGGTAATTTATGTACCTATGACACTATGATGTTATCATGGTAATTTATGGACCTATGACACTATGATGTTATTATCATGGTAATTTATGGACATATGACACTATGATGTTATCATGGTAATTTATGTACCTATGACACTATGATGTTATCATGGTAATTTATGGACCTATGACACTATGATGTTATCATTGTAATTTATGGACATATGACACTATGATGTTATCATGGTAATTTATGGACATATGACACTATGATGTTATCATTGTAATTTATGGACATATGACAGTATGATGTTATCATGGTAATTTATGGACCTATGACACTATGATGTTAACTCAAGTGCTTAAGTATACAATTAGCGGTCATTTTTTCTAGTTGTTTTCAGTTGACGGACAAGTAGCCAAATGCCATGACCTGTCTTTGGATGGGTAAAAATAATGAAATATCCAGTAGTCATTCTCGAACATTTCAAAGTGATGGTCCGAAAGAAATTACCAAGCATGTCTTTAGAGGCGGTGTCCTCCAATTCATACATCTATCGTAATAATATATCATCGATGGCTGAGAGTACAAAAATGTCTCATTGAGTTATGGACCACCCCCCACCCCCACCATATTTTTTTTAAAAATCTCACGGAGCACGAAGCTAGCTGAATTATTGCTCTTGGACCATTGATCGCTAAGCATGAAAAGATTGCAACGTCCAGCATATAAATCTATTTTTCTTTTTAAATCCCATATCCTTTTATGCCTTTCCATCTTCTCCCTATATAAAAATATATAGCCCTGCGTTATAATATGCATAAGTGGGAAAAAAATCTGGTACAATATTTCAAAACTCAATAACGTGAGCTGTCTACAAGGAAGAGGAGCCAATTTCACATAACGACTTTATTTTCATTGAAGAAGACTGTCACTGTCACTGTAACAAAAATATTTTTTTTTCCGAAACAGAAACTCTTTCAAATGGCAAGTGAAAGTTTTATTGACATCCGTATACCTATAATTTGTATTATCTTATTGAACTTCTTCATGCGTTGAATCGTTCAATCTGGACCAAAGCTGCGTAGTTTTAATATAAACGTTTGGAGAAAATATGAAGATTTATAACAAGGGGCAGCAATGTAACATTGACATTAACATTATAAAAAATATTAACAACAAAGTAGTTAAGTTTAAAATTAATTAATTAATTGATATGCATACCTCGTTTGGCTTTTTATACGTAATAGAACTTTTAAAATTGGGGTTAGAGTTATTTCAGTTTTTACTTACTCTCTTTATAACAAGGCTAAGGAATTTAAAAAAAAAATCAAAGTACGTATTTGAATTTGTGTAGGTAGTAAGTCACCCTGGTAAGGGCAAGGCCAAGGGCGTGGCCGAATTAACTACTTCTTGTACACCTTAACCTGAACGAAAAATGATTTATGACGTCATTTTTTATTTAATGTTTTAAAATTTAATTTTATTATTATTTTTTTTTTAATCTTCGAGCGAATAATTACTGTATTTACGCCACTAGCATATCACGACATCTGGTAAAACTTAAAATGAAAAGTCGAATAAATGAAAATCCCTTTTAAAAACAACGCCACATCCGGCGTTGATATTATCGCAAGAAATGTCTTCTAAGACAGAAGAGTTCTTATTTTGCGTCAGCTGTAATTTAAAGAAAGTTGTTTTCCAGCAACACCCTGTCTGGCGACGCTAGGGAAATAGATCTGGAGCAGACGTAAACAGATCCGTTTGATATCACCGTTGTGTGACTAGAATCAATTCTTCAACGCCAACACCCACATGGGCCGTATAATGAAAACGGTGTTAGCATCTGCTTAACTTAAATTATTTTTTTTTAAATGTCATCTTAAATTTTGTAAACACAACTCTTAAAATTTAAAATATCATTCTATCCTTTTAAGTGGTGGTATATTTATTTTATAAATTACATTTCCATTTGGGAAAAATATAATATAATCCATTTACTGCTGTAAACAAATCTGTAAGATTCAATTTAAAAACAGCAAAGTTACTGATTTCTCACACTAATAAAAGAAAAAAACGCGCCAAATATCAGGAAATGTTAAGTATTGCTGTTCCGTTTATCAAGCTTTTTCATCTCCACATTCTCTGTATCTTCCCAGCAAACTTACAAGCGCTCAACTGTAGTGTTTCAAGTGCCCCGCGTTTACAGAGCTGACGCCCTGGTAATAGGAAATTTACAGGCCTGGCACATGATGGTGAGTTTTGAGTTTAAGTTATCAAGACATCTAACAATGCTTCAATTATTTGATCGGATGACAGCAATTGTATTGTAAAAAAAATCGCCTTTTCCATCTCTATATTACTTAAAATACATTATTTCTATAACAACGTTAAATTAAACAGCATAAATACCACCCCATTAACATACATTGTTAAGTTAAACAACTTAAATGCCAAATAGAAAAAAAAAGTAAATATAGGCCCTGTTTAGTTATCGGGTCTTCGCTGAAGAATAGAAATAAGAAAACAATTGGTATGGGCGGATTTTGTTTTTCACCTTCTTGTTCTTTCAATAACAAAGACCGTTAGCAAATAAGTTAAACGGTGTCAAGATGAAGGGTGAAATCTATAGATGGCTGGATAGGGGAAAGTGAAAGGAAAGATGGTTGGTTATATTATTGGGATCTTTCACGGGGCTGTGGCAAGTCTGGGGGCTGCGGGGAGTCTGAGGGGGCTAAGGGGAGTCTGAGGG
>MUZC01000282.1:238637-249581 GCA_002072015.1 Radix auricularia | reverse complement strand
ATGAATGTCGTTGTTTCGTGATAAGACTTTCTGGTTTCTTGATGCCCCGCTCGATGACGCCCCGTGATAGGGGATCCCTTACTTTCATACATATCTCAGCTAGATTACTCTGTACAGACTATTGTGTATTATTTGGCTGATTTCGTCATATATATCTCAGCTAGATTACTCTGTACAGACTATTGTGTATTATTTGGCTGATTTCGTCATACATATCTCAACTAGATTACTCTGTACAGACTATTGTGTATTATTTTGGTAATTTCGTCATACATATCTCAACTAGATTACTCTGTACAGACTATTGTGTATTATTTTGGTAATTTCGTCATACATTATCTCAACTAGATTACTCTGTACAGACTATTGTGTATTATTTTGGTAATTTCGTCATACATATCTCAACTAGATTACTCTGTACAGACTATTGTGTATTATTTGACTGATTTCGTCATATATATCTCAGCTAGATTACTCTGTACAGACTATTGTGTATTATTTGGCTGATTTCGTCATATATATCTCAGCTAGATTACTCTGTACAGACTATTGTGTATTATTTGGCTGATTTCGTCATACATATCTCAACTAGATTACTCTGTACAGACTATTGTGTATTATTTTGGTAATTTCGTCATACATATCTCAACTAGATTACTCTATACAGACTAATATATCTGAATAGGACGACTACAGACAACTGTATATCAGTTTGATAGCCCCAAGGGCGAATACTCAAAAATGTAATCATGGGTCTGAATGATATCGTGGACCTGGCTGTAATGAGTTGATTGAAAGTAATATTGGACCATTGGTCAAGCTAAGTTTTCGCTTTTAAAATTAGATATTTCCGAGCTTTCGTGGTATAGAAATTTGAGTTAGAAGGATATGGTAACCTGGTAAGAAAGGCGTATAAAACAAAAACCTAAGGAAGAGAGAGGGAGAAAAAAAAAGAGAAAATGAACAAGAGATATGAAGAGAGAGAATAATCTTTTTTTAAAAAAAAGGGGGGGGGGTCGAAAATAGAGCAAGTGAGACAAAATGAGAATTTTTTTTTTTTTACTCTTCATCCTCTTCCAAGACAGAGATTACAGGTGGAAATCAAATGAAAAAAAAAAGTGAAGTGAAAATGGTTAAGTGTGGGGAGTGGGTCAATAAAGTAGCTATTAACTAATAAACTCGGATCTCATTCAATACATTTTCCCCACTTAATATACCAAACTTCAGAGCAAGGATATATTTGCAGTGCATATCAGAATGATTCACTTGAACGTTCAAAACCCCGCGTTCAGCTCTTAAACATCATTTGCCAATAATTAACTCCAAAACATCAACAGATGCCGCGTCCAATGTTTCAGCAATGAACTCTCTCGTCAGGACGCTAAGCACTTTTTAAATGACAGAAAGCAACCGAATAATTGGCGAAACACGAAACCCACGTTGCGCAGAAGTACATGTGCCTAAGTGATCGGTAGCGCATACCGGAAGTGCGGTGCTCATGGCGGAGTCATCCTTCATGACGTCACGTGGGCGCAATGCATTAGAGAACGTAGGGGGAGGGGTGGGTCAGTGCATTGATGAATCTACAAGGTCAAGGCGAGAACTGGGCGGAAGTCATAAACGTTGTAGCTACAGTTTCAGGGGATATTTGATGCAGTGTCCGTGCCGCGATGAATGTCGTTGTTTCGTGATAAGACTTTCTGGTTTCTTGATGCCCCGCTCGATGACGCCCCGTGATAGGGGATCCCTTACTTTCAGATGTCTACACTTACACCTCTCGCCCCAAGGACACGCGTATTCTAGGGACGCCTCTGACTGTTTATGAGTTATTCATATATTTTTGATCAAGTTAAACTTTGCTCGGTTCTTCTCCATTAGAAAGTAGATGTGTTAAATTGTTTTTGTTTAACTTTTTTTGCAGGTTATACCACTTAGCTTTAATTCACAATGTCACCAATGTAGGTGGTTCACTCAATGTAAAAAAAATGATATCGTTTAATCCGACTCAGCGCTTTGGGACCTATCATAAGGTCGTATCTATAATCTATACTAAATATAGCACCATTTAGAACAGAAGAAAGAAAAACCGAAAAAATAAAGAAATTGTGTTCTGCCTCTTGTCTTCATCCTTATCTTCAAAAGCAGGACTCACAGATTGAAATCAAATGACCAAGGTTTCATGAGAAGAGAATAGTGTTTAAAATGAAACTCCTCTGAGTTTGAATGAACCTCTCCCAAGGAATCAACGAACACCCTTTTCAAACGTCATCTTCAAGGGGAGGTCACTCTCAAGCTGTGGCTGCCATTGTGATAAACAAACTCGGCACGCCACCTTCCAATTTCTACATGTAAACACAGGCGAGACAACTGTGCAACCTGCTAGTTATTTTACCGTCTACCTGTTGGGTTCAGGTAGCCACCCCCCCCCAATCCATCCCTCCCATACCCCACTCACCCAGCCAGTCCCGCAGGTGTGTTAATGAAGTAGAGATATTTTGGGTTAAGTGGCAAGGAAGACAAGACACCCATGTCTAGAGGAATATCCGGCACTCGCAGGGTCTCTGAACAGACGGAGGTATTGAAATATCAATCATCTGGGTCTATGTTTGCCGCGGTAATGAATACCTGAGCCTCAACATCAAGCCTTTAGCAAAAATCCCCAGAAATTCTTCGGCATTTGGAAGCACCGTGATATTCATCCCCGTCTTTGGTCAATCAATGGTCATACTATGCGACCCTTTGTCTCTATCCAGCGAGGAAACATATGTTTTGATTTGTATTTCGATTTCAGTTAAAATAATAAATTAATTGTCTAAAATATGTTTAGATCATTCGTCTCCCTTTAATTATGCTTCTATTATTTCATAATTTCATGACATGTAGCAGGAATGACGAAGATAAAAATTTAATTAAAAAAAAAAAACGGGAAAAGTATATTTTACATTTTGAGTAATAAATACACGTTGTATATATTTATATATTGTATTATATATAAATAAATATATATAAATAAAAAGGATTTCTAAAAATTATTATCGCTAATCCAAAGCCCTAAAGCTCACTCGTTTACTTGATTCGATTTAATTTTCAAGTGTGGAAGTAAATGTAATTTTTTATAGATACTTTGTATCAACAAATGAGGTCAAGTCATGACTGCAGGAAGTGACGACATGAGATTATTATTTTTATTATAGTGGTGTTTCCACGTCACCTCATCAATTTGGAACTACGTCACGTATCGCAGGGCAATTTTTTAGACCGGGGAGCGGTCATTAAATCGGGTTTTCCCGATGGCAGATTGTCCAGGGGGGAAAAAGTGAGATGACCCTCCGAGTCAGACAAGCGATTGGTCATTTCCCGCACCAGACGTCTGCTAATGAAGGGAGATGACCTCACCCTGGCAACACGTTTACAGTGGAGGTGAGTAAGTGGCCAATCATCTTGTAGTTGATAGGGCAGGCGGTGGAACTTATATTATGTAAGACAGACATATCTTCGGCAATAAACGACTTGGTCTGTACTTTGGGGAAATATGTATGGTTAAATAAATGTTACGAAATGTTGAGCCAGACATATGTGCCATATTAATTATTATTATGTTAAACAAAAAAAAAAAGTGAAATGAATAAATCACAGTTTTTGTATCGTGAGGTAACCAGACATGTCAGCCATATTGTTATGTTAAATTTAAATCAGAAATAGGAGAAATGATTAAATCACAGGTTTTATGTTGTGGGGTAACCAGATATGTCTGCCATATTATTATGTTACACAAAAAAAAGTGAAATGATTAAATCACAAATGATTACAAAATTAAAATCAGAATTCATCGCCACGTTTAAAATTTAGAAATATCGCCATTTGTAAAATTAGAACTAGTTCCCGGATGTCAAATCAGAAACGGATGCTTCAAGGTAAATCAAAATGTGAAGATAGTAGAGAAATGTCTGGTTATCATAGTTCAACCTCTGACTACAGACGAAGTTTCCAACGAAGAGACCGACGTCAAATGTAACGATGCTGGTGGGTGGTGGATGTGAGGTGGAAGTAAGAGGGCGTGGTGGGTCGTGTTGTTGGTGAGTGGGGCGATGGGAATGTTGTGTGATGGCCAAAAACGATGACACTGACGACCTTGGTGAATAAACCCGGGGAATGTCTCATTATAGGAAGTTGTGTAAGAGAAGAAAGTTCCCTAAAGAACCCCGCCCCCCCCCCTTTTACACACACACACACACTTGTTGCAGACACAGAAACTTCTTTAATGTCCCATTCATAAATTGATATAGGTGGCTAATTAGCCTGGAGGAATGCTGTGTCCTGGAGAGATTGGCACGACGATATGAGGAAGGTGGGGAGGGAGGTGGAGATGCTTGATGGCAGAATTTTTTTTTGACTGATGGAATGAGGAGTAAACAACCTGGTGGTGGCCTTGAATTCGGTTAATGGTTTGGGTGAATGTGTGTGTAGGTGGGTGAGTGAGTGTGTGGGTGAGTGTGTGGGTGTGTTTCGGAAAGGTAGGATGTGTTGTCGAAAGAATGTGAGAATTTGAAATAGAATGTTATGTAACGTCTACACCACAGAATATAATATGCGCGTCAACTGGGATAATTTTTTATATGATGATTTTAAAAAAAAAAAATATTTTTATTATAATTTTTTTTTTTTTTTTTTTTGCAACCATGGAGCTTCGTTTGGTAAGAAAACAAGATGATCTTGAGTGAATTTATTTCATATTTAAAAAAAAAATTGAATCCCAATGGGCCAATGGATGATCAAACGAGATAAATTGTAGGATGAATGGCTTGGGAACAGTTCAATAAACGAAATCTCCGACTCCATATAGACAACCATGACACGCGGCCTCTGTCGATGACTCGAACTAACATGATTGGATTAGATTTGCTTGAACATTCATTTTAAAATTTAACCACAACATTCTAAAATCTTGTAACAGATTCACCTGTAGCATCGTCTACCATGGGATCCGACTTATAACAAGTATCGATTCCTGACTCATCACCCCCTAGAGTCGATTACTATAACTGACAAAGAGAGTGAAAATGGAAAATCAACATTGATTCGTTTATCAATATAAGGCTGTAAGGACCTGTGAATAGGATAGTTGCTGCCAGAGTTCAGACATAGTTCACGACGGTACCAAGATGTTGAGCGGTTCAATCACTGGCCTAAAGCAAGAAATAGTGCCACGGGAAATGAGAAGTTACGATGTGAACACTTGGAGAAGATGAGTTAACGGGTTATGTGTAATAAATAAAATATTACGAGGATAGGAAAGTAGAGTCAAATGGTGAAGTATTTGATCAAAAAAATATTAGATCGAGTTACTTACCCTTCTCTTGCTTTGGTTGGGGCACTGTTGGGGGGTTACCGTCCCAAATATGGTGGGCTGGAAATATACAAGAAAAAGAAGAAAATATAAGCGGCTATTAAGCAAATACTTGAAGAACTGTATTCGATAAAGTC
Source organism: Radix auricularia (assembly GCA_002072015.1). Classification (NCBI taxonomy): domain Eukaryota; kingdom Metazoa; phylum Mollusca; class Gastropoda; family Lymnaeidae; genus Radix; species Radix auricularia. The sequence goes on along the minus strand of MUZC01000282.1, from coordinate 244,097 downwards.
TGTGTCATATTATTGTGCATAAATTATTTATGTAGGCAAGACATGGTCATTACTGGATCATATAAATTAAAATAAGAATGTTTCACGCTTACTTCAAATCTCACTCCTGGAGTTTGGTATCAAATATTTTTTGTCTTTCTGAAAGTTAGAGAACTAACCAGGTTTTGTTGTAACAAATAGAATTGATAACTTTCCTGAATACATAAAATTAGGGTACACTGAAAAAAAAAAGTCGTTGAATGGTAAATAGCTGGATATATAGCTCCTATAGGAGTAAGAAAGGGATCTCGGTGGTGTAATTGGTAGCGTGCTGGTATGCCGATCCGTGGCGAGAACCCGAGCCACGGGTTCGAGCCGGGGTACTGACAAGGCCCGGGGCCTTCACGGTCTGAAAATGGGTTATTGTATTGTTATATATATATATAGGATTATCGACCTTACAGTTTTAAAAAATCCTGACAGGACACGTTATCTATGCCATGGTCATCAATGATTTGGAAAACTCCTAAATAACGTAACAAGAAATTGGGGTAGGGGTGAAATCTGATTTTGTTAAACCAGAAAAATCATTTAAATTCCAATATAAATATGAAGTATACAGAACAATAATGTTGTGTTTGAATATTAATTTGAATCTCCCCCCCCCCAAATTTGTATATGAAAAATGTCAATTTTGAAGTCAATTTTTCGGATTTCCCTCTTTAATGTACATAATTCGAACCATTTCTTGCTCCTATTTTAGAGCTCCAAGTTAAGACTATGTTACTGTAACACCCAATAACTTCAGTGCACCTTATGTAACCTTGTCAAGTAGCAGGCACTTAGCCGTATTCTCTTGCTCTGACTCAGTTCCTACAGAGAGATGATCACATTGCCTCGCTTCACAAACAAAACAAAACAAAAAATTGTTAGTTACGTAAGAGCTTTGATAATTATTGCTTGCACGTGTGGACGAGCTACACACTCATTGCCTTTAATTGTGTGTATGACACACTGTCAGACCAGAGGGTCACAAGCCGTGAGAAATCACTTGTGAGAAAGTGACATTGAGAAAGTGACAGTGAGAAAATGACTTGTGAGAAAGTGACAGTGGGAAAATGACTTGTGGGAAAGTGACAGTGTGAAAATGAATTGTGGGAAAGTGACAGTGTGAAAATGACTTGTGAGAAAGTGACAGTGGGAAAATGACTTGTGAGAAGGTGACAGTGGGACAATGACCTGTGAGAAGGTGACAGTGGGAAAATGACTTGTGAGAAGGTGACAGTGTGACAATGACTTGTGAGAAGGTGACAGTGGGACAATGACTTGTGAGAAGGTGACAGTGTGAAAATGAATTGCGAGAAAATGAAACAGATTTACGAGAACTTTACAAGTGAGACAATAACTGTGCGCAAGTTTGTTACTAATGTCACATTCGTTGTCACTGAGGCTTTGGTTACATCTAAAGACTGAAGTCATCATCACACGGTAACAGATGGAATGCTTGGTACGCGCAACTTTTAGCACAACTTTTCAAAAGGAATTCGTTTTTTTTAAAACCAGCCGTAACGCATCGCTTTAAAATAATTAAAACCAGGGTGTAACCGTGATGACATGAATATTCTTAATTCTGGTGCAGAAATCGATAGCCATTTATGTTTGAAGCGGCGCTTAGATTAAAAAAAGCGTTAGAACCATCGTTATGTTAATTACAGTGTCTTATTTTTTAACCACGGAGTTATCAAGTGCCTCTTCTCTCGACAGCACCCCCTAACGAACGAGGCACGAGCCGAATATACATTGCTAAGGGTTTTGAAACTGTCTTGTATTAGAGATCACGGGGGTTGTTGATCTTCTGGCAAACGATAGGCAGACGTCTGCAGTCTCAAACAGATCCCACGTGCGGAAAGGTCGAGGTATTTGTTGCATGTCGGGAGAAGGACGACACCTACCGGAGTTGATGAGATCTATTGTTCTCTACAGTCACCGTGACCGCGAGGTAATGTGGTGTGCAGATGAGTAGAACGGTCCTCGTGCAGTTAGCAGAAGGAACAATGTTGATGAAATCAGGGAAGAGTTCTAAGCACAGAACATTTTAGTTTCGAGAGTACTTATGTCTTGTGACTAGTGAACTTTTCATGTAACAGATTTTTTTTAAAAAAATATTTTTTTCAAGCACAAGTTATACCTAGATCTACCTATAATTGAAATAACTTTGAGGGAAAAAAAATTCATTATTGAAGTGATTTTTTGCCATTAAAATTCAACGTTAATTGTGAGTGGATTTGTGCGTGCTGAATTTGAATTGCTGAAGTCTATGACTATGCTAATTCAGGCTCTTGTAATATCATGGTGTCCTCAAATGACCGAATCATCCACCCACCCATCCACACCCTTGAATCCTGCCCAGGTTTGAAGGCGTGTGCAGGGTGCTGTGTGGTGGCCAGTGGTCGACCATTAATGTTGTCAACACTTTACACCCACTTCCGTTTTCTTCCCGCGAGTCGGCAGTTTTGTTCTCGTGTCATGATGAGAAGTTCAAGTTGTGATGGAGGAGTGAAGTGTGAAGATTCCAGGGGCGTATATTGGAGTAAGGAAGTGTGAAGAATACAGGGGCGTTGATTGCTCAAAGTCATAAAGTGAAGTATGAAGAAGTCAGGGGCGTTGACTGCTCATTGTCACGTAGTGAAGCGTGAAGAAGACAGGGGCGTTGACTGCTCATAGTCATGGAGTGAAGTGTGAAAAAGTCAGGGGCGTTGACTGCTTATAGTCATGGAGGGAAGTGTGAAGAAATCAGGGGCGTTGACTGCTCATAGTCACGTAGAGATAGATAGATAGAGAGAGAGAGAGAGAGAGATAATAAACTTAGTGTTAATATCATTTGATAGAGCGATTACAAAGACATTTCGAGGCGTCTGAAAAGAAATGGCAAGAAGACATAAAGGACGTATTAGTAACCAAGATGCTGATCAAAATCTAATCTATTTTTCCCTGTTTGAACCCCCCACCCCACCCCACACACAAAATAAATAATAATAATAATAATAAATATATATTTTAAAAAAAAACAACAACCTAAGATGGTCGGCAGTCTCGATTCTTTTCAAATCCTATTCAGTACTGCAGTTTATGTACAGTTGAGTTGTTTTACACAANGGGGTGGTTCTTCTTTCAAAATCTCGCCCGTTAAGGTAATCACCAAACACCAATGACAACTCTTACCTCAGTCAGCTGATCCAATTTTATCTTCCGACAAATGTCAACAGTGAAAACCAGTCTATTTCCAGGGAATAGCAAACACACGACGGTAGCTATCGATTCCTCTAGTAGAGAACTTTCCAGATATTTAATTCTTCTATTTAAAGACACTAATTGTATTACTATATGTGAATAACAGAAGAGTAGACCGCCAAGTCACGTGTATAAACCAACGGTTCTAGAGAATAATACAAGTTAATCACAAAACACCGGGCAACGTGGCAGTTTAAGCCATCCGGGTTATAAAACAGAGAAATGAAATATGTGATAAAAATCCACGATTCCTAGAATCGCCACCCCCCTTAGTGCATGTGTCCGGGAGCAGTGTTCAAACGTCTGTTTTAAAAACACGCGTTAGAATTCCTGAGCGATGCTATGTCACTAAGCCGATGCCACCGTAGACCTGTAGCCGGTAGCCCTCCCCATCGTAAACACTGAACAGGACGTGTTGCCGAGAACCAGAACTCTGGCATAATGGAACTGCGTTACCCGTCTCCACCCTTTTCCATTTGAACCAGTTCGTTCCCCTTGTCAAGGAAAAAAAAAGTGTCGGAGGAACGGAGGGTAAATAAAAATGAGGTTTAAAGATAAGAAAGAATGCGCTAGTCGATTACTTCGTTCAGGCCCGACCAATGAGAAGATGCAGAAAGCGAAGTTCGAAATTTTCAACCAATCAGAATGAAATAATTTGAACATAGGCAAGCAGCTTTTTATTGTTGTGAATTAATATAATTATTTTAGCTTACTGTCACAGAGTTAATGGTGTGATACAAGTTGATGGTGCGATACAAGTTGATGGTGTGATACAAGTTGATGGTGTGATACAAGTTGATGGTGTGATACAAGTTGTAGATACATGGAATTAATTGCATATACGCCAGCATGAAGCAGTTATCTCAACTCTATCTGAGTCTCTCCCTCCCTCCCTCTCTATCTCCATCTCTCTCTCTCTCTCACTGTCTTCACCCTTTCCCTCTCCCTACCATCCTCACACTCTTGCTCAATCTCCATGTTAACATTTATAATAGTTTACTCGTTACATCCCTATTGTTCGCATTATTATGCATATCCGACTTATTCCTCTTTACCTATGCATGTATCAAATTTCTCAGAAAGACGATGGTGCATTCCGTGATGATATTAGGTGATTAGAAAACAACAAAATATTCTAGTCCTTGTCTGAAAATTTCATATAGAGGTGACATTGGCGACACTTCCTTCCCTTACTTACAACCCCCCCCCCTTCCCTCTCTGTCTCTCCACTATCACTTTATTTGCTAACTATTACACATTTATCCGAGCAACTGGTAGTAAACGACATGACGTTGAAATACAAGTGTATAGATGCTATAACCGTGTGTAAGCAAACCGCAAGACGCTATGTTTGGTATGTCTCGAGTCATTGCAAATCATTTTGTAAGTACAACAGTGTACAACAATAACACATTAAATGCGAGCTCGGCTCCTGGCGGGTACAATTCGTGATCATCAGACAGGCGCGAAGACTGAAATTTATTTTCTTTGTGATCCTTCTCAGAGGATAATGGGCTATTTTGACCCAACCTAAAAATGTCCGGCGCCTTCTATGCTGGACGGAATCAATTGATGTTAACCAAATTCAAACCAAGTACAAAGTTTTATTTGCTCATTACATGTATTATATCCGTCCATACTGGACCACTCAATCCATTCACTGTCTATTCATCTAGATTAAACCGCTCAGTCTGCGCGGTGCACCTTTTCATTGTGCCAAATTTAACCATGCCACAAGGGAAACTTTCATTCGTATAATAAATACAATTTCTAAATCTCTGCCGTCCAAGATCGACACAGCGACACCTGACTATATAACAAAAACCAACTCCCAATCTATATGTGTTGACTTGTTGAAGTCAGTCACTGATCTTAATTAACTGCCAGAGTTTCCTTGTTACGCCTCCCATTGAGACGCGCAGTTTTCCTACCAACTTAAACTTGACGAAAACAAACGCGACGTTTTCTGTGAACCGGTCTGCAGCAAGTTTTCCTACTCTCGACGACAAAGATCTAGCAGCCGATCTCACCGTACATTAGTCATAAAGCGAGTGAAAAAATCAGCGGCGTGGAGAGTATTGACGTAACTGAAATCGATACGCGTTGTTTACTGTCTTCAGTCATTCCCTCCCCTCTCCGCTGCCGCCTTAGCACCTCAACCACACAAAAGTGTCACAGAAGTAACGGGGG
>MUZC01000282.1:218327-238632 GCA_002072015.1 Radix auricularia | reverse complement strand
TTGGAGATGAAGGGTTGAGGTGGTAGAAAATAAAATAATAAAATAAACCAACATTTTTCTTTGATATATCACTGATTTAATATGAAGGAAGAAATATGATCAAGAGAGAAGTCCATCAATCAAAATGACTGAGATTCTTCATTTATTTTGTTGGTAGACGTTTCCTTAAACATGAAAATTCAATAAACAAATCTAGTTGAAATACATCAACGTCTTCTATTGAACAGCCCATTTGTTATTTCTAATAATATATTTTTTTACAATTCAATTTTCAAAAAGACATTTGAGCAGTGAGGCTTATATAATAAATCAGTGGAGAAATCTGCAACTTAAAGTAAAAAAAATAATAAAATAATAAGAACACACAAAACTACAACATAACAAAAGAACACACAAAAGTATATCATAAAAACGACACTAAACAAATTCAAGTCAGCCAAAAAAACAAGGCCAAGATAAGAAGTATGATAATTGACCATCTGTCTCGATAGCAGTAGCGTAGCTAGGAATTAGTAGGGTTTTGGGGGCCCGGGGGGGGGGGCTTAACGTTCTTTGGGGGCCCCACATACATGACGGTTGCGCATTATTTAATGTAAAAATATGCTGACACGAATTTGCGTCATAGAAAATAATTCGTATTGTCATAACTTGTAAGGAAACAATAACTTCTGTCAATGCATCGACCTATATCAACACGAGAGTGTGTGCTCAGCAAATTAAAGAGCTCGATGGTAAACGCTCGGCTCTTATTTTTTTATTATTTTTTTTTGCGTTGTTTTTTAATGAGAGTTTACAACTGACATTATTTGGATTCTATAAGAGTCACAGAGCGATGGACAAACTGATCCCATGCCTAGATGAATCCCATTCAACTCTAGGTGAATCCCATTCAACTCTAGGTGAATCCCATTCAACTCTAGGTGAATCCCATTGTGAATCCCATTCAACTCTAGGTGAATCCCATTCAACTCTAGGTGAATCCCATTCAACTCTAGGTGAATCCCATTCAACTCTAGGTGCATCCCATTCAACTCTAGGTGAATCCCATTCAACTCTAGGTGAACCCCATTCAACTCTAGGTGAATCCCATTCTACTCTAGGATAAAGCTCACACAACGCACCAAACATGTAGGTAAACACGAGGACGCACTGTCACACGATACGGTTTTGAAATTCACCGCGTTTTAGGACCTGTGTATACACAATGTACCAGGGAAGCCACAGAAATAAGCCACAGAAAGAAAGCCACCGATTGGTCAGGTTCGCCGATCATCTGATTATTTGGGGCTTGAGATCTAAGCATGCGCATCAACTGTTGTCATGGCTGCTAAATGATATAAACACCACGCACGGAATGAATCCTAAGCTGTGAACAAGGAAACAGGGGCAAAAGAAGTAGAAGCAGAAGCATAATGAATTGTAAGTTGGCTAACTGAGTTACTCAACAACGATTGCGGAAAGTATTGAAATGTTCTAGCAACTAAAAACGACAAATAACCTTAGAAGAGAATCATTTTCAACAAGAAAGCAGTAAACAACTTTGAGTAACCACTTGTTATCTTTAATATATAACCCAGAATATAGCGTTATCTCCGGGAGACGAGAAAAATACAAATCAAAGTTACAGTTGAAGTGATTTGAACCAGAAAAATTGAATTACAAGCACGTCAAGCAAGTCTAAAGTGAGACTGGTGAAGATTTTTCCCTCCACAAACCTGAGACCAGATGCAAGTTCTCTAAAAGCTTTGTTATCTTGGATACGTGTGTTGTACCATGGATTATAGTCTCTTGGTCGAAGCATTTTGAACGGCACACGACACAAGAACGCTGATGGAAAACAAAACCTTGATACTCGTTTGTGGGCGGGGGGATCCGTGCAAATCTCAGTCTCAGAGAGATCTCGACAGACGCATAATCTTTCAGGTTTAGGAGAAACGAAGCGATACAGGAGGACAAACAGACCGCTTCCATGGCAGTTACAAAATATAATAGATAAGTAAAGTAGTGCAAGTAAAAGAACAGACCCTGCTTTATGAATGCGGCTAGGGATTTTGAGAAATAGAAAATAAAATATATCCGTACCCAAGACCTGGGTTGATCTTAGCACAATATCCTGTTACAGTATTTAGTCTTCTGGAAATACATCTGTCACCAGCGACTGCAGCTCTGACAAATGCCAGCACTCCAGCAGGGCCGGCTTTAGGCGTAGGCAAACTAGGCAGTCGTCTAGGGCCTTTGATTAGTCTCATCATTAGTGAAATAATCTTTCCATATTTATTTCGTCTATAACACTAAGGGCCACCAAATTCACTTCTCCTGGGGCCTCCAATTGCCTTAGGCCGTCCTGCCTCTATACGTCATAAAGAAGACGTTCTGAATGCAGTGATGAGCCATCACCACGTGATGTGGGAGACAGTGATGAGCCATCATTGACATGAGTCACGTGACAGCTTCAATCGTCTATGTGGCGGCACGTCTCTAGGGACTACTATGATTCAATGGCCCAATAAGCTGAAAGCTCTAAACTTCACATCATTACTTCCGGATTTGTTCATATTTATCTCTTCTGCTCCAGACGATTCTCTTATACAAAAGATTATTGCCATCTAGATCTATTTATTTTTATTATTCATTTAAAATAAATAACTTTGAATCCTTTTTTAAAAAAAGAAGTTTTTTTTACAATCTCATTCCATTATGCATGATACATGTCCATCTTAGGGCCCCTGTTATCATTGTTAGAGCCCCTGTTATCATTGTTAGAGCCCCTGTTATCATTGTTAGGGCCCCTGTTATCATTGTTAGGGCCCCTGTTATCATTGTTAGGGCCCTTGTTATCATTGTTAGGGCCGATGTTATAATTGTTAGGGCCCATGTTAACATTGTTGGGGCCCATGTTAACATTGTTGGGGCCGTTGTTATCATTGTCAGGGCCCATGTTAACATTGTTAGGGCCCATGGTTTAAACTTATCAGTTACACATGTATGGGATGTTCACAACTAGTTGACATCATATTAGAATAAGAGATTTAGTTAATTTAGTAGTGGTTCTTTCTGATCGAAACCAAGAGTTTAGTACGAAGCGCCTCAAATGTTTTAAAGTCTAAAACAAACGCAAGAGTATGCACAAACCACGGGTATGCATAGGACGTAATTAATCTTCTGTATACAAGTGGCGTCTGTAATTTATAGGATAAGATAAAATGATGTATGACGATACTGGGTCACCATACTCAATACTGCGACTCATCGCTCGCTATGCCAGCACTGTAGATCGACCGCAAAGCAGGCGCATTTTAAAAAAAAAAAAAAAAAATTTTAAAATTCAGAAAATTTGTAATTTCATATTTACAAACAAGCAAGTCGTAACAAGGGCGTGGATGGAAAATTGACCCCATCTCCCTCGTTAAATCCCCCCCCCCCACACACACACTCACTCCTGGAGCTGTATGACAGAGCCATGAATCATGCTTCACAGAACCTAATCGATGTCACGTGCTGACGGCAAGGCAAGCAAAAAGCCATGACGGACAAGAGAGAGAGAGAGAAAGAGAGAGAGAGAGAAAGAGAGAGAGAAAGAAAGAGAGAGAGAAAGAGAGAGAGAGAGAGAAAGAGAGAGAGGAAAAAAAACAAATTAAACGTTTAATGACACCTGTCGAGGGTAGCAGGTAGAATGTTTTTATTCGTCTGTTTGAAGTGGGGTAAGCAGTTAAACAAAAACAACAAATCTTATTAAAATGTCATTATTGTGACAGATTAGTGATAAAGAAATGTGACAGTTCTCTAGTAAATATGATACAGCGAGTCCTTGGGCTCACGACTTCCGGTTGTTTCGTGCATACGAACGCGCCCCCATAAATATAATTTAAAAAATATCTTACGTGTCATTCTGTCTCTTTTTTTAAAATTTAAAAAAAATTAATTAAAATTTCTTTGAATTCATTTGGTAATGAATTTTTTTTTTTTTTAATCTTTGTTAAAAAATGGTAAAACGTGGTAAAAAATGGGAGACAATTGAGATTATCTTCAAATTTAAATCCACAAAACTAGATTCTTTTAATTCACTAAGTATTAAAATCGACCATGTGCAATTCTGAGAATCCATCATGTCTTTGATTTCACGAAGAGAAATTCTTTAAATCCACCAATAACAATTTTGTCAATCCAACAAGTCCACCGATAGGATAAGCCAATCAATCATAGAAGATAACTTATTTCATCTAGAGCCTCTCTATCTCGCACCGTCTTCTCTGCTGCCCTTATCAATCTATCGGAGAAGTTTTTCTTGCGTTCACAATCTACCACCCCATACATTTTGATTGCGCCATTTCGCCTGTCCGGAAAATCCTATTAGATAATACACATGGGCATCGGACAATTTTGGACATGATTTTTTGTACCGTGGATGGCTCGAGTAATTTGTTGCTTTTGCTTATGATTGCATAGAAAATCCCAAACACTGCTCGGAAATGGCGTCTTTGGTATATATATTATATGATATGAGAGTTCCCAATTCCTAAATTCATAATAAACTGTGTGTTCAGACATTTTGTTCCAGGTAGAGAACTGAGATACACTTAGTATACAAGTTATACCATGATATACAACAGTGGCATACAGAGGGGCGAAAGGATTTGTTCTATTTGGAAGGGAAGCGTCTTCTTCCAACTTTTCTTTCTAAAAAATAGAAACTTAGATTCCTTGGATTTTACCGCAGCTAAGTTTCTTTTTTCTTTTTTTATTGTTTATATTCGTTTTATTTGTGTATTGTATGTCCGTTGAAAAAGGCTCTTTGCCGAAACGTTCGCTGTTTTGTTACGTCCTGTCAGGCTTACCTTGTTTACGTCTTTTCCATTTAATGCTTTATGTGGGCCACTGATGTTCATGATTCAACATCAGAAATCCAAGTGTCAAAGAAACGCACAGTTCACTTACCATTGGTGCAACAAGGTCATGGGTGCTAGCAGACGGACCCCATCTCTTCGTGATACAACACCAATGTTGTATAAACTTTAGGTTTGATGAAGGAATCATTGATAATCCGTGCGAATTTCGTGTGTGAATGTTGAAAGTCACGCGAAATGTCATAGGATGACTTCACTTATATTATATAAATTTTAAAAACGTATATGTACTGATTCGTTATTCAATTTGAAGCATATATTTAGTCATATATAAATCACTGAGAGACATACAATTTGTGTTAGTCCTTTGGTGTGAATTACACTGAAAATATACCGAACACAAACGCCGAATGAAGGTGAAGCGAGGAATCTCAGATTGTCTAAAATCTCACAGAAGTACTATGAATTTACGTAAGGTTCCGCAAAGCCCGCCAGCGACCTCCAATAACACAATCGTCAATAGTTGGGTTTTGCTCCGTATAGCTTCAGTTTTTGTAGTATTATAAAAATCGACCACTTTTTGTACGCCATGCAGAGGTGATCAATTGCTGCAAGGCAAGTGACCGCCGTGACCAATCGCTGAAAGGAATCGTGGGAACACAAGGCCACAACAAAGACTAAAGCGTGACCTTTTCTTCACATGTCCATTCACACGACGGACCGACTGAGTCAGTGGTGGACCAATGACCTACCTAGTGATACCTTATCAGAATGTACAGCACTCGTCTTGCTATCGGGGACTTACACGTTCAGGTGACTAATTAATAAGAACTTGATCATCTGTTTTTACGTTACGTTGAAAGAAATACAATTTAATATTTTTTAAAAAAAAGAAAGGAATGAAAATATTTAAGAATTATTTTCTTTAAATGTGTAAAATCTGAGGTGTGTGTCTTTGTTTTCAGTAGTTTTATTATTGCATTTAATGATTTAATGCTTGATTTTTATTCTTATTATTTTAACAGGGACCTTAACATTTAATTTGTGAACTTCACAAAGAGTTAAGAAAATTATGCATGCAATACAAAAAAAAAAAGGATCAGTAAAATTACCAGATTCTATCACAAAAGCGAATATTCTCCCTTGAAAAAATACACAAGAAAATCTGAAGCATGAATTGTCTGTCCGGCGTGCAATTTTGTATTTCTTTAGTCAAGGGGCGGGGAGGAGTAGCGGTGGTTTAGAGCCATTGTTGGGTACAATTACGGGCCTTGTCGTACATACCAACATTTACCGGACATGGGTGCCCAGCCCTGCTCCGTCCCCAAGTGACCGTGGGCGATTAATCTTGGTTCAACAATTCGGACCCATCAGTTGCCATTGTTCCAGTTTCTAGAATGTTCTCGCTATTTGGTAGTCCTAATAATACAGTTTGTGCTCAATGTTCAAAGTAATACAATAGTAACATGATTAAAAGAACGTTTTGCACATACATAATTGTTAAGTAAATATAAGGGACACAATTAGTAGTTAAAGTGGAAGCGACAAAGAAAAAAAGTGACAAATTTGAAGTGGAATTAGGAGAGAAAATAGACAAGAGAGAGAGAGAAAGAGAGAGGGAGAGCGAGAGAGAGAGAGGGCGCGCGTAAGATACAGAGAGTGAAATGGAGAGAGAGAAAATTGTAAAGACCGTTAGAGAGCAAAAGAGACATATATAACAACGAAGAAAGAAAAAGAGAGAATAAAAAAAGACATTGAGAGTGAGGGGAAGTGAGAAAGAAATATCGAGAAAGTGCATGGGTGAGGGAGAGTGAGAGAGATAGAGAGAGATGGAGGAACGTTAGAGTGTGTGAAAGAGATGGAGAGAGAGAAAGTGTTAGACAATGAGTGAGAGTCGGCAGAAAGAAGAGTGATTGAACGGTATACGTGTAATGGAAATGTTTGACCATAGATCGATAGTAGCTGGAGCTATCAGCATACCATAGATCGATACCAGCTGGAGCTATCAGCATACCATAGATCGATACCAGCTGGAGCTATCAGCATATCATAGATCGATACCAGCTGGAGCGATCAGCATATCATAGATCGATACCAGCTGGAGCTATCAGCATACCATAGATCGATACCAGCTGGAGCTATCAGCATATCATAGATCGATACCAGCTGGAGCTATCAGCATACCATAGATCGATAGTAGCTGGAGCTATCAGCATATCATAGATCGATACCAGCTGGAGCTATCAGCATACCATAGATCGATAGTAGCTGGAGCTATCAGCATACCATAGATCGATAGTAGCTGGAGCTATCAGCATACTTAATTGGTGGCTGGCCGTCCAGTGGAACTAAAATTAATCATCACGGGTATCACAGACCCCGGGGGGTTGAGCTAATGAGTGACCCCAACCCCTCTCCGATAAACGCCGGTCGCTTCGCCGTGACCTCTTCGTCACAAACTATTTGCTGGTCAGTCGGAAGTAATCTCCCCACCTACATCCCCCCCGACCCCACCTCTCACACAGCACCCGTCCAATTTGGTGGTCGGTTCGTTTCATTTTCTGGGTCAAACAAAGGGCATACTCTGATTTTTATACCAAGCGTTTAGTACATTTTAGAATGGTTTTAGAGCATACAGCCAACAAGGTGGTATACAAAGCACTGCTACCGTCTCTTCCCTGACAAAATAATTTAATTATTTTCCATAGTAATTAGTTAGTAGGGAAACATAGACCCTATTATGATGTAGCTCTCATGGGCCAACTCTCATATGTGCATACAACTATACACTTGTCAAAGTTTTTCCCTTGTGTCCCTTAGGTCTATTGTTGATTTGGCTACCCAAGACCGTATATTAACGCTGCTTGGCCATCCTTAAAGAGTTCAGTATCTTATATATGTTACAGACGCTCCTGTACATAAGATTATTGCGTACTGAGAATACCTCGGAAAACTTGGTTTTGCTGTTTTGTTGCGTCATGTCAGGCTCACTCATACCCTGTTTTTGACGTCCTGTCAGACTCACTCATACCCTGTTTTTGACGTCCTGTCAGGCTCACTCATACCCTGTTTTTGACGTCCTGTCAGGCTCACTCATACCCTGTTTGTGACGTCCTGTCAGGCTCATTCATACCCTGTTTGTGACGTCATGTCAGGCTCACTCATACCCTGTTTGTGACGTCATGTCAGGCTCACTCATACCCTTGTTGTGAGGTTTTGTCAGGTTAACTCATACCCTGTTTGCATGTTAGCCATCTACTTATCTCTACGCCTGATTGCAGTCTCACCAACATTATATATTTCATAATGGTAACGTTTTGTCGTTCGAAGTTGTGTAAGGATGTTTCTAGCTAGCAGAGTTGTTCAGTCGAAATAATGTAGAATGATGCTCAGTTACTTACCCTTGATTTGGGCGTCTGCTTGACTCCTATGGCGGGCTGACTTCTCGAAGACTGAAAATAAAAACAAAAATCTTCATTAGTGTCTGGTTCTATAGTGTCATTAAAATGTAGAAATATTTTGTTTCCTTAGAATATTGAGACATTTCCCTACGAGTAAAAAGATATAACACCCCAGTGATAAAATAAAAATAAAAAAACTGATTGAGAAATTCAGTAGAATATCTGATCCACTCAGAACAAGATTCACGTACAGCACGAATTCGAGTGTCTCTAGTCTACACGTTCCTGTAAATAACCGGAAGAAGGAAACATGCAAGAATATATATTGTTAAAATTTAGAAAGTATTTGAATTAGATCTACCTAGTATCTAAATTACTCTGTTTCTTTCACTTCAAATACACGTTTATCCTAATTTAGCGATAGGATAATTCAAATACATGGCAATTTAAGATGAACGTTAAAAAAACAGAGGTTCCTTAACTTTCACTTAAATTACTCTGTATTTAACTTTGCCTCTAACTAAAATTATATTTAATACAATTTATCCTCCATTTAAATTATCTTTGTAAATTTCAATAATATTAAATTGTGACACATATTTTCATTATATTGACTAGGTCTAAGACAGGGACTAAATATGTTTGTGGTTGATGGGCTATTTTCTTATCTTCATGATTAAAAAAAAAATGGAATTGGCAGGAATCTTCCAAATGTAAAATAATAAAATAGCTGCGGTAGGAGTGGGCGGGGCTCAGGGAAAATACGTCAAAGACGTCTTGGGCCCGGTGAGGGGTGGGGATTTGGAAGGGGGTGTGGGGGGCAGTCAAACATACCATTCTCGTCAGACAAAAGAAAGCCTCACCAGGTCAGAAAACGCAACATTCCCCGTCCCCTGTTTACACGCCCCATCCGATCAACACTGGTATTTGGTTGTCCGGGACAAAATGCATTGAAGCACGGGCCGGACAACCAGTGTCTAACTGAATGGCCAATGGCTTTTTACAATGAAACGGCGACATCACAAGAAATAAATGAGAATCGCTCGAGAACTGTGCGAAAACTGTGAGGAATTATTTATTGTTTTACTACAATCCCTTAACAAAAGGATAATAAATTTTTAAAGTGATAAACAAAGAAAACAACATCGGCTGAAGTCTATGCTTGCACTTTAGTAAGAATGAGTTTCTTTGTTTAGACAAGAAATAATGGCGACATCATTGAGTAAAGGGACACTCAATTACAACTTGCAATAATGGCGACATCATAGTAAAGGGACACTCAAAAACAACTTGTAATGATGTCGACATCATAATAAAGGGACACTCAATAACAACTTGTAATGATGGCGACTTCATTGAGTAAAGGGACACTCAATAACAACTTGTAATGATGGCGACATCATAATAAAGGGACACTCAATAACAACTTGTAATGATGTCGACATCATAATAAAGGGACACTCAATAACAACTTGTAATGATGGCGACTTCATTGAGTAAAGGGACACTCAATAATAACTTGTAATTATGACGACATCATTGAGTAAAGGGACACTCAATAACAACTTGCAATGATGTCGACATCATAATAAAGGGACACTCAATAACAACTTGTAATGATGGCGACATCATAATAAAGGGACACCCAATAACAACTTGTAATGATGGCGACTTCATTGAGTAAAGGGACACTCAATAATAACTTGTAATTATGACGACATCATTGAGTAAAGGGACACTCAATAACAACTTGCAATGATGGCTTCATCTTCGTTGTGCTCAAGCTTGTGAGTGTACCATGCCCACACCCGCACCGCCGCTCTAAAAACTAAATAATAAATTCTGTAATAAGCCCCGGCTTACACTGGACCCGTGAGTCCACCAGGGGCGTACGCACCAGCTGCACGCGATTACACCCCTGCACCACTACGTCCCCGATTATTATAACGATGCCTTCGTGAATGCACAGCTGATTCCTTTCTCTCCATGCAGATGAGGCGATGCACAGATGGCGGCCCTGAGTATTGGAATAATGGGTTATGATGAAGGCACGGCTCGGCTCCAATATGCCGTATACTTTAAACAGAATAAATTTGTGCATGGGGGAAAAAACAAAACAAGAAGAAAATACTAGGTGGGGTGGGGCATGGTCGGGTACTTGAAGGTGAATGGAGTAAATGCAAAAAATAATTAATAAATAAATAATAATACAATAATAAAACTAAATAATAAAGAGGACCACAGTTAGGGGGGTGGGTGTGGAGGGGTGTGGAGTGTAGAGGGATTGAAAATATGAGCATTGTGGGGCAGGGGGGGGGGCGAACAGTCGGTTCTCAAAGGTGTAAACAATAATAAAGATGGCAATGCTATGTTTTTATCTTGTATACAACAAAAATTGCGTAGCAATATCGGTAGAAAATTGTGTTTAAAAAAAAATGATATTGATCTAACCAAATGTAACATTTCAAGGGTCAGCAAACATAGGACGCAGTAAGCTTACACAGATATTAAGTGTAAGTGAAGCAGATACAAAACCATTTAAAAGAAGTTCTCGAAAATGGTTATTGTTACTTTTTAAAACATATTTTTGTATATATGAAAATATTTGGAATTTTCATTAAAAAAATTTTTTTTTAACAAAAAAGTGTTTTAAAAAAATTCCCGCTCTTGCCATGCAAGTAGAAAAAAATTAACGGACTTGTTTCGTGGGAGTTTCCCTAACCACCCAGAGACCCGGATGTACTCAACATTTGATAACCATCTTTGAGCTCACCCACGCTAAAACAGATATTTTCTAGGGAAGTCTACACTCCCACTCACAACCGTTTAAAACACGTTATTACACCCTCCACTCACTCCCTTCGTTGACATTAAAATCTTCTTTGGTTATCGATCCTAATGATGATTCTCTCATTGGTTTGTATTTAGACATCTTTACATTTTCTGGTGTTCATCAGACATCTTTATATTTTCTGATGCTCATCAGATATCTCTACACATTTTCTGCTATTCATTAGATATTTTTACATTTTCTAAAGTATTATTTTATTTTTATAAAAAAATATATCTTAAAAGTTTCCTTTTCAAGTTTCACAAAACACTCCATTTCCTCTGTGTCCGGGTCTAGTTACAATTGTCTGGCTATCTTCTTAAACGATCGTCTGTCTCACAGTCCTCGCCCATCACACGCCTCACAGTCCTCACATGTCTCACAATCCTCGCCCATCACATGTCTCACAATCCTCGCCCATCACATGTCTCACAATCCTCGCCCATCACATGTCTCACAGTCCTCGCCAATCACATGTCTCACAGTCCTCACCCATCCCATGTCTCACAGTCCTCGCCCATCACATGTCTCACAGTCCCCACCCATCCCATGTCTCACAGTCCTCACCCATCACATGTCTCACAGTCCTCACCCATCACATGTCTCACAATCCTCACCCATCACATGTCTCACAGTCCTCACCCATCACATGTCTCACCGTCCTCACCCATCACATGTCTCACAATCCTCACCCATCACATGTCTCACAATCCTAACCCATCACATGTCTCACAGTCCTCACCCATCACATGTCTCACAGTCCTCACCCATCACATGTCTCACAGTCCTCACCCATCACATGTCTCACAGTCCTCACCCATCCCATGTCTCACAGTCTTCGCCCATCACATGTCTCACAGTCCTCGCCCATCACATGTCTCACAGTCCTCACCCATCCCATGTCTCACAGTCCTCACCCATCACATGTCTCACAGTCCTCACCCGTCACATGTCTCACAATCCTCACCCATCACATGTCTCACAGCCCTCACCCATCCCATGTCTCACAGTCCTCACCCATCCCATGTCTCACAGTCCTCACCCATCACATGTCTCACAGTCCTCACCCATCCCATGTCTCAGACAGTATGACTCAGACGGTTTCACGATAATTTATTAAAATATTGTCCTACTTATAATCAATTATTATAATGAATCATTCAGCCCTTGTTTATATCATATCTTATATCCTAAGGATATACCTAAAGAAAGAGTGATAACTGAGTCGAGTTCAACAGAAACCAGCTTGTAGCGTCGCTAGAATCTGTTTACTTTATTTTTTTTTTAAATATTTTTTTTTTTTAAAGATAGAAATAGATTTAATTTAAACAAAATACAAAAAGTCACCAAATAAATATCCTATTTTTCGATAGCAGCATCACTAAGTACAAAACTCTTATGGAAAGAACGTGAAAACATGTCAATGTTGTAAAAAGATTTTGTAACGAGACATTTTTTAAACATGAATTCACTCCATACAACTGTATATTAGGCATATAGTGCAATGAAAGAAAAGGACAAAAAGAGAATTATTTGACATAGACAGGGGTTTCATTGTTTCAGTCAAATATTTGCTTTCCTTTTCTGTTCTTTTTCTTTTCCTTTTTTTTCTTCAAAACGTGTTTTGTTTTGAGTGTTGTACCAAAGTCTGTGGATGTGTATTTCCGAGACCCGCACTGCCACTCTGGCCCGTGACCGGAAAAGGGGTCACCTGACAGGAAGTGATCGTTATCGATGTCACGTTGTTGACCATTCAGAAATCGTCAACAGCTCGTTCCTGTCACGTGACTGATGTGGTAGTTAGGGAAGTGGTGGTGGGAGGGGGTTAGATGAGATCTGCCCCCTTCCTCCCAGATTTTGCGACAACATGATCGCCATATCTTAAAAGACAGTAAATCAACTAATCATAAACATGGCTTTGCCTGGTTGCATCGAAGACGATCAAAATGAATAATATGTTTGGCCAAAAGAAAAATACGGTTTTAAGAAATTTAACCCCTGGTAGCAAAATGGTAATAAATTAGAGAGGTAAGAATGGTTCAGTTGCTCCGGGAGACTCCAATATTCAAGGGAACAAACTTCGTGGTTAAAAAAAAATATTAAGATTTAACTTCACATAAATGAACGTTGATATAGCTACTTCAGACATGAACGTTGATATAACTACTTCAAAACTGACATCATTACGAGTAAAACAGTAACAGTGCACTGTGAATTTGAAGCCAATGTATTTGCGGTAAAACTATAAATTATGGTTGAGGACATTACATTTCCTTTTTTTTTTTTTTTTTTTGAACCAAAGCTTCTCCAATTATTTAAGTTATATCCTTTACCAGCACGTGAGGATTTCTTTTAATAGCCATCGAAGCGAATTGTCCTTGAAGTGCATGGCGACCAAATTTCTGGGGAATCTTTTTTTGAAAACATTCCAAAAATAATCTTTTGATGATATTTAAGTGGGTCATGTGGCTCCCATAGGGTATTCCCAAACAAACAAGTGGATTTTAAAGTTAAAGTGCAACAATTGTTATTCTCGTCACAGGGTTTTTATCATTATAAAAAAACTTTCGGACGAAATGAAAATCAAATTTCGTCTTCTTGGTTTTTCATAGCATCTTTACTTTGGGAGACCAGAGTGCTACCGGGAATATTGTTTCAATTATATTATTTATATTTTAGCTATTCAAAAAAGTCCGTCTCTCTTGAATCCTTCATTTATTTATTTATTTTGTTATCTTTTTTTTTAATCAAGTAAACGAAAGAAAATTGTTTTTACAAAAATTTAGTTCTCGAATAGATGAGACAGTGAGTCACTCATGCGATGACACATGTTTCTTACA
This sequence comes from Radix auricularia, assembly GCA_002072015.1. Classification (NCBI taxonomy): domain Eukaryota; kingdom Metazoa; phylum Mollusca; class Gastropoda; family Lymnaeidae; genus Radix; species Radix auricularia. The sequence continues at coordinate 224,717 of MUZC01000282.1, read as the reverse complement.
TTTCAATCGCTGCTCTTGTTGCATTCTAATTCTCACCCTTCTCTAAGTGAGACGACTTAAGGTCGTTGTTTCCTGTTGTTTTGGGTGGACAGTGGTGGGGGGGTGGGGGTGGGGGCGTTCAATTAATGACTGACCCGAGACAATGAGCCAAGGAGAAAGAGAGGGGGAGACTGGCATTTTTAGAAATAGAAAGAGACAAGCAATATCTTTTGCACGAGAGATAGAGATATATGAATATGGTGTTGTTATTCTATTGTGCGTAAAATGTAGCAGATCACAACGATCATGGTCTGCTCTACATAAGATGGCCTTTGTCAGCAATGCTTCAGCCTTGTGAAGATTCAGAAGAGTAGCGAAATATATATTTTTAAAAAAAATATATGAATTATTAGTAGGGTGTGTGGAATGAGAGGTAATATTTTCCACACGACATATTAGGGGTATAGGTGGCATACAACATGGTACCAACGACTCGTATGGCTAAACGTTTATCGTACCTATTTTATAGAACAGCGTAGCCAAGGGCTAATGGTTTGGGAACCCATTGTCGTCAGTGTTTTCAAAACCGAAAGTCAAAGAGATTTTGATAAATTTCTAAGAGATAGGCGTATACATCATTATTGGACTGTTTTTTTTTTCAGTGCTTTAAAAGGAAACTCCAAAATCGAAAAATAACAAACTAAAAGCCAATGGCGGAATGGAAAAAAAAATTGCAGTCTATAAATAGTATTAAAGTAACAGCTGTTGTGGGTCGTGATTGTTTCGAGATTCTTGTTTCGCCAAGCACTCGTTAACAGCATGAAATTTGTACATGGAAATTGCCGACAAATAACAGTACTTTTTGGATGACTATAATTGTCGTTTCTCTAAAATTTGGGAATTCCAGAATGGGTTGATAAAATATGTGTCCAATTGAAACATAGCTAGATTTGTATAGTGTTATGAAGCTGGAGTTTATGATTTTTCTGTTTCAATTGAAATGGGACTCTAAATACCCAATGTCTCTAAACATAGGGGCTCATACAAACAAGGACACGTGACACCCGCAACGATGAACCAGAGAGAAATGAAACCAGGGACATGCGCAGGGAAATCAGGGGACGATGAGATGAAACCAGGGACATTGAAATCAGGGGAAAATGAAACCACGGACAGTTAAATCAGGGGACAATGAAACCAAGGACAGTGAAATCTGGGGACAATGAAACCAAGGACAGTTAAATCAGGGGACAATGAAACCAGGGACAGTGAAATCAGGGGAAAATGAAACCAGGGACAGTGAAATCTGGGGACAATGAAACCAAGGACAGTGAAATCAGGGGAAAATGAAACCAAGGACAGTGAAATCTGGGGACAATGAAACCAAGGACAGTGAAATCTGGGGACAATGAAACCAAGGACAGTGAAATCTGGGGACAATGAAACCAAGGACATAGAAATCAGGGGACAATGAAACCAAGGACATAGAAATCAGGGGAAAATGAAACCAGGGACAGTGAAATCAAAGTCCATTCCATCCGGGGCCCGTAAAATCAGTGTTTGTGAATGCAAATTATCAAGGTTCAATGAAACCTGAAGTTCTCAAAGCAACCTACAGAAACGCCAGAGTTCCCCAAAGATGCGACTGAAGCAACTCAAACTGTTTCAAATGCTTAAGACCAAAGAACATCATTATTTTACTGAACCACTGTAAGACGATTGGCTGGTATTTACAATATACAGTAACAGACAAACTTGTTGATTCTGTTCTCAAATGGCATTTTAAACATTTACTGTGTATTAATTATTATTATTATTTCCTTCTTCTTCTCATTATTTGTTGAAACCAAAACGCACCGAGTTTTTTTAAAAAACATAAACCTCGCTATTGGTGAAGAGCTGTCGCTATAGTCAGGACGGTCGTCTGCCGATATGAGATGATTCTCACGTGTTATTTTAGGGGTTACACCATTTGTTATAAACGGAATAATACCCCGTTGAGAACCTCTGATCTGCTTCAGTAGGGAGCCAAAACCAACCACTCATCCAATTGTCACATGCACACTTAATGCGGAGCGGATGGTGACAACGCAAGTTCACATCTGTTTCGCGCATTTTGTCAGTCTAAACTAGGACGCGTGCAAATTAATGGGAATTTCCTCAACTATTTTAAACAAATTATAATTTATATTTTTTAACAAAGAAGAAAACCCAATGGGATTAGTTTTTGTTTTGTGTTTCGCTTTTCATCAGTTGTTTTAATAAATAAATAATTTTATTTCAACCCTACTACAGATATAAGGCGCAATAAATAAATATTAAAATAAAAAAAGAAAACGTTAAAGGTATCGATATCTATATAATTCGCTAGAAATTAGGACAAGCACAAGACGCGAGCAAGCAAGCATGCCGAATGAGCATCGATAGGGTCGATCAATCACAGTTTATGGTTAGCAAGAGAATGTAGTGCAAGGGGGGTTGGTAGCTCAACCGCACTGCCCATGTCTCGTGACCAACAAGCTTCAGCACCCCCCCCCCCCAATCAACGTCCACTCGCGCTGTTCTCATATCTTCGTGCTGCTGTTTGTGTCCGTTCTTCCCATTTTTATTGTTTTTGTTATGGCTGAATCTGCGGTGTCTCTTACGCCGCGGGTCTATTCTAGTTATGTATAATTAGATGAAGCTTTTCACCATCAAAATCCATTACATACCAACCCCGTCTATACATAGCATCAATTAATTAATAATAAAAATACAAAAATATTATTTCAAGCTGTAAATCTACTAATATTTACCGCAAACATAAAGAAGTTAACAAATAAAATGACAAAAACTCTACAGAGATCAGAAACTAATGAGGAAACATCAATCAATCAAAAGTATAATCAAATAAACTTCTTCTCAAATAAATCGAAAAGATCGACCATGATGATTTCTAATTGTGTTGTTTACAACGATCACAAATCCAATTATTGTTTATCTTTCCTTGGCTGAATGGATTTACCTCCCCGCCTGCCATAAAATTACTTTCCTTGAGCTACCCCATCATTCCATATAACAAATGAATATTTTGTAATATTATAAATTCTATTGAACATATAAATCATTCCTCAGAAATGGGTAACGAAATAACTTTGACTTTCATTATTTTTTAATGGTTTAGCGAACGTTTATAGGAATTCCTGAAGTGAAAATTCTACAATTGTTTACTAAAAAAAGGTAAATTCTTTTTTTTTTAAATGGCGCGTCTTTTTTAGGACATAAGAGTTTATTAAGCTGCTCTTATCCCCCTTACACCGCCACCCCCACAAAGAAATTTTTAAATATTTTAATTAATTGATAATTAAATTCTTACCTTCCGTAAAAAACTGGCAAGTTTCTGGAACGGCCTAAAACTAAAGGCGAAACTGGAACGACGAGACCCTGCGGTCGACATTGCCGGACTTTGGTTTCAGGTCAGCGATGCTAATATATCCGTGGCAGTGTCTCTAACAACTTGCACGTCTAAGACACGTTGTTTTATCACATCACTTTGTACGCTAACCACCGTAATAACGCTCTGAATATCTCACAACACAGAGTTCACAGAGCTAAGATAAACACAACTTTTATTTAAACACGCACAATTAGGAAGGGGCGCGAACAATCTGTGTGGCAGAGAAGATAATCTGGTATTGGGGTGGGGTGGGTTGTTGTGGGTGAGTAGAGAATCTGGGATTGGGGTGGGTCGGGTTGGTGTTTCTTTAGAATATCCTGATCTTGTGCTTACCACAATTACAAACACGTTTTCTGCAACATAAAAAAAAATGAAGAAAAAAACATCGTGGGCATCAAAGAAACGTTAACCAACGAATCCATCAAAAAATAAATCCTGTAATCGAATTCTCGTGTCCAAGGTTGGAGATTGTAGTACGCGATCCACGCGAACTCACCCTAATCGATACCCATCAATAATGTGTTGCTCTTCGATCTGTCGTCATCTCTGGAAACTGTTCACATAAGAAAAACTAAAACTTGTATGGACTATTCAAAGCTTTGATGTCGGATCAGGTCTAAAACTGAGGATTTAGCTTCATGATCATGCTGTTCGATATCACTGACTCACAATCGATACTCGATAAGAGATCCAACTGGTATATTGACCAGATCTGAATCATTTATTTCAGGAAACTTTGAATAAATAAACACTGAAATAGTATTGATAGCCACTGGTCACGAAAAACAACGAACACAGTAGTTGTTAAAATATGCACAAGTTGAAGACTACGGTAGTGCGGAGTAAAAACTTATCTCTAAAAGATAATCAATGGATTACAGATTTTAAAAAGGGAACAAAGTGTGTGTGGGGGTAGGGGGCGGGANAGGGAGGGTTGTATCATTTTATGTTTTGCTAGAGTCGCTATTCATCTCACCGTTTCCTGTTGTTATATTTATTTATTTTATTATAAAAACTTTTCCAACAGTATAAAATGAAACACCATAATACAATTCAATAACCGTATTATTTATAACACATGTATGTGTCTATTTAGATGCATATAGTATACAATTTAAAGGCAACGTCTACCTGTGTTAATCCTGTCTTAACTTACAGAATACAGACACACGCTCTTGGTTTGGATATATAACCCAACTCCTTATTTAAACCAGTATGAAAACAACATCCATGAACCATTTCACTAATCCACAAATGGCTTGTGATAATGTGGTGTATTTATGTTACTAACATGACATCAACCCAATGTGGTCGGACTTTTAAACAAAAAGTCTCTCCCCGCTACACCCCCCCCCCCGAGAGATTCTCTTGGCAAAAATGGCATAATCGATACCACAGATATCGAAAAGCACACGTCTTCTGCACCATACAAGGTCAGCTTCGATTACGAAATTGTTTTCCCCCATCAGATAAAGAACAGTCGCATTAGAGAAAAAAAAAAGTATGGGGAAAAAACCGCTAACCAACGGGAGTTCCAAGAAAAAAATCCAATATTTCCCAATGTTTTCAGGCGTACGAGATCCCGGCTCACCTTTCCCGCCCTTTCCCTGCCAGACCTGACTCACAGAGCCGCGTGCCACGCGCTATTTGTGACGTCATACAACATGTTGAGACCCTGTTTACTCATTACCCAGAGGAAAAAACACCCCCAAAAAAGAAGAACCAAAACAATAAAAAATTTCAAGCTGGCTATTTTTAGATCGAATGACGCTTGAAAATTTAAATTTAAAATCAGGGTTCGCGTCGCGGGGGAAAAAAAATAGAAGTAAGTTTTGCTATTGCGATAAACACAAACACTTACAGCATAGAAGTGGCGACCACTTAAAAACTGATTGGGATCATTAATATTGTGTTGAATGACTTTAATCTGATCATCAGTAAGACGTAATTTCTCACGACCTCTACAAACAAAGGAAAAAAAAAAGCCCACTGATTTTTAAGGATGTAATTGAACAAAGTCATGTTTAGAATTGTTGTAATGTTATTGAATTAAATTCATCCCTACATGCCAAAAAAGGGACAAATAAAAATAATTAACTTCAAACCAATAATTCATTCGATCGTTTCTAATTTAAATATATATATATATTAAATCTGATAACCAGTAGCAATCGTTTGTTTGTGACAGTTGCACGCACGCGAGTTTGTACCCACTAAATTCTTGTGTAAACTTGTTAAATGGAATGTTTATTAGTGAAATTTTCGCAAGAAGCTACGCGTCGGCGATTTTGTGTGGTAATAAGATGCACTTGCTTGCTCGTTTACAATCGTCATAATTCTGATTTATGAAATTTGACTTAATTTTACTTGAATGAAAACAATAACTTGTAACATTGAGAGAACATAAATGAACCTTTTGATTAACCTGTAAGGTTTTACAAATGAAGAAGTTGAAAGCGGAAGAACGTCCTGTTGTATTTCGGACATGGGCGTTACACCTGGAAGGAAATAAGAGGCCTGTATGCGCCCACATATTTCCTCCCCCACCCATCCCGTAAATTTGCACCCTCTAACCGTAAGTGACATCCTGCACCCGCGTAAGGCATTGATTGGCGTTGGGGTGGGGGTGGGGGAGGCTGGAGCTGGAGGTAGAGACACGTGCACCGTGCAAACTCTGAGAGGACGAAAATAAAAATTGATTTTGAACGCAATCAACACTTTTCTTTGTTTACAACGTGCAAGGTCGTCTGGGTGAAACACACGGTTGTGGAAACACTGGTTACGACACGGACACGGCAGTTGTTCTGGAGTTGTGGCACTGCCTCCTTGTTGGTGGATAGAGTCCTAGTTAACACGGGGGTCAGGACAATATTGTGGAGTGGAAGGATTTTGGGGCTAGAACTTCATTAGGATTGGGGATTCGAACTCAATTTTCTATTTAATTAAGGGCCATTAAAAAAAAACAAAAAGCAAAA
>MUZC01000282.1:184849-218257 GCA_002072015.1 Radix auricularia | reverse complement strand
AAAAAAAACAACAACAAACAAACAAACAAACAACATAAGAATAAGAACAATTTTCATATTTACTTCGGGCTTAGCACAATATTTTCCAGTGGGGCTTAGGGCACACTTTTCTATTGGAAAAATGGCCAGGTACTTCTCCTCATGACGGGGCGGGTTGTCTTTTAAAAGACTTTAATCGAATTTTTTTAACGCCCATAGTTAAGAGATTAATCTAAATAAGATATGTGAATTCATACATGTTAGAAAGGGACGCGTATAACTAAAATATCGTTAACAAGTATTCTCCTCACCCCACACTAAACCCACACTCCCCTCACCCCACACTAAATCCCAACAACACGTTAAAAAAAGGAGAACATTTCTTGAATTTCCTCATCCATTATTTTTAAATCTGGAAAGGAACAATTGCATCTGACGTCGTGTAATATCACAGTGATTACAACCAGATCCCATTCAGTGACCTCAGAGATCATGTGACGTTTTAAAAAATCCCGTCCCACAAGGATGCAGTTAGTTCAATGATGAAATTGAGCACTGCTTTTAATTTGTCTATTCCGTGCCAAGGTCAAGGTCTAGCCACTGTTCTATTCACCAAACACTTCTCATTCATGGCTGTAGATATCAGATCCTATTTTATACTTTGTAAATGTCGTGACAAACGGAATACCGTTTGTTGGTTCATAAATTTGATAGACTTTTTTTAAGGTACTAAATATATTCAGAGTAGAAAATGTTCCCAAGCATCATCCACTCTCAACCCAACCATGGACCTCGTAAAACAGACACAACGAACAAACACAATAAACAACAAGAAACAAACAAAATGAAACCTAAATAATGAGACATACTTAGAGTTAACATATAATTGAAACACGGCATCAACATTTTATTAATAATAATTTGAATGAAGAAAGAAAAAAAAAGCTAAAACCAGTAGGATATTTATAGCATCAAGAATATTTCATCACGCAGTTCGAAGCTTACATTATACCTTTAGTGAATTTATTTTTTAATATATCGTCTGCACAATTTTTGGATCCGTAAATTTGACTTTAAAAATAAAAATTTTGCTAACATTTTCCAATTTTTATAATAATAGCTTTACATTCCCAATCACTGACCACTGACCACCTAACCCCACCTCCCTTCCCCTTTGTTCACTGGACTCGACTTTCCGTAGCAGCAACACTGTATCGCTACACCAGTAGCCCGAGGAATCAACTGATCTAAAGTCCATTGGTTTAAACAAGAATTTGACTCATAATAGAAATAAATGGTTTTATCTAAGACAATCCGTGGAAAATCTAATATGGTTACTGCATGTGTAGAATGTTCTGTGAACTACGATAAACAAACAGGTGGTGAGTTTCTTTGTCATTGTATGTTTGAAATGTATTTTAGCAATTAAGTAACTAAGAGTCTGCCAGAAGTCTTATCACAAAGGATTATTTGGTTTGTAAGTTTGTAACACTGTCGTCAGAAGGTTTGCAAAGATACGGCACACAAAAGTTAACCTTATTATTTTTTTTTAAAAATATATATAGTGCGTTACTTGAAAGATTATTTTCATGTGTATAGGTTTGTTCATTGCTCAGGCCGAAAAACTTCATTTTATTGCTTAGACTTAAGACCATGATAATGTTCTTCAACACAATATGGAGGTTTGCAAAAGTTTTAGCGTAATAGATTTTGAAACAAGATTTCTGTCTCGATAAAGTCCTGTAAGCTGTAATTCACCTTCACCTGGCATTAACTATCTGCTGTGATCAGTCCTAACATAATACTCCGATATTTGATTAATGTCTTAATGAAAGTGGTCAAACTGATTACCCCGGATATTTTTAATTTCTATTAATAGAAGGCCACCATGAAATTTCAAGGATCATGAAAGCAAAACTTATGTTCACCGCCATTGTCCGCAGGGATATTTCTAGTTAAAAGCAAAATCAACCTTTAAATTATATGAAACATTGCAGTTATTTTACACTGAAAATTTATTTTCTATTGTACCGCTCCAAAATTTGTTCATTAAATTTAGATTTCCATTGAGTTCAATCTAACACAGAATTCAGTGCAAAGCTAGAAGCTGATTCACCAATTCACCACACATAACAGAATATCCTCAAGTCGACACCGGTTTTTCACTAGTAATCTCTAATCGAATTTCTCCAAACGACCAACATTTCAGCCAGTGTCCGTCGACGCCACACGAACAAAAAACATTTCCACGAAACCGTTATCAGTCGGCAGCAGGAGCCAGTCATCGTCTCTTGTTCATTGGATAATCACATTCAAAATACTCTTCCCAGGCTCCAAGGTTCACGAACAGACAAGCCTTATGGGCCCTTGTGTCGCGTGGCGCACCTCAGGTCTGTACAGAGTACAGAAACAGGGGCGGTAATAAAGTAAAGAAGCAAGAGAAGATTACCGATAGTTAATACAGGGGCGATGGAGATGGAAGCGGGTGCATAGGCGGCACCGAGGAAGGTTGTCCTGGCGTAAGAAAAGTCGCACCACCAGAGGAAAGAAGCCCGGTTGTATATACCACGTTGATCATAAGTGTGTTATATTTTCTCTTGGTTGAATAATCTCGTGCGGTGTACAGTAATAAAATAGATTTTACAAATAAAAGAATGCATACAAGTACAACGAGTCGTATGTGCTTGATTCAGCTTTAACCTTCTCAAAGTGACATCAAATCTATTAACTCGATTTACATTCCTTTTGGAACGATGGATGCGTAGTGAAGTTTTGAACCGGTTCTAAAAATACATAATTTTAAATAGCATGACCGCAAAAAAACAATGACGCCATTTTTATATTTTTTAAAAAGATTTTTAGATTTATTGGAATTGGGAGCGCTGCGCCTTCTACCACGAAAAATTGATAATTTGTTTGCTTAAATCATTTCTACACATACCTAACATGTTCCAATCCATATTTCATAGATTCACCAGCAATTTGAGCACATGAGTATGCAACAGCTGGTCTTTATTTTCTCCATATGTGTGGCAGAACTTTTGTGGGCGTTTTTTTTTTTTTTTTTTGTCGAGCGGTATAAGCTGTTGTGGGTCATAAATATCCTGAACAAAGAACACTGGTGATTGTTAACTAGATCACTGCACACTTGTACATGCAGTCTATTTGAAACCAGTATATACTATAATATTTAGAACATATTCAGATAGCTAAATATTAAATAGGTAAACGTTTTTTTTTTGGTTGCTGTACATCATAGAGCAACCTAGACTAGACCAACATAGACAATAGATACGGCTATTGATAGTCACCATTTTAGCAAGGTATTTTCTTTAAAACCCGTTCTAAACTACAGACGAAAAAAGACAGTCTTACTTATACATGAGAAATTTATTATATAAAATTATCATTTTGAAAAACAAACACAAATCTCTCTCGTTAAATTTGTGCAACCTGAACTGTGTTATTTGAAAAAACTTGATTGCAACTTAAAAAGACTTTAAATAAACAAAGTAATGATAATTAGGTCTGATATTGTGTAATTTCTTCATTTGTTTAAGACAGAGCTCCGAAGTTTAACAGACACACCGAATTAACACACTAGAATTGAAAGCTTTAACGCGTGAAGAAAAAACAACAGCAACACAATTACTCAAAGTATTTAGTTAGAACCGCTTGCACATCTAATGAATAAATGTTTGGCATCTGAAGAAAGTCTCGTGCTAAGCGGTGCGCGCCAAAACAGAACATTCAAACGAGGCTGACATCTGCTTAGGCATGTATTATACCAATAGTGACCTTACGTGCCATAGCGCAATTCTCTGCGCGCTGTAAGACGACTTCAAACGTTCAACCATAAGCCCCGTCCCGTGTCACGGTTAATTATGCCATCACCACAGTCCTCTACGTCTAGGGGGCTCCGAACTACGTGTGCACTGGACCCTTTAGCAGCAGTTCGTTTAACCCTAAAGGCCCCACGAGATATCAAAATATTACAATGAACAGAGTTACATTGCTTACAAATCGTCAATATTTTAGGTCAAACCAAATATATTTTATGTCAAACCAATATATTTTAGGTCAATCTATATATTTTAGGTCAATCTAATATATTTTCGGTCAACTCAATATATTTTAGGACCACCAAAAATATCTTTTACACTGTATTCTTTCATTGAATTTTTTTTTTTTTTTAAAGGTAATCATAGCATATAAATCTTCTTTACACTTAATGATACCAATGGCTTTGGCTACATACTTTAAATATTGCGTTACAAGTGGCACATGATTTTGAAATAGGCGAGTTTCATTTTTAATGGTGTATTCGTGTAACAAAAGATCCTGCGGTACATAACAAGTAACATCAACATCATAACCTAATTAACAATCTTCTCCTTAAAAATTAAAGTTGTTAACATATAGAACCATCATCCATCTAATTCCAATGCTAAAATCCGTCAAAATGAAAAGTTAAAAAGTTCATTAAGTCGATTTTGTTACCTAATTGTATAGAGTAACAGCGGGCGACTGGCGGTGTACTGTGCAGGGCAATAATACTCATTGTGACGTCCAAAAATAGAACTTCTATGCCGTTATTCTTTGCTCCATTTCCCCGTATAGCGCTTGGAACAACCACACAATCCTACAAGTATTCTCGAAAAAGGCCGATTGAAAAAAAAAAAAAAAAGAAAAGAAAGGTTTCGGGTGAGTCAAATGTGTTCTCATGAGGACCCTGTAATCAAATAGAAGGGCCATTACGCCCAAGGCGACTCACACACATCTGACAGCAACAGCAGGCACGTGATCACGTGACCGTTTGCAGGACTGAGAGCATTGGGTGCATGTGGTGCCTGCATTGAATCTGGGACACGTGGAATCTATTCTGTAGTAAGTCGAAATAGGCGAAGATCTGATTAACTTTGTAGACTAGGCGCTGGTATTTGGTTATAGAACAGATGGGAATCGTGGGACAGATTTAATAAGACGGTGACCTCTGGTGGTCAAATTCGATTACTTGCAGTCGAGCTCTATGATTAAACGTCTACAATATACAATACAATCCCGTATCGCCCTATGGTAATACGTCTATATATAGTACAATCCTAAGGGGATACGTCTACAATACAATCATGTACAGTGGCGTTGCTAGGGTAGGGGGAGGGGGTCCAAATATTTACATTAAATATTACACCCCCGCCATGTATTTGGGGCCCCAACAGAGGTTTAGCCCCCCGGGCCCCCAAACCACTTCAAACTCCTAGCCACGCCACTGATCATGTATCGTCCTGCAATTTTGATGAGATTTGGGGGCCAGGGGTTCGTGATGTTGAGTGTCCGTAGGTTGCATAGCAACAGATCTGGATTGGTATATTATTGTCTTAAATGGTCGGCTACGGAACAATGTGGTCAGATGGGAAAGTCAACGGCGAGACTATGTCAAGGCCAATAATTGACAGAGTTAGGGAATCACTGATGGGGACGAAGGGAGATCCAATAATTGGAAGTGTTAAATGGGTTGATGAAGGGGAAATCTAAACTACGATGGAAATTAGAGGCAGTGAACAAAGTGAAAGTTCGATGACACATACAGTAGTCAAGTGAACAGTGTAGTTTCTGAAATGTAAAATTTGGTGAATTTTTTTTTAAAATTAGCAATTATTGTGGGTAGTGTGGATGAATTTATTCATGTTTATAATACTTTCTCCCCTAATTTTTAACGCACTTTTTTGGGGGGAAATTTTGCGTTTATTAATTATTAGAAATGTTTGGCCAGTCTGTTCGAGCTTTGAACAGCTACTCCCCCTGAAATATACCAGATAGAGGATTCGGGAGGTTCCAAGGATTTACCACGGGCAAAAAAAAAAAAAAAAAAAAAAACCGAAAAGGTTTAGTGGATTTCTTGAAAAAATCCAAAACCCCCGAAAAAATATCAGTATTTTTGTCAATTTCTTGCCAACCTTAACAACTATCGGGTTGCAAAAAAAGGCCAAACGATAGCTAATAATAGAACAATGTTGAGGAAGGAATTTTGACCAATCTGATTTAGTTCGACTCCAGTAATTTTAGCAGCCATTTGTAGATTTCAATTATTTTGTTTAGTTTAAAAATTATTAATTTGAAATGAATTTTAATGTAATCTAGAATGATAGTGAATGGGGTTTTCCCGCTTTGTGAATGCTAATGTTTGATTATTGCGTGTTGCGCATTATATTGACACATTCTTGGTGTGATCTTATACGTTACAGACGTATACAGAAGATCATTGCGTCCTACGTATTTCTTTGGTTTGTGTTTAGTCTTGTATTCTTACTAGAGTTTTAAATGATGATACAGTGTTGGCTTTCCTGGTTTCTTCAGGCAACCCATTCCACGCCCGAATACCGGACGGAAAGAAAGAAAACTTGTATGTGTTTGTTCTTGCATATGGAATAAGAAAGGTTTTTTTTATCTTTATGTCTTTCTGAGGGTTCTATTAAGTTATCTTTGTGTTGTATTTCTAAATTAGAATTAATAGCCTTATGTATAATTACTAATTTACTCTTGGTTCTTCTATCCTCTAGTGTTTCAAGGTTTAATGATTTAACTAATGGTGTTACTCTTGTCAGTTTTGAATATTCTCCAGTAATGAATCTGGCAGCTCTTTTTTGAATTTGTTCTAGTTTATCAATATTTTCTTTGGTGGATGGGTCCCATACAGAAGATGCATATTCTAGTATAGGTCTCACCAGGGTGAGGTAGCATTTTAGTTTTATATCTTTGTTACATTTGTAAAATTTTCTTTTTATAAAGCCTAAGGTTTTGTTTGATTTTTTAATAACTTCATTGACATGGGGATTCCAAGATAGCTTCTCATTTATTATGACTCCTAAGTATTTTGCATCTTTAGTTTGGGTTAGTTCTTTTCCATGGATGAAGTATTTTGAATTTATTTGTTTCTTTTTCTTTGTTACTCTTAGCAGTTGACATTTTTCTGGGTGGAAGGACATACTCCAGTTAGTTTCCCATTTTATTAATTCATCTAAGTCTTTTTGTAAAATGTTGCTATTTTGTTCCGACTTGATTGTTCTATAGATCATACAATCATCAGCAAATAACCTAACTTTAGTTCCTGTTGAGATATTGTTGGGTAAGTCATTTATATAAATTAAAAATAGTAAGGGACCTAGGACAGTTCCTTGTGGAACTCCTGAGTTAACCTTTATTGGTGTAGATGTACCGTGTGGTGATATGACTTCATATTGTGTTTAGTTTCTGAAATACTTATTTGAATCGACTTTTAATATAATTTAGAATGATTTCACTTGAACAAACAAACAAACAAAACAAAACAAAAAAAAAAAAAAATTTTTTTTAAAAATCGGAAATTCTTTGCTGGGAATAGCATTTAAAAACTCATTCGAGTTTTTTATACCTTGTTTTTAATTGGACTGCGTGTGGGTTTAATGTTTTGTGATAACACAGTTTAAGTTTCAGTAAATACTTTCAGTAGCAAGCGTCACTGATAAGTTTCAGTAAATACTTTCAGTAGCAAGCGTCACTGATAAGTTTCTGTAAATACTTTCAGTAACATATTTCAGTTGCTATAATATACCCCAAAGTGACAAGACACAGGTGAATTACGTGACTGTTGTGTGGCTTTGTGAGTTTCCATAACGTGTTTATCCATCAGTTTCTCTGTGTGTGTCTATGAGTATTGCCGCTGTCACAAATAGATGATTCACGATGAAAGTAACGTAGCGGGATGCAGACAGGTGCATTGGTCACTTTTCTCTTTCCCCAAGCAATTCTAGCTTGAATTATTATTTACGGCATCACAAATACAATTTATATTTTTAGACACTCAAGTTTTTGATGCGCTCACAAATAATTTAATTTAAAAAAAAAGATACATCGTCATCACTGACCTAGCTGATGACATCGCCATCACAGGCCTAGCTGATGACATCGCCATCACTCATGACCTAGCTGATGTCATCGCCATCACTGGCATAGCTGATGACATCGCCATCACTGGCATAGCTGATGACATCGCCAGGGAATGGCCTTTTAGTTTTTCCTTTCCATTGATTCCCGATGTCATCATTTTGAAATACAAAAGCATGTGTACCATGTACGGAGAAAAAAGGATGAATGCATGGATACTGTGTAGTGTAAACATATAAAGAGAGGCAGATGTGCCAACCTGGTACAGAGGAAGAGAGAGAGAGAGAGAGAGAGAGAGAGAGAGAGAGAGAGAGAGAGAGAGAGAGAGAGAGAGATGAAGGCATGTGAGCTATATACAGGCAAGAATAGGTCGACCCGTGTGTAATGTGTACAAAGATAAAGACCGACTGTACTTCAGTTCCTAACCCTAAGGGAAGACAGGTAGCAATAACTCCGTCACGCCCATCTGGTAACAGGGGCCGCTAATGGCCGATCGATTGTTATCTCCCAGTGAAGTACTCAAAGCGGTTCAACCAATCTGTTATGACGCACACGCCCCGAGGTTAGAGTACGGGGAGGAAATTAATATCGCAGTTTGATATGTGCACGTATCGACCCTTGGGTGAATGGTTCTTAAACTGTGGACTTTGGATGTCCGTGAAAAGGTGAAAGGGGTCAGGTAGAAGGCTTTCTTGTAAGATTGTCAATGCATTTAAGATTTACTTCAAAGTGGATCCGCTTTCTTTAGCAGCAAGGCAAGGAGCGGACTGTTGATAAAAAGAGATTAAGATGCCCAGTCCTAGAATATATCTTTTATTTGCAGAGGAATATGGGATATGGATGGAGAGAAATGCCCCCTCTAAGTTAAGTTGGTTCCTGTGCAAAATAACTTATGTATGTAAAAATTTGCACAGCATTAATTTTTGTGCAAATTTTACCACAAAAAATATTTTAAAAAAAAAATAGTTATTTTTATCAACTTTGCTGAGCAGTAATTCTTAACTACTGCGCGGCGTCTGCCAGATATCTGTGGGGCCGCACAGCTAAAAGGGATCACTGACAGAGAGGCATCTGTTAAAAGGAACATTTCAAATAAAACAAATTACGAAGATTTGCATTGAAAGAAAGGAGAAGCTTGAGCCTTGATTACTGGTTTATCTTATCTTATATGTTACAGACGCTCCTTCTGTACAGAAGGTTATTGCGTCCTACGTATTTCTATGTCTATGGTTTGTGTTTAGTCCTATATTCTTACTAGAGTTTTAAATGATGATAAAGTGTTGGCTTTCCTGGTTTCTTCTTCGTCTTTCATAGAAGGAAGGATCCCGTACATAAAGACCAACAATTACTTATTTTCATATTGTTATATAATTATTATTTCGCGTGTTTCTCTAATATAAATGATCGATTAAAATTTGAACTAATTAGCGATATCTGAGATTTACTTAACACGAATTTTTGAAATATTTGGATGATTTCAAATGGTTCCTAACGGCGAAGTGGATTGTCACTGTTACGTTTCTTTCCACACCTTACCTACAAAATACCGTTGCTAATTACAAAATAATTGGTCAGTTATTTTAGGAGAGAGCCTTTCGTTTAATCACATTATAGGAACTGATCAAACACACCTTACATAAGTGGGAATTATAGTTTGAGAGACAATGACATGGTTTAGGGAAACACCATGGAGTTATATGCATGGTCAGTTACATGGATTGAGAGGGTTTTAAATGGAATGTCGAATTAAAAGACGGGGATAGGACTTCGATCTATTAGTTAACACGAGTCAGTGCCTAACATTCTTCTAAATTAAATGAGCAGCTTTGAGTTGAAGAAAGGACCTATGACCTATAGGTTATTGATTCGCTATTCAAATGAAAAGCAATAAAGCATGATACTACACTGGAAAGGTTATCATAGGGAGAGCTTATCTAGTCGTGGTGGACGGCACAAGTCTTTAGGCGACCCAGGGGGCCGTTCATAAAGTACGTCGCGCCCCAGGGGGCCCCAACTCACATGGAGGCGACCATAAAGTACGTCAATCCCCAGGGGGGCCCTAACTCACAGAGGGAGTCAATATAAAGTACGTCATGCCCCAGTGGGACCTAACTCACAGGGGCCGTCCATAAAGTACGTCATGCCCCAGTGGGCCCTAACTCACAGGGGCCGTCCATAAAGTACGTCACGCCCCAGTGGGCCCTAACTCACAGGGGCCGTCCATAAAGTACGTCATGCCCCAGTGGGCCCTAACTCACAGGGAGCCGTCCATAAAGTACGTCACGCCCAGTGGGCCCTAACTCACAGGGAGCCGTCCATAAAGTACATCACGCCCCAGTGGGCCCTAACTCACAGGGGCCGTCCATAAAGTACGTCATGCCCCAGTGGGCCCTAATTCACAGGGAGCCGTCCATACAGTACGTCACGCCCCAGTGGGCCCTAACTCACAGGGGGCCGTCCATAAAGTACGTCACGCCCCAGTGGGCCCTAACTCACAGGGGGCCGTCCATAAAGTACGTCACGCCCCAGTGGGCCCTAACTCACAGGGGCCGTCCATAAAGTACGTCATGCCCCAGTGGGTCCTAACTCACAGGGGGCCGTCCATAAAGTACGTTACGCCCCAGTGGGCCCTGACTCACAGGGGCCGTCCATAAAGTACGTCATGCCCCAGTAGGCCCTAACTCACAGGGAGCCGTCCATAAAGTACGTCACGCCCCAGTGAGCCCTAACTCACAGGGGGCCGTCCATAAAGTACGTCACGCCCCAGTGGGCCCTAACTCACAGGGGGCCGTCTATAAAGTACGTCACGCCCCTGGGGGCCCTAACTCACAGGGGGCCGTCCATAAAGTACGTCACGCTCTGGGGGCCCTAACTCACAGAATACGACACTGACGACACATTACTAAGTTCGGACCAACGCAACAAGGGCAGGTAATAAACATGGTAAAGCAAAACTTCACAACTGTTAACTATACCACCTTAATGGAGCGTGCGCACACCCACATGTGAGGGTCATTAACCAAATTTACGCAAGGACTGCATGTGTTACGGTAGCATTAGCATGTGTTACAGCAGGTCATGAAACAAAGAATTTAAAAGTGCTGCGGATTAGTTCAAACCTGCATGGAGAAGAAAAAAAAGAGAGAAAAAAAAATTAAATAAAAAAATAAAAATAAAAATAAATAAAAAAATTAAAAGCCCGAACTAATAGAATTCTTCTAATTAAAGGTAATGCGAAGCTGCGCCAATAATAATTTCATTAGAGGAAGACATGCATAGCAATCGTGACAGCAATATTTAAAAACAAAAAACAAAGACAACCAAAAAAAAAANAAAAAATTGGATTGATTGAAAATACTTGTTTTAGAGGTCAAAGCGACCTTTAATCTGGTATGTAAGAACTCAACTGTGTCACACAGTGAACGGTTAATTGTAGATGGATTTAGTACATGTTAATTTGAGGGTTAATGAGTGTGGGGTAATGAGTGTGGGGTAATGGGTGTGGGTGTAATGAGTGTGGGGTAATGAGTGTGGGGGAGTGAGTGTGGGGTAATGAGTGTGGGGTAGTGAGTGTGGGGTAATGAGTGTGGGGTAGTGAGTGTGGGGTAGTGAGTGTGGGGTAATGAGTGTGGGGGAGTGAGTGTGGGGTAATGAGTGTGGGGTAATGAGTGTGGGGTAATGAGTGTGGGGTAATGAGTGTGGGGTAATGAGTGTGGGGTAATGAGTGTGGGGTAATGAGTGTGATGTAATGAGTGTGGGGGTAATGAGTGTGAGGTAATGAGTGTGGAGTAATGAGTGTGGAGTAATGAGTGTGGGTAATAAAACAGGGTTGTGTACAAGACGACGGAAATTTCTTGGAAAAATTTTAGAAGTTTAAGATCATGGAAGCCCTGAAGCATGAGTTAGAACATTTTGTTTGAAAAATTTTAACATTAATATGTATGTCTCGGCTTTTGATGAAATCATTCAGGTTTGGATTCAATCTTTTGAGTTCTGATAAACACGGGTTGTTTACATGGCTTGACTTCGGAACTCGGCATGGAAAGCAGGACAAGTGGGTGAAGATTGGTCGATGAGTGACCGATGGATAGTAGCCGATGGATGAGGACCGATGGATTGTGGCCGATGGAAGGGGACCTTTGGATGGAGACCAATGGATGGGGATCTATGGATGGGGACAATGGATGGGGACCGATGGATGGGGACCGATGGATGGGGACCAATGGAAGGGGACCTATGGATGAGGACAATGGATGGGGACCTATGGATGAGGACAATGGATGGGGACAATGGATGGGGACAATGGATGGGGACCGATGGACAAGTAGTTTGGATGGAATTGTTGAAAAGTTGAATAGAGAATGCATAACTTGAGTGCAGTGTTATCAATTTATAATTCAACGTAATGGGTAAGACTTTTCACAGCTGTGCACTGAACGTTGTACTTGATAACCCCAACGAGCCCAAATGGCGACAGAAGTTAATACTTGGTGACCCCGGGATCGCAAATGAACAATATTTTATCAGAATGGTTCGAGGAAGCAGTTCTCAAATTAGTTGAATTATTGAAACGTTGCTTCCAGAACCCAAAACTAAGCCCCAAATAACAGAATGAGATATAAAAAACTCCCACTTTCATGACAGTATTCTACAGCACAAAGTAAAACAAACCAGTCTATAAAAAATTAGACTAAAGTAAAAAGTTTTCGTTGTTTTTTTGTTTTTTTTAAACACTCATTCACTTAGTATATCTAGCCCGTTAAGCTAACTGTAACTTTTTTTTAATGCACTGACAATCGTATATGTGCATATTCATTAGAGAGCAATTTTTTTTAAAAAATCTATAGATCTAAGGGGGAATCATCATTTCAAACATTTAGACTTTCTTCATAATAGACAATTGTTTCCAACATAGGTGCACCTTGACACTGTTAGGCTGCCAGTCCTACCCTGTAGGATACGCCGATGACCTTGATAACAGTCTGCCAAAGATCAGACTTGTACAAACAATCGGAAGTGTGNAAGGGGTTAGTGATAGCACGATGTCGAGTGGGGGGGGGGTTGTAATGGACATCAAGTGGGGTGAGAGTCGGGACACACGATCGAGATACGTGAACATTGAAGGTACGTGAAATTGTGAAATCACCAGGGGCATTACAGCCGTGTGGTTTTAGGCTGAAGATGTTGCAGGGTAATAGGGCATCAGATATCTCGCCACTGAAGATAGTCGTGTAATACCCTAGTGAACCGGCCCCACCATTGTTCACAGATACTGGGGTGGAGTCTTGGTGCGAAGGTTTGAACAGTTTCACACATTTTATCGCCCGTTCACAGATACTGGGGTGGAGTCTGGGTGCGAAGGTTTGAACAGTTTCACACATTTTATCGCCCGTTCACAGATAACATTAATACAATACATGTCCTATGTCACACTCGGAAAAACCTTTATAAAGTAGTACATTACAATAAACAAGTCTGGAGTGAGTCATTCAGTGAACCTGTCTTCATATCTTTATAGGGTTGCCAGGTGTCTTCTTATTCGAGCCGACAGTCCAAACCCCCTCCCCACGCCTACACATTATGCAATAATTTCATGTCAATAAATAAGTTGTGGAACGTGCTCCGGTTGTACTATTTGTAGGTTCTCATCTGCTTTAATATGGTAAATGAAAATATAAGTCACGTGACGCACCAAACCAACATATTCCTTCCACTTAGTGTATACTTCACATATTCCTCAACCAAAGCAGTTCTGACGAAATACATTATGAGGCTACACACGTGACTTCCTGCCCACGAAGATAATGCAATATATTCTGGAATAACTTCAAATAAACAATCACCGAGTGTCTTAACCAATGTTCCCTCTAAGGTTTGTTGGTCCTGACCAATGTTCCCTCTAATGTTTGTGGGTCCTGACCAATGTTCCCTATATTGTTTGTTGATTCCGACCAATGTTCCCTCTAAGGTTTGTTGGTCCTGACCAATGTTCCCTCTAATGTTTGTTGGTCCTGACCAATGTTCCCTCTAATGTTTGTTGGTCCTGACCAATGTTCCCTCTAATGTTTGTTGATCCGGGTGAAAAAAAAATGCTCATGGTCAAAGTTGAACAGCATTCACTTTTTGTGCGCATTATTTTACCAACATTTTATGCGCAATTATTCTAAACTGGTGCGGCAGCGCAGCCGCACACTTTAAAGGGAACATTGGTCCTCACCCTGTGACTATGGACTCAAGAGTTGAACTTAACGAGTGAGCAAAACAACCTGTTAAAATTTCTCCTTGAACTTCTTCATGTGGAACAATTAACTAAAAATAGAAAACTTTTCTGGCGCAAAACAACCCCCCCTCCTCACCACCTTAAACAGAAAAATATACAAATACTCAAGAAGCTCATTTCATCAATGAAGCTAACTTAGAAAAGTTTTATGAAACATTCAATTATTTTAAAATCGATCAAATTTAGCCGATAGTTCGATATAATGGAGAGGACAGGAATTTAGTTATTAAAAAAGGAAGATACTGAGGGCAATAGTGGTTATGGTAATTGAGGAGAAAGACAGAGGAAAGGATATTGGCAAATCATGAATTTAAATTTAACCAGACTAAAGAATGCAGAATATTCAACTAAGGAAACTTTCCTTCCGTTATTTTACGCCAACTTGTTTACTTAAAGTTCTAGTCGGTGGTTGACCTCAACACTTTCCCTACTTGTTACAAGTCAAGACACAAGATTAAGCCTGACTTAATTGGGAAGTCTTTTATTTTCCCCTTTCTTTTTTGTTGTTGTCATTATCTGCCCTTACTTTAAACTTGTAAACATGACCCAATTTGAGGTGACTATTTCTGTATTTAATTAGTTTGTATTTTATCACCAAGTTTTTATCACCCTTAATGAGAGCCAGTTAGACACTTGATTTGTATTTCCACTCACCCGTTTCCCCATGTTGATTCTCCTTAGAAGCGCATCCTTACACTCCACGCGATATTCCTCATCCAAAGTTTTGCATTTCAGCTCTATCCGACTTTGAGAAGTGAACATGAGGGGACAAAATTAAAAGCGATGATGTTAGGAATTTTTTAATTTTTTTTTTAAAGAAAAGATTTTTAACAATTAGATGGTGGGGTAATTTTTGTTTTCAGAAGATAACAATTGAGGGAAGGAGAGATTTTCTGTTTTAAAAGTAAGTAATGAACGGCTAGAAAGTTTAGTTTAAAAAAGTGTAATTATTAAAGGGAAGTAACCAAACACAATACTCTATACTGAAACAAACACAGTATTTTCCCTTGCAAATGCCAGGGGACAAAAATAATTAGTTCTGTATTTGGATGAAATGAATTTTCCTCTCTGCAAAATGTGGTAAATATAATTTAGATTAACCTAAAAGAATAATTAGTTAAGGCAACAATATATTTAATTCTTATGAAATACTTACACAATATTTTCTTTTAACATCTCTATCTCCTCCTGGAAAAAGACGGTACAAAGTCATAGCGTATTGTAACAAGAAATCGTAACAACAGTTGGGTTACTCTAAGATATAACAACATTAATGTAGGTAGAAATTGGATTAACATATCAGCTCTGCAGAGCCGCACAAATTTGATGTAAATCTATCTTAAACGGAGATAAGCAATCACATTCTTGGTTTGTTATACATAAATCTCAAATGCAGATGAAATCATGAGCCATTTTATCCCTTAAGATGAGTGTCAAGGGTCGCTGCCCACCCTAAGATTCTACTTACAATTTGTTTAATTTTTATACAGCCTATGTTGAAATAATTGCTTATTAACTACTGCGGTATATTCTTGCTTGTATCAGATTTTATTTTAATAAGTATGTTAGGTTCACAAACTTAACAAATAAAATATGACGGGTATCAGTACAAGCCGTCGTAATTTCACGAAAAGTAAATTGTTGTAAGCTTCCTGGCAGGCCAAAAAAATTTCAGTTGGTGGGCCGCATGCACCCCGCGGGCCGCGTGTTTCACCCCTGTTGTAATGCTTACTTTTGCTGCTTGTAACTTTTGCAAGAAAATAGTAATAATTAGGTATTCACAACAAGCAATTATATGTGTTTTATATTATTATTGTTTTTATAAAAATGTTTCTATCTTTGAATTAGAGTATTTTCCTTGAAACTTAGAAATAATTCATATCATTTTTAGCAGAAAGGAATAATATTGGCCCTATAAGATGTTTTATTTCTAGCAGGCGCCAATAGATTTTTTTTCTTAGATACGCCTTTTAGGGAGCAATTTATAACAAGGTTCAAGACTTGTCAGAGCGCAAAACATGGCTGAAGTGTTTCTGCAGTGATAAAGATTTTGTTTTATTTAGGGTTTAAAGGGAGGCTAAACTATTAATCTGAAAACACGTAAAATATTTGGGTCCAAACCTTAACTCTAGGAGAACAGCGGTAAGTCCCCCCCCCCCCCCAATAACAAGGGGATACAATGACAGAAAATAAGAGTAAATGCTAATCTTTTCTTCAAAAAATAAATAAATAAATATTGACTCAATGAATGTATTACGTTTTAGAAATATTATTGCATGAATGCAGGGTTTGTATAAAAGTAAATTCAGAAGGAAAGTATTTGTGTGTGTGAAAGTGTGTGTAGTATGACGGTAGCTTTAGTATACAAGTAAGTTTGAATGAAAACAGGTTAAGTATAAAAGTAGGATTAATATGAAGGTGGGATTAGTAGGAAGGTAGAATTAATATGAAGGTAGGATTATAATGAAGGTAGGATTAGTATGATGGCAGGATTATAAGAAGGTAGGATTAGTATGAAGGTAGGATTAGTATGATGGTAGGATTATAAGAAGGTAGGATCAATATGAAGGTATGTTTAGTATGATGGTAGGATTAATATGAAGGTAGGATTAGTAAGATAATAGATTTAGTATGATGGTAGGATTAATATGAAGGTAGGATTAGTAAGATGATAGGATTAGTATGATGGTAGGATCAATATGAAGGTAGGATTAGTAAGATGATAGGATTAGTATGATGGTAGGTTTAGTATGAAGGTAGGTTTAGTATGAAGGTAGGTTTAGTAGGAAGATAGGTTTAGTATGAAGGGAGCTTTAGTATGAAGGTAGGTTTAGTATGAAGGTAGGTTTAGTATGAAGGTAGGTTTAGTATGAAGGTAGTTTTAGTAGGAAGATAGGTTTAGTATGAAGGTAGGTTTAGTATGACGGTAGGTTTAGTATGAAGGTAGGTTTAGTATGAAGGTAGGTTTAGTATGAAGGGAGGTTCAGTATGAAGGTAGGTTTAGTATGAAGGTAGGTTTAGTATGAAGAAACAAACGTGTTTACCTTTGAAGGATTTGAATGAGATAAACACATCTCGAGATTGTGTTTCAGAAGCATCAACCTCCGCTTTTCACCTTCCAACAGCCTGAGAGTCACCTGTAGGAACATACAAAATACACGGCTGTAATGACGGCTGACAAGACGGATACATTTCAGACCTGGTTTCAGATTAGTTGTCGCCAAGAGGTCCAAAATACGCGCTCGGTATCTTTCCCATTAAAATATGTAAAAAGACTTTCTTAGACAACGTTTTTCAATGCAATGTATGGTTGGTAATTCTTATGAGTCTCTAATTCGTATGTTTTAATGAATACATTTTAAAATCTTGTAATTCTAAAAGATACCTATTGTAAAGATCCAGATAGAATCTACATGGAAAACAGATTACGTAAACAATTTGGTATGTGGACTCCGTATGGATCGAACCAAATTCACAATTTAACGTAACTGTAGGATCCTTTTTCCAGTTGTGGCTCTAATTCTAACATTTGATACTTACTACCTCCTTTTCTATCCTGTGTTTTTGTTAAGTAATTGTGCCAACCCTTCTTTATTTCGTTTCTTTTTTTTTTAAATTTTCAATTATTATTTTAAAATATTATAATATAGTTTTTAATAATTAATGTAAACGTGTGGGTTCATTTATTTGTACTGATGTAGACATTAGTCGACACGGTCACACAAATTAAAACTTTATTAATAAAGCTTTAATTTATTGTTTTGCTCACTTAAATCGTTTGTGTATCTCGTATTGTGTTGTTTGGTCAACGGTTAATATAAAAACGGTCGTCACTTAGATGTCTTAAAAAAAATATTACAAGAAAAGAGCAGCCTAAAAAAAAAAAGCTGTGTCGAGAAATCCTTTTTCGTAATCTATTTGTATTTAAGAAGTTTAAAAAGTAAAGAAACATCAGGATGTGTCACCAGTAAATGACGTCACGAGTGACGTCATTGATTGACGAATCTAAGGACACAATACAGTCTTCCCATTGAAGAGGCGTGTGAAGAATATCGAAATTTCTTCTGGCCACCAGTTCATTGCCATGAACTTGACCCCTGACCCTTTGAACAAAGATTCCAGGCTCTCGATGCATGTCGCAGCAGCAACGCCAGGCATGCCCCCAATCAAACTCTCTCAGACGAGGCGGTCAATGTTGGATGTCAATAAATCCAACCATTCGGTCAAACAAGTTGTTTGTTGCTCGCTTTACAAAGGAACGACCTCCTGCACCCCCACCACCATTATTCCCTCACGAACCTTTGTATTCTATATGGTGAATTTGAGAACCGTTCACTTGGCCAACGGATACGAGGTCGTGTGCCTTCTTACAATTCGAGAACTGTCAATTAGTGAGTTATTAACAAGGAATACATAATACATCTGACGATTACCCTGGTTTTTCAATAAATACAATGTAGTATGTTTGATATGAACTATAATCCACATTTATTTGAAGTTATAGGTTAAAAAGCATTTACGCCCCTTTGATTCAACACACTGGTGTCTATTGGTATTGGATTGATATAAACTGTAGTGCATGAACTTGTATCTCTATATAACGTTTTATATAACCTGCAGTGATGTTGCAGTGGTTATATGAATTGAAATTATATATTATAAACAGGACGCAATCGTACGGTATAAAGCCTCGTTGAAAAACAGCCATGAACTAAAAACTTGGGATTTGAGTTGTAGAGGTATAAATCGTGTAATGAACTATCAGAATATAAATCGCCACAATATAAATTAGAATATTGAGCATGCAAATATCTTGAAGCTTTCTTGGTGGAAAAAAAAAGTGTTTTGATCACGAAATATTCAAGTTCAGGCCATGAGAAAAAAGCAAATCGTGCCTCGTTCTCAGTTCAGTTACCTTGACATTGGTGAAAGAAAGAGGCAGGGGCGGTGCGATATTCCAAATATTGGAACAATTGGTGCAATGCTGGCCTGCACGACCTCGCATATTGTCTGAACGCTTGTTGAAATAGTAGTGTTCTCCTCTCTGCGTGTATGTGGGGTGGGGGAGTGGGGGAGAGGATTAAGATCAACACGACAGGCCTCTAACGTCAAGTAATGACGTCTGTAGGAGCTGCGATGACGTGCATGATGGAGACATTGGGCATCTGGACTTCCATTGTCAAACAATTTTGATAGAGTCCCATAAACATTCATTATTTTCTTAATGCATTGAGAAATGATGGTGACGACATCACTCACTTAGAGCGAATAAAATTATTTAAACTGTTTTTAGACTTAAACAAAATGCATTAACGGCTTAGAACAAAATATAAATACCTATGTGGGGGGGGGGGGGAGAGGGTGGAAGCTATATGTTTGTAGATATTTTTACCCGCATCATTTAGCGGTTTTAACCAATTGAACGTAAAATCAATACACTACCAATGTGAGGCAAAGCTGCCACACCGGAGATAATCTTGTTGAACGAAATGTACAACACAACAACATGTCATTGAATAGCACTCACTGTACATGTACAGGTGTCAAGTAGTGCGACCTTACAACACAACAACATGTCATTGAATAGCACTCACTGTACATGTACAGGTGTCAAGTAGTGCGACTTCACGATTAATTTTATAAAATATTTAATTGTCAACGACTTGGTCTTGTCATGGGGTTCAATGGAAACCCGATTAGTTTTTAAAAGCTTTCGACGCATGTCTTTGTCCTGTCGGTGCTGGCAGCGCTTTGTGTGCAAGGACTGACAAGGGGTGGGGAGGGGAAAGAACTGTGGTGTTTTGATGGCGCCTAATGTTAGCGAAACAAATTTACAGACATGCTTTTTTTTTTGGATTCATGAGATGAGCTGTTTTGTGTTTGTGCTTTGTGTTTGTGTTTTGTGTTTGTGTTTTGCGTTAAGTTTGTTTAGAGAGCCCCTCGGTGGTTTCGTTTATCCAAACCTTAGTGTGCAATAGGTAAACACATAATGGCTCTGTTTGTTTGTTTGTTGTTGTGTGTTCAAACACAGACTAGGGGAGACAAACAATGTCAGGTACAGTCAGTTACTGCAGGCGGCGCTCTATGTCGGGAGATAATCGGGTCTATTGAAAGTTAAACACCAAATCCTATAGTGTTCAGAGAATCTAAACTATTTTTTAAAATGTCAGTTGTTATCTTTTTGGCAGTTTTTCATGACGGGCAGTTAAATTCTAAGAAGTCCAATAGCGATGTACCGAGTACTGACTGAAATCAACAGTTCTGTCTTATAGTAAAGTATTTTATTTTTATCACTCTGTCAAAAAGTTTCGTTTTCGGTTGCTGTTACATTTTATTGCTGTTCTAGCCGAAGTCAGGGGGGTGGGTGGTAGGAAAGTGGGTGACGCCCCTGCCTCATGATAGGGTTTTACTCAAAGAATTATATAAATGATGCACATGGTTGGATGTGCTAGAGACACATTTATTGATAGTTCGCCCCTGGTCGACATTTACTTAAGGAGGCCCCCCCCCCCGCTTTGTCCGCTTTCTACACTTAAATCTACTCCAGTCCTCAACCCCAAGTTCTCATATTCTGACGCCATAATACAGATCTGAAAACATGGGCGATGTGTGAGGCTTCAAAAAATGATCCTGTTAACATAAAATAACAAATATTTAATTGTTTACAATACCCTAACCCAACAATGGGTTAATAATATACTCTGTTTGATCCATAGAGCCTAATAGTTCACATATCACGTGATCTGGCCGAGATTAGCTGGATGTAAACAACATGGTACACTAAATGTACTGGTGACGACATGTTTTAAACAACATGGTACACTAAATGTACTGGTGACGACATGTAAACAACATGGTACACTAAATGTACTGGTGACGACATGTTTTAAACAACATGGTACACTAAATGTACTGGTGACGACATGTTAAAAAAATGTGTTAAACATTTAAATGACGACCAGAGAGTTAGCGCCCAAAGAAAAAAGTCAACATACAGCGAGTACACACTAGTGCCCTGTTTTTATGTTAAATTTTGTTCGGGCTGGAGAGTTTCTTGGACAAAGTTGTATCTGAACCTTTTCTAAAAAATATGGGAGACTTAAACAAAACAACCCTCCCCCTGCGCCCTCGAAAAAAATAATTGAAATTAAATCAAATTTGAAAATGCTAGATATCACCCTCATCATTTTCTCTCTATATAGAAGTATCCATATTGGAAGCTGGAATCATTATGTACAAACATCGACTCCATAACTGACTTCAACAGTCAGAACTAAGAATACACTAGGGATAATGATACAGTTATTAGAATGAATCGGAGCAGAGCAAAAAACAGTTCAATATTCTGTTATCTTTTCCAAAAGAATGCTCATTTACTAGAAGTGTTACGGTATTTCTAATAATTTTAAAGCTATGCCCCAAATTTACTTTTTTAATGAGGTGTAATTCAAAACAAACATTGACATTTTCCTTTACCCGAACTAGAAGATATCAGAAAGATAGCGCAAGGAATTTTAGAGCGAATCGAAACCTGTAAAAATAAAAATCGTCCACAACAAAGACTCACATTAACTCACATTGGTATTTTACCGTATCAATGTCAAAGTTAATAGATGTCATCGCTATCTACTTGGTATCATTCACCGCCCCGTTTATCTCGAACAGTTATGCGGCCAGTTGGACAATTCGTAATCTCGATACCAAAACAAAGCGATAGATACCAGGAAGCTAGTGTATCAAAGAAAGATGGCACGAGGCTCAAAATCATCAAAAACCTTTGTTGACATTACGAATGTATGACAGTGTTGTTGATGTTTTGAAATCCTAAATGAAACATGTTTCTAGTTTGCCATAAACGTGAAACCATTGAATCGATATCTCATGTACGTAAACATGTGTCTTTAAATCTGTAGGTGGAAACCAATTTAATAAACCAAGTTCTCTTATTCATTTAATATTATTATTACAACAATAAATAATATTGTTTTTTAAGGCTGCGAAAGCTAACGATTAATTAATCGATAACTCGTTAAATTTTTAATCGATTAAAATAAATTTGATTGATTAAATACTATTAAAATTAAAAAAAAAATATTTCTTATACTTTTCCACTATTTATTAATAATTATATTTTTTGTTATCTGCATACTTTTCCCTCGTATTATTATTTTATTTATTTAGACGTGAATATGTCAACAAAAAAGGTTTTTCTCCCACATTTTTTGCATAGCAGAACGAAGTTGCTGTGTTACGTCACAAAATTTGGAGCCATGGATTTGCGTTATACAAATATAATTAATCGAAATTAATTGATTAATAAAACATATTTTTAAAAAAACCAGTAGCAGCCCTAATTTTTTCTTTCTTTGTAGAGTTGAATTCCCTGTTTTTCTGACATTAAGGGGTCACTAGGGACTAGGGGTTATAATTTGTTTCAAAGGCGGCGAACATCTCTGCACTCTATACTACCATTGGTGAAGGTCTCTCTAGAAAGACCTTTGATTTAGAAGTGAAGGTCTCTCTAGAAAGACCTTTGATTTAGAAGTGAAGGTCTCTCTAGAAAGACCTTGGATTTAGAAGTGAAGGTCTCTCTAGAAAGACCTTTGATTTAGAAGTGAAGGTCTCTCTAGAAAGACCTTTGATTTAGAAGTGAAGGTTTCTCTAAAAGACCTTTGATTTAGAAGTGAAGGCCTCTCTAGAACCACTATTGATTCACTAGTGAAGGCCTCTCTAGAACCACCATTGATTTAGTAGTGAAGGCCTCTCTAGAACCACCATTGATTCACTAGTGAAGGCCTCTCTAGAATCACCATTGATTTAATAGTGAAGGCCTCTCTAGAACCACCATTGATTCACTAGTGAAGGCCCCTCTAGAACCACCATTGATTCACTAGTGAAGGCCTCTCTAGAACTACCATTGATTCACTAGTGAAGGCCTCTCTATAAGAACCACCATTGATTCACTAGTGAAAGCCTCTTTGGAACCACCATTGATTCATTAGTGAAGGCCTCTTTAGAACGACCACAAATTCACCACAAGGTTAAAACGTTAATATGAAGCGAAAGTTGATTCATAAAACTAAACTGACATTAGGTGTCAATAGTCAACCAACTCTGATAGATCACTTGACCTCGGCATCGCTGGTAGATCAGGAGACATGAGAGTTGTAGCTATAGTCACGTCCTTTCTGGACTCAGATATGAAATCAGGTCTGACCGTGACAGTACCAGGGCAGTATGTCACCAAATTTGTTAACAGTCTATCTGTCCACTGGCCGAGCTTGTCCATAACATCTGATACGTTATAAAAAAGGGCGTGGCTATTGCGCCGGTCTTTTCATCTAATTATTTAATGAGACACTTTAGAGGAAATTTTGAAAATAATTTTAGGAATAATTAATTAACTGTCACAATTACTTACGTTTTTTTTTTTTTTAATAAAAAATTTATGAATGCTAATATTTTTTTTTTTTACAAAATACAGTACCACACGTAAGAGTACCATCCTCTCCACTTGTTCCACCTCTAGTTTAAGAACATAGAATGCAAGGACCATGTTCGGGGGTGGAAAAACTGCACAAGCTGCTGGTGAAATGCAACGAACTGGAGGCAGACACCACGAGGAGTGGGCACAGCTGGTGACAGTTGGAGAGACTGGCGCAGGACCTGGATGCTCTGAGAACCTTTGTTTGTGACCTATGCCACTTATACATCACAAGAGCGTAAGCTTAACAGCTTCCATTTGAGATGCTTGCGCCACATCCTTGGTATTAAATGGCAAGAAAAAGTGCCTAATAGTGAGGTACTAACGCGTGCCAATACCCAAAGCATGTTCTCAATTCTTAGTGAAAGACGCCTGAGGTGGCTAGGACATGTCAAAAGAATGAGCCCCGGCCGCATCCCGAAGGATCTCCTATATGGTGAACTTGCTTCAGGAAAGAGGAAAACAGGTCGCCCACGCTTGCGATTTAAAGATGTCTGTCAAAGGGACATGAAAGCAGCCAAAATACATACAAGTGACTGGGAGTGTAAGGCAGAAGACCGATCTACGTGGCGCACAGTTGTCAAAGAAGGCGTCATAGTAGCCGAGGAGCGAAGAATGGAGGAGGCTGCAGACAGAAGAGCTAGGAGAAAGGCCAAAACATTTGGAAGCACAGAACTCGTGTGTAAAAACTGTGGCAAAGACTGTCACTCAAGGATAGGACTGCACAGTCACTCGAGGAAATGCAACCCAACCCAACGGTGATGCACCATCGTCTCGCGAGACGGAAGGATGCCGGATGCCGGATTATGCCCTGAGAACCTTTGTTTGCGGCCTATGCCCTGAGAACATTTGTTTGTGACCTATGCCCTGAGAACCTTTGTTTGTGGCCTATGCCCTGAGAACCTTTGTTTGTGACCTATGCCCTGAGAACCTTTGTTTGTGGCCTATGCCCTGAGAACATTTGTTTGTGACCTATGCCCTGAGAACATTTGTTTGTGACCTATGCCCTGAGAACCTTTGTTTGTGGCCTATGCCCCAGATGGGACGACGTGAAATGATGAGGATGAGGATACAATTTTCTTGATTGTCTTTAACAGTTTAACCGAATAGTTAAGTCTAGATATATCAAAGTATTTATATTTATTAGTTATGTTCCAAAATAAATGTTGGTTGTTTATTATTGTTGACACAAACATACTTGTGATGCTTTAGTTATAATTAATTTATTGGCTGTAGACATTTGATATATCTTTTTTAAAAAGATGATTAAATACAGGGAGGTACAAAGAAATTAAAATAATAATAATAATAATTAATTAATATTTTAAAAAATCAACAATCCGATAAAAGCAAGACTTATTGGAAATGTAGAATTCGTTGAAATTAAAAACTTTAATTATGCCATTTAAGAAACCTGTATCTTAAAAAAAAAATTTTACGTCCTCCTGTATGAATGCATTCTTGTTTTTTGAGTGTCGCCCTGTGAAATAAGTTATTAAAAAAGTCACATCGCCTTAGTTCAAAACTTGGTTCCAACAAACAAAAACAACGATTCAAACTCAAAAATGTTTCTGTCTCACATTGATGTCATGTCCGGTGGACTAATTTCAAGCAGAATCTTTGGAAGTATTTAAAAAAAAATTATTTCAGTGACGTATTTGTTCAGCCGATGACGTCAAACGAGGTGACGCTGTCGGGCAGTGTGACCGTGATATCGACGAGACAATCTTAAAATAGTCTCAACACAGTCATCACTACGGCTTGGAAGACAGTCGCGTGAGTTATTGGATCACGTGACTGGAGACGCCCATTCATAACTCACCAGACAGTCCCTGTAAGTAACTTCCGGGGAAATGATCGGTTTCTAAATAACGGGCAGTAAAGACTAGGAGATGGGGGGAGAGGTGGAGGTGGTAGCTCCGGGTGATGATCGCTTTGCGGTGGTTACTTTATG
The DNA here is from genome assembly GCA_002072015.1 of Radix auricularia. Classification (NCBI taxonomy): domain Eukaryota; kingdom Metazoa; phylum Mollusca; class Gastropoda; family Lymnaeidae; genus Radix; species Radix auricularia. The sequence continues at coordinate 192,637 of MUZC01000282.1, read as the reverse complement.
GCTGAATGGCCGGCCGCTAACTTAATGGAATCACTGGAATCACTCAGGGGGGCATAACACGTGACAATCTTTTATACTTATATACTTGATACCACGCACAGTTTGGGCCAGTGCTTGGCCTGGCGTGGGGGGGGGTGGGCTGGTCGAGGAGATAAGGGAAAGGGAAATAATAAGATAGGAAAACCAAATCATTTCTTGGTGCTATCATTAGATGAAGCTTCACATCAATTTCCCCCTTCAAATTTCAAATGATGGGAGATAAGAGAGTTTTGAAGAGCTTGGATTTGAGGTCGACATTTTGAGAGTTGTTAATTATGATTGGGAAGGGAGAGGGGAGGTCCGGTGAAGGAAGGGTTGCACTGAAGGATGCAGGTTTTTAGAAACATAACGTCTGTATTTTATATGAAGGGGGGAGGGGGAATGGATATTTTGAGAATGGATGGAACGAATAGGGAAATGGAAAAATGATAGGATTTGGCGTTGTCATATGTCGTCAGCCGTTCACACGTGACAGTAATAGTTTCCATGTGACACTAGACGTTGACATGTGACAGTAGACTTTGACATGTGACAGTAGACTTTGACATGTGACAGCGTTGTTGTCGTGTGGCACTAGTCTTTGTTGTGTGACATCAGTCTTTGTTGTCTGACATCAGTCTTTGTTGTGTGACATCAGTCTTTGTTGTTGTGACATCAGTCTTTGTTGTTGTGACATCAGTCTTTGTTGTTGTGACATCAGTCTTTGTTGTCTGACATCAGTTTTTGTTGTCTGACATCAGTCTTTGTTGTCTGACATCAGTCTTTGTTGTGTGACATCAGTCTTTGTTGTGTGACATCAGTCTTTGTTGTGTGACATCAGTCTTTGTTGTTGTGACATCAGTCTTTGTTGTTGTGACATCATTCTTTGTTGTTGTGACATCAGTCTTTGTTGTGTGACATCAGTCTTTGTTGTTGCGACATCAGTCTTTGTTGTGTGACATCAGTCTTTGTTGTGTGACATCAGTCTTTGTTGTGTGACATCAGTCTTTGTTGTGTGACATCAGTCTTTGTTGTGTGACAGCAGTCTTTGTTGTGTGACAGCAGCCTTTGTTGTGTGACAGCAGTCTTTGTTGCGTGACAGCAGTCGTTTTCGCGTAAAATGTCATTAAACCAAAGCTAAAATATGGACGTTGCGAAATCAGTAGAAAATTGTTTATTTTCCTCAACTAAAGTTTAACGCTGTCATTGCAGGCCAGGCTACCGTGATGATAATTGGGTCGTTAGACCAGTTGATATATCAGGAAATTATAGGAGCTCAGTGATTACTCAGATACCAGTCAATATTCTGGAAATACTTCTCATGGAAAACAGATGATTGTGGGATGTTTAAATTATAGTTGTGTGTGTGTGTGTGTGTGTTTGTTTGTTTGTTTGTTTGTTTGTTTGTTTTGTTTGTTTGTTTGTTTGTTTGTTTGTTTGTTTGTTTGTTTGTTTGTTTGTTTGTTTGTTTGTNTTCCCATATCTTTTCGGTTGTATGTGAAATAGCTATCTAACTTCCGTTTACATAAAAAATATTAGCATGATTGTGCATTTTAAAGTTAAGTGCTAATTTATATTTCATTGCCAAAATTAACGATCTAATTTAAAAAAAAAAAATAAAAAAAATAACTATTATTAAAGGAGCAACAAAGCCCGCCCAATGACGTTCCGCCGTCGTTTCGGTCGCTTGTACACACCACCGTCCAATAGCCGTCTCGATCGGCCATATGTGTGCATCACGTCAAAAATACTATTCATTATAGTTATAATAAATAACCCATAAAAACAAAGTTTTTGACTATAAATCCCAACGCGTACTGCTCAAAAGAAAGTCTTGGAAGAAAATACTGCACAAAAAATTACTCGCTTTGGACGTTAGCGTAAACTTTTTCAATATGTAAATGAGATTTAATTTTTCTGATTGGCTGTGGGACTCTGTAGGAGTTTGAGAGACCAATAGCTATCGATGACCGGACAGAAAATTGCCTTTTATTATATAGGATTTACAAGCGGTGAGAGTCAAAATAAGGCTTAATTTATACACACAACTGCACTTTTTTAGAATTTTAGAAGAAAATATAATTGAAATACTAAAAAATATCAAGAAGTCAGTTTATTTGTACATATTGGGGAAAAAATCCTACTGGTTGATGTTCAATTTTACGCGATTAACCATTATTAAAAGAGATATCATTCAAAAAAAAAAAAAAAGGCTTCATTTTTTAAATTATTAAATTATTCAGTTACCCAATTTTCGCTTTACAAATAATAAATAATTATTAACAGTGGCGTCGCTAGGGGGGTGCGGTGGGGGCGGGCCGCCCCGGGTGACACCATCAGGGGGGTGACACCAGACAGTAAAATTCTATATATTCCCGTTATTTGGCACTGGAAAACTCGGAGGAGTTCTATGGGTTAAATCATGACGGGGTGACACCAGGAGCTACCGCCCCGGTGACACCATGAGCTACCGCCCCGGGTGACACCAACCCTAGTGACGCCTCTGATTATTAAAAATTAAAACTATTTTGAGTTAATCAAATGCATTGTTTAGTTATTTATTAGGAAATTCTTGATATTTTTAGAAACGTGTATAATACTCAAAATACATATAAAAACTTTTTTAAAAACCTGTTCTTTCTTAAAACGATATCTACTGTACTGATAATTCTAAAAATAAAATCTACTGAATTATTACCAATTTATCTAATTCATAACCCAATCTACGTCGCTACTTATAGCAGTTAACGAGTACAGAGCCAGACAGAGCGAAATGTTCGGACAAGCTGATTTGTTGCCGAGATATCTTTCAATCTGACTGCGTACAACGTAACAAGTGTCAACATAAACAAAACATAAACATTCGAGAAAATGTAACAAACTGTAAGCTCTATCAAACATACCTCCATTTGAACACTGCTAAGTTCCACAATCTCCGTGGCCGACTTGCCATCTTTGTATCCCATCGTCTCATGGCGTCTGTGCTTGAAGCTGCCGTGCGGGTGGGGATGTCGCAGTTTTACCGGCGGGAACTGACCATCATCGCTGTGACAGAAACTATCATTGCTGCTCAGGGTCATAGAGTCGTCTGAAGACTGCGGGGTCTCCAGTGAACTAGCGCTGGAACTGCTGAGGCTGTCGTCCGAGGCGTACGGCATCTTCGACGTTTCTTCTAGCTGAGCTCTGAAATGGTGAACAAGAACATCCTTGAGGCAAATCATCGTAGCGTCTAAAGCTAAACTTCCCGAGCGAGCTCTCTCCTCGAAAGAACGGCGTTAAATGACCACCGGCCGTCTCGTACTTGCCACAAAAGGACACCGATCCTAATGTTGGATTAATCTTGAGGGATACACGGGGGATTTTGACATTGGCCAAATGCCCCTCTTAGTTTGGATGGTGTTATTTATAAAGGTATCATCGTCTCGTTGTTGGCGGGTTTGGCTTGACGGCGTGGCGAGTTAGTACCGCTGCCAACGGGAGATGAGAATAGCACGGGAGAATTATTTTGATGGCTATTGTATTGGTGGATAGATTACATAGGGACTGCGAATTCACGACATGGTCACCCCCAGGTTATTGACAGGACGATTAATGTGCTTTAAATCAACCTGTAAATAGCATGTCGAAAATGGGCAAAATAGCTTTAAATAGATAGACCCACTGCCCTGAAATGCACAGATGCATGCTAAGAACATTGAACAGCAAGCTTGAAACATTGACCATGGGTTGACAGTGATCAGCTAAAAACAGGGAGCTCTAGAATCGCTATCATGATTCAGAAATAGAAAATTCTGAAACTCATTTAGTGATATGTTCTTTGACTCTAAGCTGCTGACCTAATTAGATGACCGTGTAATTATATCCCTACTGATACTGTTTATCTTAGAATCCAAACGTTGAGTATTTCTGTTTCAGGAAAAGTTTAGGAAATATTGTTATAAGGAACATCGCATGTGACTTGAGACCCCGCACCTGGAATGGGTCTCGGCTATTAAAAGATCAAAATTTATTATAACGAAAGTAAATAAATGAACTGAGAAAAAATTGGGCAACAAACGAAGAAGTGACAGGAGCGGCGCTGAAATAATACATCCTTTAAATAAGTTGTGTGTTTTTAAAAAAAAAAAAATAGATACGCTTATTTCATACGATCTTAAATTACTTTCGTTTGTTCACCATACATATTCTAAGTTTCAAGTTGTCTTCAAAATAATGTTGTAATGTCTCCTGTAGTACCACAGCTTTAGAACTCTCCATTCCTAAACCATTTTTTTTCAATGTTGTTTTAGCGATTCTGTGATATCAACACGGGCATCTCAATTATATATTGATGACATACAGGGAGATTTGAAAGATATTATTATTCTATTTTAGACTCCACTTAACCCTCATTAAATTTTTATTACACACAAAATGAAATTGCTTGCGCTTAAATAATTACTGAAACATAAGCTTTTATCTCCACTGTCATGAGATAATGGCATCTCAGAGAAACAAATTTTATCTCCCCTGTCATGAGATAATGACATCTTGGGGTAACAAATTTTATCTCCACTGTCATGAGATAATGGCATCTCAGGGTAACAAATTTTATCTCTCCTGTCATGAGATAATGACATCTCAGGGTAACAAATTTTATCTCCCCTGTCATGTGATAATGGCATCTCAGGGTAACAAATTTTATCTCCCCTGTCATGAGATAATGACATCTCAGGGTAACAAATTTTATCTCCCCTGTCATGTGATAATGACATCTCAGGGTAACAAATTTTATCTCCCCTGTCATGAGATAATGACATCTCAGGGTAACAAATTTTATCTCCCCTGTCATGAGATAATGACATCTCAGAGTAACAAATTTTATCTCCCCTGTCATGAGATAATGACATCTCACAGTAACAAAGTATGGTCGGGAGTTATTTCCTTTGTAACTTTCTCTTCTCTTTCGTAAAAGGCTTTAAACTTATTTCTAAGGCATCAATTAATGATTGTTGTAGCCAGTCCCTTTAACTGTGTCGGGCCCATTAAGATAAGGGATTCATTTGTTTAATCGAAGGAAACAATTACGATTTTTTAAAAAAAATATATTATTCCATTGGCAGAAAAAATTTTTTTTTTAGATGATTACAAATTAAAATAAAAATAAAATTTAAATTTCAGCTAGTGATAATTGATGGTAAATAAATGAATATATTCGAATTTTTCTTTATAATACTGCAACTGCTGACATTAAGCATGCAATAATTTCAACAAATTAAAAACAACGAAGTGAACTATAAATATGGTATATCAAGATAATTTGTAAAAACTGAATTGTTCATTTATTGAAGCGGTTTTGGAAGTTTGTGCTTAATCGTGTTAACAAATTCCAATGTAAAGTGTCTGGATTTCTTGTACCTACTGTCATCGATATATATTATTGATCCAACTGCGTTTGACACGGTCTGTAACATCCATTGATACCATAAAAGCCACACAGGCAAGGCCACCGCACAATTTGAATCACCCCATATATAATGAAGAAAAATAACGTTATGTACATATACATTAGGGGCCTCCATAAACGACGTCACGCAATTTCGACTGATGTTTCGACCCCCCCACCTCGTCACGCGTCGTCACAAAAGTACGTTAAAAAACTGTGGACACCCCCCCCCCCCACCTTCTACCCACTCACACAAATAAGAGCCGTATTTTATATTTTAAAATGAACATGTTTCAAATCAATTTTTTTGTCATTTAAGTGTTTACTTAGTGTAAGGCGGCACTCTTATATCATAAAAAGCCCTAAGCCATGTTAAACGTCATTAAATAAATTATAAACAATCAAATATTTTATTTAGTTAAGTTGCGCGCTTAGATGTGAAGTCACATTTCTAAACACCCCCCCCCCCGCCTTTTCGCCACACATCGTCACAAAAGTGTGACCTCCTTCCCCTGGCTCCTAACCGTGCGACGTCATATATGGACGGCCCTTATTAGCCATACCGTGACCTAGAAGACACACTGTTTTGTAAGGATACAAGACACTAGTTTGAACCCCCTGAACCAATGTTAAGAGAAAAAGAAAAAAGGCTAAAGGGTTATCTATGCGTTTTATCAGATATAAACAAATGACCCAGTGACTTGGATTAAAATCTTCGCCTACAACATCTGGGATGTAATCAATGATTTTACAAAGATTTTTTTATCACGAGAAAATTCCCTTTGTGGAAATTGTTTTTTTTTTTTTGTTTTTTCTTTCAGGACGCGTCCTTGGTTAAGACACAGACTTTTTAAAAAATGATTCTGTCTGTAATGACACATACACTCTAAGTCTGAGCAACAGATGTTCCAGTTGAACATCCCTTTGTGTTCATGTCTATATCAATATAGATTGGCTGATAAAATATTTGTAAAAATGAAGCCGGGAGCATTTACAGCAGCTGAATATTAACATTGGAAAGTTAAAGTTGACAGCAGCTGAATATTAATGTAGAAAAGTTAACAGCAGCTGAATATTTAACATTAGAAAAGTTAAAGTTGACAGCAGCTGAATATTAACATTGGAAAGTTAAAGTTGACAGCAGCTGAATATTAACATTGGAAAGTTAAAGTTGACAGCAGCTGAATATTAATGTAGAAAATTTAACAGCAGCTGAATATTTAACATTAGAAGGTTAACAGCAGACTATGACATAAATAATGACAGATGTGTTTACTGTTTCACTATAGAGCCATCTGGTTACGACTCATATATCGAGAGAGATATTGACTTAGGGTCTTTCACAAACCAGTGCTGATATCAAACTTTTCCCCTACAATATTTTACACCAAGACAACAAGAAAAAATTGAACCTTCAGTTGTAACATAAAAGGCAATAGCTTGAAATTAACGCAGTTTTTACAGTAATCCATTACACAACATGAATTAGGACAAAGAATTTAAGCTTCGAAATTATCCCTGCAACAACAAGCATGTCTCATACTGTCAGCATCCAAAGATTTAGAACATTGAAATGAAAGATTCGTTCAAAGCAAGAGATACATAATTGAAAACTTAGATGTATCATGTTATTGTTCAAAGATCAACATATAGACTAGATATAAGTAGCCTAATGTATCTTGAAAAGAGTTATATGCCAATCTACTGCCTTAAATTTGAAGGATTGCGTCATCAAATATAATTTTGTAGTAAAATTTCAAATGTGCAATAAGTTCTCACAGGTTCTCACCACTGCATCATTAGGGTACCGATAATTTGCACCAGAAATCAAGATGGTATCAATAAGCGGATCATGACATAAGACCAGGACACGTCATTAAGGGCACCGTTACATAGGACCAGGACATGTCATTAAGGGTACCGTTACATAGGACCAGGACACGTCATTAAGGGCACCGTTACATAGGACCAGGGCATGTTATTAAGGGCACCGTTACATAGGTCCAGGACATGTCATTAAGGGTACCGTTACATAACACCAGGACATGTCATTGAGGGTACCGTTACATAGCACTAGGACATGAATTATGGCTCATTGGATTACAAGATAACAGTAACGATCCATGTGCTTGTAGCCTACATGGCACAACAGACAAGTTATCACTTAGAGACGTGGCTATAACAGATAGTCCAAATGTTACAATACAACGTCAATCTCAGCTCATACGTGCAAGTCAGCGCTGTTAAACTTCAATATAACAATAGGACATTCGTGCCTCATGTAAACAATCCCTTTCTGTCTCCAGGCTGTTCAAGTGTCAAGTAGGTGAGCGGGGGAGGGTGGT
>MUZC01000282.1:156715-183303 GCA_002072015.1 Radix auricularia | reverse complement strand
AGATGATATGGTCAAGTTGAGGAAACCAAACACTGCGCCCCCCCCCTCCGATTAGATGATATGGTTAAGTTGAGGAAACCAAACACTGCGCACCCCCTCCGATCAGATGATATGGTCAAGGTGAGGAAACCAAACACTGAATGAGGACAACTATCGAACCAGATAAATCCTAGCTCTCTCGCCCACTCCCATCCTATCAATTTTCTACTTCCCTCCAGCATTTTTTCTCAAATATCCTCAGCATAACTTTAAGCCACGTAGCAAATACACGTGATATTTGTGTCTGATTTTGGTACATGTGTATTTTAAAATTAAATATTCCTTTAACTATGCATGTATTTATCATCTGTCTTTTCTGAGAGTGTTTTAACTGGAGCTGTGGGAAGACTCTCGGGAAGGGATATATGGAAGAAGTAGTGTTATAAAAAATAACATAAGCGTTTTTACAATTATATTTTATTGAGTTTAAATTATTGTTAATATTAATAAATGAGACAGCTCTCTCTATCAGTTACATAAAATGAGGCTTTTATGAATTTAAGCTTGAAATTAAAAAAATCATGTTAAGCCTGGTACCTATTGGAATTCAGGACGTGTTAGCGCATTTTCGTATTTTGTATCAGTACTTATGTTAGATATCAGAATTATGTAGTTATCAGTAATTGTGTTTAGATTTTAGACATATTTTTATGAATTTTCTTGCGTAATGAATATACCTGATATTTTTTTATTTAAAAGTCATTTCTTTACATTTAAAAAAAAATAAATTATTTTCTCTTTAATCCAACTACAAGTCACCACAAATGATAACGTAAAGCTCTCTAAACTTTTACACATATTCTAATGACGTCAACTAAAAAAAAAACTAATTCTTTTGCACCCATTCGCACCACTCTTCAATGCTTGAAGAATTATGCATGCGACTTCCGGCAATGGCGGCCGTTCCCTGCGCTAGTGTTACCTCTCGATTCGAAATATTTTTTGGTAGTTTTAACGGGGTTTTTAAACTGATCGAGTAACTGAGTGTTGATGCACAAATGGCAGGTCAGGGCATACAAAAAACATATATACATCATGGGTCTAGGACTTATGGATGCTGAGGTCTAGGGTGATGACAGACGGACGGACGGACAAAGCGGGTGCAATAGCGATTTCGACATCTCGAAAATGCGCTAAAAATATGTGAAAATGAGAAATGTAATTTTTTAATATTTTTATTTTCCAATATTTTTCGGGAAATATCTAAATTTTGACAAAAAAATAGCAACTGAATTGAATGAATCCACTTAAGGTAACTGATCAACTTGGGTTAGGGCCCACGATAAACTGAACTGAACATCTTGGGTTAGGGCCCACGATAAACTGAACTGATCAACTTGGGTTAGGGCCCACGATGAACTGAACTGAACATCTTGGGTTAGGTATCCACGGTAATTTCCCTATTTATTATGTCTATGACCCAATGGGATTGAAATAGCAAGAGTCTTTTTTTTTTTATAAAGACATTTATAAAAATATAATGAACAGTTCTTATTGCCTCAAGCGAAATGACACATTTCAATATATACCATGACTGATATATTTTTACCTGCTCATTTCTTTCAGTAACGGTAGAACACCTGTTATATTACAATATTCCACACCCCCCACCACCCCACCCCAGCCACTCAAAAAGTAACTGAATTAGATAGAATCTAATTTTGTTGTCCTAAAAATGTGTCACAATCAACTAAACACAATATCGCGATCTCTGAATAAGATACGTCCCTAAAACAACACACTGCTCTGTTATATGTGTAACAATCAGCTAAACACAATATCGTGATCTCTGAATAAGATACGTCCCTAAAACAACACACTGCTCTGTTATAAGTTTTCTGCATTTGATAATATTGTCGAGGAGGTTCAGTCCTAATAGTTGTAATAAACGGCTGGGGACTGGGGACACACACACATATAGATAAAATATTCAATAATCGAATCGAATGTTTTTAAGTGAGCAAAATGGGAAGTTGAGAGAATGATGAAAGAAATTTACTTCATTGAAATGTCGTGAGAAATAAAAGTACATTCTGAAATTAATCGTTTAGGGTTGGTGTCACACGGGGCGGTAGCTCATGGTGTCACCCCCTCACGACTTACCCCATAGAACTCCCCCCGAGTCTTCCAGTGCCAATTAACGAGAACATAAAGAATTTTACAGTTTGTTGTCACCCCTTGTGATGGTGACAACCGGGGCGACCCGCCCCAACCGTACCCCTTAGTGACGCTTCTGATCAACAACTATCGCCATACTCCCACCCGTAACACGAGCAAACCTTTATAAACACAGCGATATAACATAGACAAATTTGTCACAACCTGTGAGCTCGAATGTCAATAGCAGAGAAGAGCCAGGGGGGAGATGCATACGCTAAGTGAAATAATTTTTAAAATAAAAATAATGAAAAAGAGTTTCTCGACGAACTTCCAAATTGTTTTATTTTTTACTCTGACCCATAGAGCGGCTCGAAGAATTTATGAAAAAAACAACAAAAAAAAAACAACTTAAAATTCCCTGATTCTTTTATATTTTAACGGTCGATAAAAAGTCTTTGATCATTCTTTCCCCTATATGGAGGCCTTGACTTTAAAAAATGAAAGAAGTTCGAAAAATTGTATACAAAAATAAGTTTCTAGTTCAGTGGGGGTTGTGATTAGCTGTATTTATATATTAGTTACCGCGCTGTGTAGAAGTTCAGAGAAATGATGATCATTGTTGCTGTGTAGGGGAAACGTTTGAATATTATACATTTTTAGACAGACACTAGCGGTACAATTGTATAATAGCCCGTAGCCATCTACAGCCTAGCGCAGTAATGGCGAATCTATGCCACGCGTGCCATAAGACGGCACACAGAGCCTCATCAGCCGGCACGCAACTAAAATATTATTTCAAATTATTTCCTTGATCAAACCACTTTGCTGGACTTCGTGTTGGTATTTGTCTAAATAAAAATAGGTTTTAATTGAATTTTGGGCACGTGGACCCAAAAAAGGTTCTCAATCACTGGCTTAGCACCATGAAATAAAAATATAAGTATCACAATTTTAAAACATAAATTGAATCAACGATCCAATAATTATCTATAAAAAATGTATAATTATAATTCATGCAGATAAAACTTCGATCTTTTCATCAGATAAACTAATTATTATTATTAAATCTGCAGGTTATTTTAAGAACCCCTTTATAACTAGAAGTATTAAGTTTACGGGTATGTTTTATGAAGTGTAAGCGAGTTAAATGCCCGGCCTTCGCCGTGGTGTCGTGATAAGCGCCGTGAGATCTTATGTCTACCAATACTGAGGTTTGTTTAGAGATGCGCCCGCCAAGCAAGGCAAACAGATTGTGAGTTGTGTGGCTGGATTTGAAATACGACGTTTTAGCGGCTCTGAAGATCCGACGTTATAAACGTTCTCGAGATCCGACGCAGGGGCGGATTAAGACTGCACGGAGCCCCGGGCTGCAATCAAACGGGGGCCCTATCCTTCCAGCATCCTTAAAATAAAGTGATTGTTAACAGCTATTTTAAGAGGGTACGTAAATATTAATAATGAAAAAAAAAAAACCGAACACGAAGAAATAATGGTTTGAAGTGTTCGCGGTATGTTACAATTGAATGAGATAAAAAAAAATAAAAAATTCCGTTCCTGGGAATAGAACCCGACACTACTTGCATCACGAGCCTGTACTGTCTCCGCACGGCCAGCGGAGCTTCTCATAACTGAGAAATTTTAGAAATATAAACTATATTTTATATTATGCGAAGTGAGCCAATTAAAGTTTTCGGATTATTAAGTACTATCATGTCTGAATCGCGATCAGTTATATAGATAATGTTTATACATTTATTAAATTTATTATATTTTCAAAAGTTCGTGCAAACATTTGTACACTTTTATTATAAAATATAAAAAGTTTGGGGGCCCCCAAACCGTCGGGGGCCCGTGGGTTTAGCCCGTTCAGCCCCCCCCTAATCCGCCATAGATCCGACGTTTTAACCGCTCTCGAGATCCGACGTTCTAACCGCTCACCAGATCGGAGATGGAGTGGGGCAGGGGTAGGTTAGTTTAACATAGAGACCCCTCCTCTAGCATAATTAACATAGACACCCCTCCTCCAGCATCATTAACATAGACACCCCTCCTCTAGCATCATTAACATAGACACCCCTCCTTTAGCATCATTAACATAGACACACCTCCCCTAGCATCATTAACATAGAGGCCCCACCTCTAGCATCATTAACATAGACACCCCTCCCCTAGCATCATTAACATAGAGGCCCCACCTCTAGCATCATTAACATGTCCAGTAATGTGAAAGACCAAAGTCTTTTTTAAAAAGTTTTATATTTAATTTCTTGCCATTACAGAAGATCCAGATGAATAAATTCTCATTAATAGTAATTGTGTGACATAAAAAATCTCCTAGAATTAGGCTATTTCTAAGATACTTTTATACAATTTGTTTTGTAAAAAAAATAAATAAATAAGTAAATAATATAAAAATAATAAATTTAAAAAATTCGAGTTTCATGACATGAAATTGAAAACGGATTCCTTAACGAAACACGTTCAACGTTGAACAACGGCTTCATTAAAACACAGCTTCCAGAAAAAAAAACCAAACGTCGACAAAAGTCTCTTGACGACGGGTAGCCTCCCCCTTTCACAACTCCTCTTAGTGTTTAATCAAACAGTTAGTGCGGCCCCTGCTTGGTTCACATAACTTCAAATGACACTTGTGCCAGTCGTTGAGATGGGTTGTCAGTTGCGACACCGTTACGTTGGCTTGTGTCAAGTGAGGACAATTCTCTTAAACGTGGACACTTCTGGTCATATGGCGGGGGTATGGTAATCCACTTAGCGGGTTCCTTTTGGTAGGTAAAGAGAGATGGCTTTTTGATCAGCGAGTAAATTCGAACAGATTTTGGTCGGTGACATGAGAGTGGACAATTTGTTCGGTGTCATTATTTTCTAATAATGTATGCAACGAAGATGTCTTTTCCCCAATTATTAGTTATAACTTGCTATTTAAAAGTAACTCTTATCTATACTTAAAAGAATACTTTATATGTCAATATGTGGGGGCGAAGAGTGAAACATCCCTATATTAGTTGGGTGTACTTATTGGAAATATTTGGTTACAGAGCAGTGGCGTAGCCCTATATACGTTGGGTGTACTTATTGGAAATAATTGGTTACAGAGCAGTGGCGTAGCCCTATATTAGTTGGGTGTACTTATTGGAAATCATTGGTAACAGAGCAGTGGCGTAGCAAGGGATTTGGGGGCCCGGTGGGCTGGCTCCTGCATTTTGAATATCGACATCATGACATGAGATAAGGTACACTCCTTAAGGGTTTGGGGCCTGGAGGGACTTTCGAATTTGGACCCCCTACCCTAGCTACGCCACTGTTAAAGAGTTAATGAGGAGTCAACTGACTTTCACCTGAGCCAAGCTAAACATGAGATTAAATATTGTATGTGTTTATTCTTGCAGGTTTATTTAAGGTAAATTATTTATATTTATAAATATTAATATAAATCGTTTCATGAACGAAGCTATATCTGAGAGAACAATGGGCAATGAACGGGTCGGCATTATTTTCACCTTAAATAAAATTGATATTACTATCTTAAATCTAATAAAATTGCCCTGTTAAATAAATTTTGATTTGCAAGAGTTAAATTTATAGAATAAAATCGTTGTAAATTATTTTATTTTCGACCCAAAAGTTTGGTAGTGAAAAGATGTGTTCGCAAAGGAGATTTATCTTTTAAAATTCATGACATGCTTCTACAATTACAATTCTCTATATTAAAAAAAATAAAATTTATTAAGAATATCTCGTCTTTCGGACTTTAAAATGAAATAGTAGGAGAAATTTTAATTGTTTTTCCATTGATAATCCAATATAATTCTGAACTGCAATAATATCGATTATTTGTTAAATCACTCTAGAAATTTTTGCTACTTTAAATGATTCATTGAAATGTAAAGAGATTCAAAATTTATACATAAAACGACAAATAATTGATCGTTTCCATATTAACTTATTAAACTTTTGTAACTTACTTGTGTTATAACTCAACCAAAAATACACAGTTCCAGAGAAAAATTCACTCTATGTCCAAGCTGCTAAATCTGATAGAAACTCTTCACGAAAAATCTTAGCGATGAAATCCTTCCACACCGAGTAATGTCCCTTGCGTCTCTGACCAGAGGTGGCACAGGCCCTTCAAGTTTTGATTTCAGCACAAATCTAAGGCCCAGGTTTGGCGGAGTTTTTTGGGCCTATAATTTTCCTAGCGGGATGTGACGCCAAGCACCGAGTGGACCTGACACCGAGGCTGTAGTTCTAGCCAGTGGCCCTTGTTGACGTCCACCACCCTCCCCTCTCCCTTCCTTCATCTCTACACGTTTATGTTGATGGTTGCTCTCAGAGCGATACAAGTGGCCGCGTTTCACTGTTTGCTTGAAAACAAATAATAAAAGGGGAATGAATGTTGAATTTTGAATGTTGAATGTTGAAACAAACTTTCGTGCACGAACTCATCGTCTTAAACAATTACATCAGGACAATTTGTTGGGTTTTTTTTAATTCTAGAGATGTCCGCTTGTGGGACATTGTTTTTTCTCATTCTAACATTTTAGTGGTGCAAGATTATGAGAGACATGTTTAACTAAGGGATTTTTAAAGACATTTATTTTTGGTTATTGCTGGGGTCATGGAGTCTTCAGGTTTCAATGGGAGTCGGACAAAAAACAAGGACCCGCCGAGACTGATATAATCATTAAACTTAGTCAACAAGATGATGTGGATCTATAAATAGGCGGAGAGATAAAATCTGAAGACACATTTTTGTTACACTTTATTGTTTATGTACTGACGTAATTTTTAATCCAACACGTGATCGGCACTTCACGGATTATTGTTGACGGTGCCATTGAATAATCTTTACAGTTAAACGAAAAAATTAAGAGAAACGAAAATGTGTTTAGGAACTTGACAACATGGATAATAAATTAGACTTGTATCTAGAGGCTACCATTCCACCTGGGGCCCGATCAAACCACCTTTATTATACAATATAATAAGTTTGGGGCCCTTAAATCATCGGGGGCCCCTGGCTTTAGCCCAGTCAGCACCCCCCTTAATCCGCCACAGCTTGTATCCCCTTCAATACGACTAATGAAATACCCACCAACTTGATCCAAACACCCCACCAACAGCAGTCTATAACCACACACGTAAATATATTTTAAAATTGTAAATACCACAATGACACAACATACATGCCAGGAAGACATTAATTTTAACCGTTGCTTAATTACGGACATAACTTCAGGTGATAACAACACCATTATCAACAGCGCCCTCGATGCGATTAATCTAACAGTATCTCCAAAATTCGATATCAGACTATTGATTATTGATCTTTCACGGGCTTAGGTACGAACCAATCTGTCGATAATTGATTGTTACATCGCACGGATCGATACTCTATCAACAATGATAAAGCTGTTTGCATTTCGGTCAACATTTTTAATGATCCTGGACTCCTGGTGTGGTCGAGTTAAAATAATGAGTCGCCCGCGTGTACACAATGCTCCCTGGGGTGAGGCAAAACCTTTACCGCCCCATTCCACGAAAAACTGCATTTAAATAGACAGATTCTATGTCAATGTATTATTTGAAATTTACTATTTAGAAGAATTATTTTCTACGATTGTTCTAGGAACCCACTAACTCGTATTTGTTCTACGAATGTGCTGGTTAGTATTTAATTTTTTTTTTTATTGTTCTATGAAGGTGCTAGTTTGTATTTCTTCTAGTATTTTAATGAAGTTTCAGGTTCTTATTTCTCTATCATGTGTGATTTCAACAAGTATTCAACGCAAGACACCCAAGCCCCAAGCTATAATTTTAAGAAAAATGCTTTAAAGGTCTGTAAACTCTTCATGAAGATCAAACTCAAAAAATAACCACACACCGTACTCTGTCCAGATATTTTTCACTACTACGTGTATTTGCTACACTCAAATGACCGATGTGAAACAGATGGTAATGAAACAGACGTAAATAATGCGCTGACAGATGGTAAGGTTACAAACAAAATACCAACAAGTAAAATATATAGAATGGGACTGTGATAAAGCTTTTCAATAAAATACAAGACACATAAGATATAGTATGTTTTAAGAATTTAAATGTTATTTTATGACTTATGTATAGGTACCTATTTAATGTTTATTTTACTGATGAAGGCATCAGCCGAAACGTTTACTGTCGAGTTAGTTTAAAAATAAAGCTCAAATTTAATGCTTTCATCACACAATTAATTTGTGTATTTTACCAACAAGTATTGTGTTTAAAATGGGGGTTATCTTATCTTATCTTATCTTATCTTATCTTATATGTTACAGACGCTCCTTCTGTACAGAAGATTATTGTTAGAACTAATGCTCCATGGGGGGGAGGCAAAACCTTTACCGCCCCATCCCACAAAAAAAATTGCATTAATATAGACAGATAGTATGTCAAATTATTATTTGAAATAAGTTATCACCCGTATTAAGATGAGAAATATTTTATTAAAAACATCTTTAAAACTTAATTCTACACAAACGCATAGGCCTATACATTTTAAAAGATCAAATAATATTGCGCCAAAAACTCGGTTAAGCTACAGTCCCCCACCTCCAATAATTTATTTATTGCAAAAAATTAGATTCCTTACTCTGTGACAAAATAAATGTCTCCCAAACAAAAGAGCTGTTACAGTCCTATAATCTCAGTATAAACCTTGTTACAGTAAAATAAATTAACGCCTCCATTTGTGGAATTGTTTTGAGGGATATAAGTCTAATACAGCGTACGGAGCCCTTGAACACAAGTTTCGTTCAGAGTGGGCCAAGCAAGGTAAAAATAAAGGTATGATACACCAGTGATAAAAGGCCGCTTTGAGTAAAAGTATGCTTAATTTCTTCATTGAGCTTTGAATCATGATATTTTATCATGCAACACTGCCTTGCAGCAATACAAATGTGAACTAAGAATTATCGTTATATTTGTCACTCACAGGGCATATTTTATTTCATGGGCATCCCGCACTATTGATGTTGTTTCAAATCGAAAGGTTGGGGTAATTTTTTTCTAGTAATATACCTATGACATCTAAATATTTTGAAGGTTAGGTAAATTATATTTTATTATGTTACGGTACATTTTTAGAAGGCGTATTACATGTATTTTTAAAGATGTCAAGCTTAAAAAAAGTTATTAATAAAAAAAAAACCTTAAGAAAAAAAAGTTTTCAGTATAAATCCTTTATATACGAGACATAACTATAAGGATGTTCATCATAACACGCAGGGCAAAACAATCCGAAAATACAAAATTGTAGTTATGTCTCGTATAACGTGTATAATATAATGCGCACCGATCGTGAATATATTTTTAAAAATACTGTCAATGTAATGCGCACCTTATTGCGCGACATGAAAGGTTGTTGAACATATTACTATTACGCACCACAACACTCTATTTCAAAAAATTTAAAAATTCAATAATTCAATTATGGTCCATTCGATCGATTTGAAATTTTGATACATCATTTTTATCATTGGCGTGAGTCTGTCTGCAAAATTTCAGCTCACTAGCTTACGAGAAAGTGGGTTAAAAATCGATCCAAAGTTTTTTTCGGCAAGGTCGCACGGTCGGTCAGTCGCATGGGCTCAGACACCACAAGTTAATTAATATAAATAAAAGATTTAATTTTAAAAAAAATTATACAAACTCATATAAGTCTTTAAACGTAATTTCCAATAAAGAATTTCCAACTTTTTTTTATTCAAGGGAAATCATTCTATTAAGTCATTTCAAATCAATAATTCTGAAAGTATACAAAATGATTGCTATCTACAAATTCCTGCTAAAATTACGGGAGTCGAACGAAAATAGATTTCTGAAAAATTCCTTCTCCAACATTGGCCTAAGGTCTAAATATTATTAACTATCGTTTGGTGTTTGTTTTAACCCGATAGCTGTTATGGTTGCCAAAAAAAAGACAAATTACTGATATTTTTTAAAATTAAATTTTCCAAGAAATCCAGTAATTTTTTTGCAGGAATTTTTTAGGCTCGTGCACACCCTTGGGACCTCCTTAACATATTTTCAAAAGACCCGACTGGTTTGGTTCAGGAGTAGTTGATTGTGCAAACTCGAACAGACAGCACAGACATATCAAATATATAAATGCAAATTGTCCCATGAAAAAATGCATTAAAAATATCATCCTCTACCGGCAATTAAGAAAAACTCCCTCTGCAATCCGCATAATTTTGCAAAAATGACAAAAAGATATTCACAATAGACTTGAATAGATTGCTGAAGCCAATACGGATCAGATGTGGAGCATCACTCGAGAACATCAGATCAGATCGAGATGGTATCTCGTGAACAGCTGATCCAACTTGTGTAACAAATCAATAAGCGACACGGACTAGAAACATCTTATTGAATGTACGTGTCATGACTCACCGTCCGACTTGCAACTAATGACCGGCTGTTTGTGGGTACACATCTCGGCTTGTCATGGGAAATCATCGGCTATTTATGTGAGGACTTGTGCTTTGAGAGAGACAGAAGTAGTGAGGGACTGATGGAGGTATAGGGAAGAGGTCCAGGGTAAGATATCATAATTATTAAGATCACGGAAGGTAAAGAATATGAGAGGGTTCTGGAAGGTCCTTTTTATTCGGACTGACCCTAAAGTAAATTTTTTTTTTGCCCACATGGACCCAAGTTAATTGTGAAAAGAAAGACATAGTAAAACCGAGAGATAGTGATAGAGAGGGAGATGGTGGAATAAGACCGTTGTCTATAGCCTACACACAATACTTGACCCTCTAGATTCACTCTAGCATATGCTACATTTTAGTAGAGGTAACGCAGTAATTGTCTATAGATAGTGGTAGAGGAGGAGATGGAATAAGTCCAGCCGTTGTCTATAGCCTACACACAATACTTGACCCTCTAGCATCTTATATGCTACAGACGCTCCTTTTATACAGCATGTGCTACAGTTTAAGTTATAGATGTAACGCAGTAATTGTCTGTAACTATAACAAATTAATTTGGTCGCTTCGGCTGAGGTCCACTTACATACAAGAATGATCTACCTGGTCAAGTCAAAGACATCAACTCACCTGAGTCTTCCGTGTGTTAAATCCAAAGGTAACAATTTATTCCCTCTGGTCGCCGCGCGGGTTACGTCAGTGGGTAATAGATTGTTGACCGTCCTCTGGGTTACGTCCAGAGGTAACAGTTTGTACGATCCACTACCAAACGAAAACATGACGGTTGTAATCTGGTGACATGAACACTGCGAGGTGATGGTACTCAGAAATTCTATCACTTTTGTGTATTACTATATTCACATTGAACATTCATGGCTTATTTTTTGTAGCCAAACAGAACACTTATCAAAACTGTCTCTAGAAACTCCAACGTTAAATCCTAATTGTGGGGAATATCAAACGAAAACCGTGAAACTTTTGTTAAATCGACTTGACCAACACCATCAGAACACACAGCTGTAACTAGTCGAACACAACCCACGTGTTTGTCCAAACTTGTCAACGGTTGTTTATTTCCAGTTGACCCGTTTAATAAGGTGACCGAACAGTTTTCATGTTTCCACACCGATGCGGCGTAGAACTCTCCCCCCACCGATGTAAATAAACCGTCGCGGGTCGGGCGAGCGAGCGATTCATTGATTTCTAACGGGTGGTTTTGGAAATGTATGACGTCAGTGGCTGTTAGGCCAGTTGTGAGACACAACAACGTGCGGGAATACCCGGTGTTCTAATTTAAGCCTGGGCAGTTGGCATAGCCATGCGTCTGAATGTTCGAGTTGATTCCTTTACCAGAGAAGTCGTTCTTATCTTTAGAAGTTTTGATTCCCCAATTTTATTGGCTCCGACGAAACAATGATCACATAAGACAACAGAACCACCAAGGTGATCAGAAACTAATAAAAGAATTAAACCGGCAAGACAATTACAATGTGACATTAATATAGGCAGGAGCGGCGTTTGAGGGTGGCAACTGGGGGCGACTGCCCCAGGCCCCGTGCTTAGGTAGGCCCCGCGTTTCGGTCCTGAACATGTCTCGTCCTGGTTAATAGCTTATACATGTAGAACCAAAGAGTAGATGGTAGAACGTATGCTGGAAACGATTGTAAAGACACGAAAGGCACTCTTGTAATCCTTTTTGAAGGTCAAATTCCGTAGCGATCTTTACTAGTACTCTGGCCCCGCGGGGTCATTGCTGGCACTAGGCCCCGCGCTTACCTAACGCCGCCACTGAATATAGGTTGCGAAAATAAAACAAATGCAATTATTACTACTAATGTTTTTTTATGCTAGCTTCTATAAAGGGAAGTCAAAAAGAAAAAAATTCATTTTAATGAGAGTTCACACCAACCCTCTTGTCTCCAAAAAATCAAGATACCGATGAAACTTTAAAAAACAAATTTTGTAAAAAAAAATTAAAATTTGATCGGTCTTGTTGAGACCAGAATATAATATCAACAATGATGATCCAGCACAGTCCAAAACTGTTCTTGAAATTTGATATCTTCAGAGCGTATACACGCCCTTAATGCCCACTCCTAGTTGGATATTTCAAACCAAGTATAATGTTGATCAACCCACACACACCTGCCTTTTCTGTTTGACAATAATCCTTGGCTAAAAGCCCCCACCCCCACCCCACCTCATATACCAAATCACGCTTCACCAACTGTTACAATCCATTCAAAAAAAATTCCGTGTGGACGGGAACCAGTGCCACGTGACGCGCAAGGAGTGATATCATCAATCCGCACCCAACACACCCCCTCACCCAACAGGTCTAAGAGTTGACTACATGTCATTAATTGAAACTATTAAAATGGTTATGATAAGGGGAAAAACTTGAACGTATCGACAAGAAACAATTCTCATAAAATAAGCAAAATCGATGTTTTTTTTTAAAATTTAAATTGGAAATATAGCTGCAATGTAAAATCCAATTTTTTAACACCAGCCAGGAATCTTTAAGCACATTACATAAAACTCCACACATTTTTTGTTTGTTTAGATCTTTTCATGCATTTACCAAACCTAATCAAAATATTTTGATATCGAGCACAGACACTTCAGGTAGAAAGTGTTGCAACGTACACATTTCTTCAGATGACCCACAGCCGAAAAAAGAAGTCCCTGAACTTTTATATGGTGACCCGTCAAAGCGGCCCCGGACAAAACGGCCCCAGACCAATCGGCCCCGGTCAAAACGGCCATCGACCAAAACGGCCTCTGACAAAACGGCCCCAGACAAATTGTAGACATTTTTTACAAAAAAATTAATAATTTTTTAAATTTTAAGTTAATTTAATCTTTGTTCAACTTATTCACCTTTTATGAAAGTGGTCAAATTGTAAAATTGTTTCTTGTGACGCTATGACATAATTTCTTCTCAACAAACAAATGTGACTTGCTACTGCTACCGTATAGTTTAACTGTTATTAAATTCTTTCTTGTGATGTTATTATTATTGTTTTTTGTGAACTAAAACTGACACTGAATCGGTGAGTATAAATAATTATTTAAAATCTTATTCCATTAACAATTAGTCCAGGGCCGATTTGTCTGAGGCCGTTTTGTCCGGGGCCGTTTTGTCAGGGGCCGATATGACCGGGGCCGTTTTGTCAGGGGCCGTTTTTTCGGTGAACCCTTTTATATCTATAAGACATTAGATGTAATCCTAAATGGGCCTTGGTGTGTGTGTGTGTGTGTGTGTGGGGTGGTGGTGTAAGACGGTGGTGAACCATTCCTTGACAAAAAATAAGGTTTGACTAGTTAGAGCCAACCAACCGGGTGGGGGGGAGGTGGCATGGGAGAGAGGGTTATTTTGTTGAATGCGTCCCTTCCGAGAAAAAACAAGAGTTGGCATCAAATGGCCAGCTGTCCACATAAAGTCTTGGACTAACATAAGTCATGTACTGTTTGCCAGACTCAGTCTAAGACTTGGACAAAGTTAGAGCTAATCGATTACAAACGTTTGCCCAAACTTTTTTATCACTCCCCAACCATTTAAACAAATATAATTGTGAGAATTACGTTAGGGTCATCCATGTATCGCTTAGGAACTGCAAAGGAGTGTAGACTTTTGGATTTGCCTACAAATACGTAAAAGGAAGGTTATCAACTGAGTGTTCACAGAATTTGACATTGGAATCCTATGCGCAACGATTGAAAAGAGCACAAAAATTATATATAGGCCTACATATAAGAAAATAACAACACGCAACCTACAAATTACAGTTCAATCAGTAGGCATGTTGAAATAATTTATTTTGAAATAATTTGGATTTGAAAACAATTACATTCTCACAACATTCGGCTATACGCCCTTTAAAGACTGGCTGCAGCACCAATTAATTGTTTCGAGCGAAAACCCTTTTCCCCTCCAACGTTAAAGGGGAGAAATAGAGTGACGTACTACATAGTGGAGGTATTTATAATGTATACGACTGGTGATCGTCAACTGCTCCAACTCTAAAGCTTTCCATTTAGAATCAATTTTAAAATGGAGAAAAATTTGAAGAGGAGACGTTAGAAGAGCTAATTTTTATTCACGCTTAGGGAATGTGTATAAAAATATAAAATTTTGCATACATACTTTATGAATGGTCTATTTTTTTTTTTTTTTTACAGAGGCATCATCTCATTTGCCCGTTCATAGCACTAACTAAAAATGGCTCGACACACACAATGATATTCTAAATATATATCAAGGTGCGTTAACTACGTACTGAGTATGTCCAGGATTAAATGATCATATTCATATTCAAGTTTAATCATTATTACAGAGTAAGCACTTGATCTAGAGAACCAATTTTGGACTATGCTATAAGTATAAAAGTTAAATGAGACAATTGAGTTTTATTTAGCTAACCAATGAAATAAAAGTAGTAAAAAATAGAAAGACAAAAACTTCCAGACGACACCTGAATCTTTAAAGAAAGAAAGAAGGGAAAAAAGAGAGAGAACCTTGCCACCGCCTCCCTTGTTAATATATAAAACCAGCTGTCGCAGATCAATACGGGGATTTTGCCTAACCCAAATGAATAATAGAATAGTCCGTTTATCGTATTCGTTTCCCACGCGTGGCCATAGAACGCGTCAACAAAAGGGGTGATAGCATATGAATCATCACTTCTTTTTTTCCTTTATGAAGAAAATTATAGAAAGGGCGGGGATAACAAATTTCCAACTTTTAAGTAATTCTATAATTTTAATATTCATTATTGAATTGAAAAAATATTATATTTATAGATGTTAGGTATTATAACAATAAGTCTGATATTAAAAAAGTGTGTGTAGTGTATGTGGGGGTGGGTGGGGTTAAAAAAAAGTATATCAATTTCCCTAAAAATTGAATTTTAAAATGATACTTTTTACTTTAAAGATAGTCGACATTATGGAAGTAACACATCAATACGCCTAGCAGAAATGGAACGACACGCTTTAATTTTTTAAAATTAAGTGGGTTGAAAACCGAAAGTTATTGCTTGAGGTGTAGCTTCAAAAATCGGCTTGATGAACTCCGTCAATTAGAAGTATCGTAAAATTAAGAACCATCAATAATTAATTATTTTATATACAAAATGTCAACAAATAGAAACTAAACTAATTTAATGTGGAAAAAAAATTCTTTTAATTGTTCAAAAATGTAAACAAAAAGACAACTATGCCTTGTTTTCTTTTTTCTTTGAAATTTATTAGGGACCAAAAAAAAAGAAGGTATTTTATTATTTTTTTTTACATATTTACACTTTATGCCTTAAAACTGACAAATATTTCATAAGTTTGAAAAACACTTTCTAGTCAATTATCGAATCATTACAACAACACGTTATATGAAAGTATGTTATTTTAAAATAATAGCAAGCTGCAACCTTCATAAGTCGTTACATTGAGGTAATTTCAAGTATTGTTAAATTTAATCAACTGTCAATGTGCAACTAATTTCATAATATATAAATCCTACATCAATAATCTAAATAGAGACAATTACCGGTAATTACAATGGCGACTTACCAGCAGTTTGATCATTCATGAAATTTCTTTAACATTTTGTTATAAAGTATAAAGAAAAACAATAATTACAATTAACGTAGATGATTTTGGTGGCTGCTCTCCATTTACTCTATTAATGTATTCGAAGGGAAACATTGATAAAACTTTTGATTTGTTCTATCAACCAAATTGTTGTTATTTAAAACAGTACAACAAATTTAAAATCAACGCCACAAGTAAAGTGTACATCTATCGTCCCTCATATGCTTAAATACACCTGGCGAGTTGTCTAAACAATATTCTCTAATAGAATTTGAGGGATTTTTGTTATTTAAGTGGGATTGAGATTCATTGAGGTTTGAAGAGAATAAATCCTAACAATAATTACTGGCCACGTGATGTGTTCAATAATTTTTATTTAGCTATTTTAATATAAACTTCCAATGGCTTTGAGATTTACTTAAAAGAAATTTGGTCACCAGTGAATGGCTGACAGAAAGTCATTTGTTGGTAGTGGGTAAAGGGAGTGAACACGTGAGGTAACTAATCCAGAGTCTGGTTCAGTACATGTTGTCTGTAATCACTTTCATTAGGTTCTTTGACAAACTTGATACTGATACATACAGTCAGACTGCCACAAAACACATTTTGAAGGTCTAGCTATAAGCTTTCTAAAAACACCAATTTCATCTTTCTATCTTCTTTAAAAGGCAAATAAACATATTCCATGTTCATTGTATTTGAATTGAAAATATGCTTTAGTAAAATGGTAAATCCATATCACATAAATGGTAAAGAAAAATTTTAAAATTTAATTCAATACATGAAACTACAAATTATTATTAAAATGCGCTACTTTGTGGTTAACTACAGGTAAAAATAAAATCTTTTTTTTTTTGTGATTTGAGATTAAAAGGTCTCCAGGGGCTGGATGAAAGAGCCTCGTGGGCCGCAGTTTGGGGACCCCTGCACTAGACTAATCATAGATTAAATTAGTCTATGACTATGATAATAGTCTTCTGCTTGTCATTTTGTTGACATTTAACTTGTTTCAGAATCCTACAATATCTCTATTATATGATTTGTCATTGATGTTTACCAGTACCCGAAGTAATTCTATGAAGAACATAACATATTCGATTTTAAACAAATTGTGTAAAACATAATTTTACAAAATGCATTTATGGTTTATTTTTTCATACTATTAAATGGTTGTCAATAGTAGAAGTAATTTCATGAACACAGTTACAAGGCGTCACCGTCCATGTTCCACAATGTGTCTTCGTCTTCTGACATATCCCACAGCGTGTTGGTGATGAAAAACTGAGACTGTTGGTTTTCGTTGAAACAAAATGTCTTCATTTCATTTGGTTTGGTACAGATGACTGAGAACAGGTCAAGGAAAAGAAACATAAAAAAATGTGTAACACGTAAACAGTAAGATTTATGCCCTTCTAAATAAACAAAGTCAATGTCACAATGATTACTGTTACAACTAGGGGTAAGTGTGAGTATGAGTACTGTTACAACAAGGGTTTAGTGTCAGTACTAGAACTGTTACAACTAGGGTTTAGTGTCAGTATGAGTACTGTTACAACAAGGGTTTAGTGGCAGTATGAGTATGAGTACTGTTACAACTAGGGTTTAGTGTCAGTATGAGTACTGTTACAACTAGGGGTAAGTGTCAGTATGAGTACTGTTACAACTAGGGTTTAGTGTCAGTATGAGTACTGTTACAACTAGGGGTTAGTGTCAGTATGAGTACTGTTACAACTAGGGTTTAGTGTGAGTATGAGTACTGTTACAACAAGGGGTTAGTGTGAGTATGAGTACTGTATGGCGGCCAGGGTTTGTTTGAATATTCTCAATTTCTCATGACTAGGGGTTCACTTAAATCTGGGGCTGTGGAAATTATCAATTAATTTCTCAATTAATTGATAAAAAATTTTTTTGGATAAAATAGTGATTAAATTTAAGGAAAATCTTTCCGATGATATTACCGATTTATCAATAAATAATCAATTAGTAATAATAAAAAATAGTTGCTTTTTTTTACGTACAAACTTCTCCATCTTAAAAAAAAAAGAATTTTAAAGTGTAAACTTTAAAATAAGCTGTTTTATAAGGAAAATGATATCAACAATTAAAAATTGTTTTCACTTAATTAACAATAACAAAATTAAAATTCATTGACATTATTGAGATGTTTTCGAAAGGTACTAAACATCTCCTACATGGCGCACATCATGAACGAAGCGGTCCGCGATAAAATAAGCGCTGTCATTGGCCCTTATGAGGACCTTCTCACCTCAATTACAAAGAGGAAATTACAATCGTACGGACAAGTGACAAGATCTGGAGGTCTCTCAAAGACCATATTGCAAGGCACAGTCCAGGGAAGAAGAAAAAGAGGCAGACCAAGGAAGAGTTGGGAGGACGATATCACAGAGTGGACCGGCATGTCATTTAGTGACTCCCAGAAGGCAGCTTAGAACCCTGACACATGGCATGACATAGTGTGCAGCTCAAAATGGTGCCCCAACGACCCAGCATCGGGTTAAGGGACAGTTCAGTCAAATATTATATTGAACTACTTATATCTATATTTAAAAAATGTGAATTGCCTGTTTTTGTTACTTCCCTTGAAATTTTCAGTTAAATGATGTCATACATCTTATTTTTTGCTTCAATCAAAATTATCGATTAATTATTCTGTAATTTTTCAAAAATTAACAGACCTACTTAAATCCCTGTCAAAACACGCCTTCTGCCCTTGTCACACGTCATTACAAAAACTTAGACCCTTTCCTCAATAAGACATTTTGCGCCCCCCCCCCCCAATAAAAGCCGCATTTTGTATTCGAAATGAGCATGTTTCAATTCTTTTCCATTTAAGTATGTTTTAGTGTAAGGCTGCACTCTATCGTTAAACGCGTGAAGCCATGTTAAATGTCATTAAATAATGTGTCATATTATAGTTAAATAATCATATATATTTAACTAGAATTTTTATTTTATGTTGCATGTTCACTTTTCTTAGATACACCCTCCTGCTGGGTCACACATCAACACAAATGTGTGACTTACCTCCCCCAAGGTCCATGACGTCATTTAAGGACAATCCCTAAAAAGGGTGGCAAATTTAAGATTGGAGACCGCCTAGTGCGGCAAAATTTCTAGCTACGCCACTACACTGCAGTATGTATTGCAAACTTTTGGAGGAAAATGATAATATTGATTTTACTCCACTGTTCTCTGATACATCAGATCAGCCATCAGTGGGGGGAAGGACCTGTGTCTCATATTTTGTATGTTTATATTGACATCAATCCAAAATGGAGATTAGCCACACAAGATCTCTTTGAGTCTTGGATATAGTAGAGTGCCTTCCAATACCCCTTTGATCAGCACATACAGGATCCTTCAACGGTAATATATGATAGAGAATAGGAGCCTTCAACATTAATAAATGATAGAGAATAGGAGCCTTCAACATTAATATATGGTAGAGAAAAGGAGCCTTCAACTTCCACATTAATATAAGATAGAGAATAGGAGCCTTCAAGAGTAGTATATGATAGAGAATAGGAGCATTCAACAGTAATATATGGTAGAGAATAGGAGCCCTCAACAGTAATATATGGTAGAGAATAGGAGCCTTCAACAGTAATATATGGTAGAGAATAGGAGCCTTCAACAGTAATATATGATAGAGAATAGGAGCCCTCAACAGTAATATATGATAGAGAATACGAGCCTTCAACGGTAATATATTGTAGAGAATAGGAGCCTTCAACAGTAATATATGATAGAGAATAGGAGACTTCAACAGTAATGGAAGAAGATCAAATTCAGACATTTTCAAACTTTTAACCCCTGCATTTGAGAATTTGCTCTTAGATTGACTTACAGCACTTAGACATAGGTAAATGAAACTGAGGCAGTAAATAAAAGCCAAACATAATATATTTAGGTTAAGTCTGTCTACACAGATTGGAAACTTTAAATAACATAGAAAAAGTATGACTTAGGCCCATACATTTTAATAGCATTGTTTTAATAGGGGTAGTCACTACCCCACTACCATAGTGGGACCTTATGAATTTCTTCAGTGGTAATGGTTGAGATGCAGTGGCCAATCAGCATGCACACTCTGCTGGCTTACCGAGAGTCAGGGGTTTAAAACTCTATGAAGGCAGGGATTTTTTCCCAGAACTAAGGGTGTTTCTGAGTCCACCGAGCTTAGAATGGGTACCTGACACAGCTGGACATTGTGCCACACAATCCCCCTCATACCTGTGGCCAGTGAATGCTGCGTCACGTGCATGGTCCTTATATGAATGAAGGATGCAAAAATCTTCTACAAAAGGAGTAGTGTCTGTAATGTGAAAAGAGAGAGGAAAGAAAAAAAGAAGTAGAGAAAATTCATTTTTCCATATACAAATAAGATCAGATCCTGAAGCAACAATGAGAACAGTTGATGCACAGATAAGGGGGAACAATCCATGTAACAGTCATAGAGGCTTTTCCAATCATAATAGGAAAATTAATAAATAGAAAACTATTAAAGACAGATAATTTCAATACTGTTTTCAATAAACAGAAAAATAATTTAAAGAATTTTTTACTGCTTCCCAGTGGTTTGTAAACCCTGTATATTTTAAATAGCTTACAATGTTAGTTGGATTTTAAAAATAGAAAATGTAGTGATAGAATATGAGTTAAATTTTAGGACCAATGCCAAAAAAAATTAGAATTTAAAAAATCACAGTTCCAATTATGTTATATTTTTCTTAGAAAACACAACACAATCACAGAATACCTTTACAATCAGATTATAAATTAATAAATAACAATAAAAGGATACAGCCTTTAATTTCACCTGGTACATCACTTGTTTGCCATGTGATCTTTCCAATATCTCTGTAAAGATTCACCGCAAACCTGTGAAAATAAAGCATTTATTATTTAATAATTCAAAAATGAAAAACCAAACAATATTATTATATGATAAAAGTAGATGGATAACATGTAAACAGGGTATGAGTGAACAAAATGGGGTGAGACTGCAATGAGGCTTATAAATTAGTAAATGGAAAACAGGTGAACAGTGTATGAATTAGACTGACAGGATGTAGCAAAACAGCCAACGTTTCGGCAAAGAGCCTTCCTCAACGAACAAACAATACAGAATTAAAATGAATATAAAGAAATGAAAAATAAAAACTTAGCTCTATGAAATCCAAAGAGTCGATGACAGCAAAGTAGGAAGAAAGTAGTGTGAGCTTATAGAGGAAAGGAGAGAGTGGGTGTGGCAAAACGTATAAGGTGGTGTTTGCGCTGACCATTTTTTATTTTGAAACTCTTGAACCAGTTATATTTGGAAAGATGATATTTAAGGAGTTGTGGGCAGGGGTAAATTGGCAGAGAATATGTACTCATGACAATTTGAGCAAAATTTTACTCCTGATACCAAAGTACACAAATTTAGACAAAATATATATAAAAACACAAAAATATTTTATTTAAATAAAAATATTCACAGCAGCCTCTGTGTATCTTGATAATAAAAAATTACCTAGCTCTGGACCTATTGCTTTCCTTTACTTCCTGCAAGGCAACCTTTAATTGTTCCTCTAGGTTCTTTATCTCTTCTCGGAGTTCATTTTCAGTTCCTGTTGCTCTGTTGAAATCTTCTTCTAAACTTTGTAATTCTGATTTTAGTTTCCTCAAAATTTCTTCATCTTCTTGCTCATCTTTACCCAACAGTGAATTTAGTTTCTGATGAAGTTCTTGAGAGAAAATAATTTTAACAAACATTTTATTGCAAGATTTAAATGCCACTTATCTGCTAACTTCAATAATCATTAAACCTCATTTATAAAATTAATTTGTTTTTTTTTTAATACTGCATTTGCTCTTGTTACACTATAAAATCAGTTGGATAAATCTCATTCAGTTAAGAAAAAGTTTATACGAAATTTATTACCTACCAGAATTTTTTTTATTATATTTCTCTCTCTCTTGGGATTTCTTCCTTGCCACCTCAAGGCATGCATTCAGGGTCTGTTTCAAATTATCCTTTATTTTTGACTCCATTTGTCTGACATGGAGTCTCTTTGGACATAAGAAAAAAAAAAAATATATATATCAATATTTAAAAACATACTTCAAAGGTAAATAATATTTAGATATTTAAAAAAAAAACTACTAAAAGAAGTAAAAAGGATTTAGTATTTGACATTTAAATAACTATCAGAAAAATATTTTACATATTCTTTGTCACTATATTACAATGTATTTACATTATTATGTACCATATGCTCTGATAACACTACATTTTATTGAAAGAGCCTTACTAGTAATAGTAGGTTAACTGATTGACTAATAACATGAGCATTTTCACTTTAAATGACAAATAAGTATGTTGAAATTTAAAATGAATCTTTTTCTACAAAGTTTTCAAATTTAAGAAGTTCATAATTTATTACCTAAACTTTTATTACCATGCTGCAATAATAACTTCACTAAAAATGAACATATTAAATATATATTTCTTGAAATTTCATGAATCTTTTTATAAAATAAGGGGTTTTAACAATTCACTTGAAGAAAAAGTGTTTTTAGACATTTAAAATGTTTTTTATATTTAAATGCCATGCCATTAGTATTAGTAATAGAAAGTGTTGACAACTAGATACATGTGCCTCCCTAGGAATTCTCTGTTTATATAAACCTGCTCTCTCTCGTTTCAACTTCCCATTTGCATAAGTTATTTCATTAATTATTTATTAAAGTAAATTATAAGAATCCCAAAAGGAATAACCTTCTCTTAAAGTATGCTATCTCACATGTTTTTTCATGCTCTTGGAAATTTTTTAATACACATTTACACATTGGCCTCATAAGCAATATGCTGTGTAAGAGGTTGTTAGGAAAATAAAAAGTTAAGATTATACTAATAACTCCTGATGCTAAGCCAAGGGTTCATAACATTAAAGTCGGCATTATACTCTTGTTCTTCATGTCTTTCCTTGTAGACGCCTCCAATGGGTTAACTTCACAATGAATAAATTGGTTCCTGCTGCTAATTCAAATATGAAGCATCTATTTTCAAGTTGAAAGTGGTAATGATTTTTTTAAGTTATAGTAAGTGGATCATATTACTTTTAAAACTATAACTTGTTTGTATGTGATTTTTACTTATCTTAGTTACTTGGGGTGAAAATAGTGAATAAAAATAAAAACAAAATAATGAATCTAACTCTCTCATTCAAAGTCAAGAATAGTTATTAAAAAATAATGAGTATTCAAAATATGATAACAATATTTATAGATATATTTTTTAATGTAGCAGCTCAAATGAATATGATCATAAATATGCTAGCTGAAGTATCAGAATAATCCCCCTCATGCCTATACTTAAGTACATACATCAATACATTTACATATTGTTAAATAGTTTTTAAAAAAAAAAAAAATTTGTCCACATAAAACTCCGGTTATTTTCTATAGATAGAATTCCCATTAGAAATTACAAGCCCTATAGTCACTTTAGACACTTATTATTATTTCACCAATTTTAAAATATTTTTAAACCATCAAGTTTACATGCACAAGACACACAAGAGGTAAAAAGGTTGTTACTGTTACCATCAGGTGAAAGTGGTTAAATTTGTTACATTCTCAAATCTCTTGTGTATTTTTCAAAAATAAAGGACCAAAGGTAGAATACTTGACAAACTTGGCACTTACTTCACTTAGCTACCACTAAGGCAAAGGTTTGACCAGTCTTTTTTTAGAACTGTTAACCAGTCCTCAAAAAAGGGGAGTCTTCAAAATTTAACTTACTATTCATATTACTCTTTAATCCATATGCTATTAAAAGTTTAAAAATAGGATACTGCTAGTGTTACAACTAGTCATAACATTAGTGTCATTAGTCAGTAAGCTATTGCTACGTCTAGTCGTGACACAAGTTAGGAATATTAATGTTTTTAATAACTTCACTTATTTACTAACATCCGCCAGACAAACTCATGTAGCACACTCTTAACTAGTCATTACATAAATTCTACGCATAATAAATTATTACTATTATTAATTATATACGTATAGTCTGTAAATTGTATAAAAAAACTAAGTCGCCATAATTATTATATCTCAACAAGCTGTTCATAGTATTTTATACGCATATATATATATAATACTAATACGACATTATCAGATATGGGCTTATATTTATTTAAGTGCAGATTAGGGGTCATCCATAAATGACGTCATGGAGAGGGGGGTCGAGCATAAAGCCAAGTGTGACCAGGGGGAGAGGTATAAAAGAAATGTGACGTCATATAAAAAAAACTCAAATTTAAATAAAAGTTCCACTTATATATTTAATTGCTTACTATTTATTTAAGGACGTTTGAAATGGCTTGATGCATGTTACGATATCAGAATTTTAAGAGCAGACTTACACTAAATACATAATTAAATTAGGGCTGTTAACATTAATTTAAATTTAATAGTTAACTTTTGAAAATTAACGATAAATTAATAGTTAATTTCGATTAGGTCAAAATTTCTGAGTTTAACAATCATTGACATTAAATTGAGGTAACTGGTATGCACAAAATGGTCTTGGCAAGGAATGACAATATTGGATATTGGTGTTCAATTAGTTTCAACCATTGACGAGGGTTAATGGATTCAGGAAATTTCAACTCCATTTTGTAGTGCAGCAATTCAACAGCTGGATAGTGAAGTCAACAGTGCGCTCGCCTCCCAAGCTGTGGGGCATGGGATCGAGCCCACGCAAAGCCACAATACGAATGATAAATGACTATCGCCGACCTGGAGAGAAGATGGGCGCCGCCAAGGTCTACCAAGCCCTGAGAAAGTTCTCATGGAAACATTAGAACACCTTATGACCACAAGGTTATGGGGTATATAAATTTACTCACTGAAGACCTGAAGATGTTTTTTTAAAAACTTTCATTATCTATTTTAATGTTCTTAGAAGATCAATAAATATTTTAAAGAAAATTAATTTTTTATTTCTTACTAAATTTTGATGTTTGATTCTTATTTTGTTTGTTAGTGAGAAAATTTCATTTGGCATCTCACTGTGACAAGTGGGCAAGAAGTAAAGTAGGATGATAGATAAACAAAATGGGCTCATCGTGTTCGGACTTTGGATCATTGAGAGATGAAATAATGCCTTAAAAATTAATAAGACTTACAAATTAGCGCTGTAATAACTAAAATACAACATATGCATAACAATGCATTTAATAAATTAAAAATGTAAGCTCTCACTCTCACAAGAAAATTAAATTTCACTGTGAAATATTACATGTAGTGTAGAAACTGCAGGATAACCCTTTTTTGTTGAAATTAGTACTATTTTACGAAAATAAGAATTTATATATTGCACTCATCTTCTGTGATTAACGGTGCCATTGTTGCATAACTATAACAAAATTTGTTCAAAGTGTGATTTTAAAAAACACTTTAAAGTTATAAAAATAAAACCCTTAACTCAACAAAGTTACAAAGTAACAATTGACAATAACAAAGCACACAAACACTAATGACTAATAGTAATAGTAAAGCATTAAATACTTTTTAAAATGTCTGACTTCTGTGTTTAAATTAGTAAAAGTAAGTTATTTTTTTTCGTTGATATAAAAATTTTTAATGCGCTGAAATAAATGTTTACCTCATTGCCATTACTCATTACTATTAAATTACAATCCCAAACTCAAACAGTGAACTCACACATTAAACACTACAGTTACAGTCATAACAAATAATTTATAAAACAAATTTTTATGACTAGTCGTAACAGTAGATTGGCTACCGCTTCGACTAGCCATAGCAAATAAATTATTTCGACTAGTCGTAGCAGAAGACACTTCGTTTAAAATTTTAAACAAATTTTGATTTCTTTTCCATTCCTTACCAAGGGTTTTCTGTAGTAAAATTAGGATTTCTTTTCAAGTTTTCCGCTTCCCTACAGTGCTGCCAGCGACAATTTGGGAAAAACCGAGCCAACACGTCAAAATAACCTAGATTCAAAAGAAAAAAAACCTAGACACACTAAAAATAACAAAAATGGCGTCACATAGCTCCGTGAATCACGTCGTGATCCCCTGTAAAAAAAAACAAAATAAAAATGTGAAAAAGCCTATTATTTCTTATTTCAATAATTTTATTTTACTGTCATTCAAGTTTGTTTTATTGCTAGAAATCAAATATTTAAGTGGAGCTTTCATTTAAAGTTGCCCGTTTTTGAAGTGACGTCACAGTTCTTAATTACAATTACCCCCTTGTCACACATCTCATAAAAGTGTTACAACCAGTGGCGGATTTAGCTATAGGGCAGGGGGGGGGCGGGTCGCCCCCCCCCCC
>MUZC01000282.1:80522-141854 GCA_002072015.1 Radix auricularia | reverse complement strand
GCTGGGTCGTTGGGGCACCATTTTGAGCTGCACACTATCTCATGCCATGTGTCACAGTTCTGAGCTGCCTTCTGGGAGTCGCTAAATGACAGGCCGGCCCACTCTTTGATATCCTCCTCCCATCTCTTCCTTGGTCTGCCTCTTTTTCTTCTTCCCTGGACTGTGCCTTGCATTATGGTCTTTAAGGGACCTCCAGATCTTGTCACGTGTACGGACCATCGTAATTTCCTCTTTTTAATTGAGGTGAGAAGGTCCTCGTAAGGGCCAATGACAGCACTTATTTTATCGCGGACCGTTTCGTTTGTGATGTGCGCCGTGTAGGAGATGTTTAGTACATTTCGAAAACATCTCATCTCAAGCGTTTTAATTCTTCTTTGGAGGTCTGCGGTGAGCGTCCAAGCCTCACAACCATACAGGAAGACTGACATCGCCAAAGAGCGCATTAGTCGCATCTTTGATCTCAGGGAGAGGCTCTTGCTTTGCCAGATGTGTTTAAGTTTGCCTAATGCTGCAATCGTTTGGGCCATTCTGGCAATAATTTCCAACAACAACCCCCCAAAAAAAAACAACAACAAAAATACAAATAAAATAATTAAAAAAAAAAACAACAACAACATTATGGAGATCCTATAAAACCAAGAAAATATATACGGTTTTCAGTAGATGCAGCTAAAAATATGGCGGACATTTCTCTTATCAGGATTTCCGGCAAAGGAGAGAAAAAAGTAGTTAGTATTGTCAGAAGCGTTTACTAGAGTTTGTGTCACCCGGGGCGGTAACTCATGAGGTCATCCCCTCACGACTTAACCAATAGCATTCCTCCGAGTTTTCCAGTGGGAAATAACGGGAACATAACGAACTTTACATTTTTGTGTCACCACCCCCCGATGGTGTCACCCGGATTTGGCCGCCCCACCGCACTCTCTCTAGTGACGCCACTGAGTATTGTTAAATGTGGTTGATTGCCATGCAGTTCTATAATATAACACCAAGGTAAATAAACAAAGAGCAAGAGTACTGAATAAACAAAGAACAAGAGTACTGAATAAACAAGTAGCAAGGGTACTGAGTAAACAAATAGCAAGAGTACTGAATAAACAAAGAGCAAGGGTACTGAGTAAACAAAGAGCAAGGGTACTGAATAAACAAAGAGCAAGGGTACTGAATAAACAAAGAGCAAGGGTACTGAATAAACAAAGAACAAGAGTACTGAATAAACAAAGAACAAGAGTACTGAATAAACAAAGAGCAAGAGTACTGAATAAACAAAGACCAAGAGTACTGAATAAACAAAGAGCAAGGGTACTGAGTAAACAAAGACCAAGAGTACTGAATAAACAAAGAGCAAGGGTACTGAGTAAACAAAGAGCAAGAGTACTGAATAAACAAAGAGCAAGGGTACTGAGTAAACAAAGACCAAGAGTACTGAATAAACAAAGAGCAAGGGTACTGAGTAAACAAAGAGCAAGGGTACTGAGTAAACAATGCATGATTTAAATCATAGGTTTGATTGTTGATATTTAATATTTCATCGCAAAATGTTATAAAAATATTTTATTATTTTCTTTTAAAGACTAACTGAAATCCATTCATGAACAACATTAGATACACAGAAAAAGAATGAAGAATGGATTGAGAGACCAAATGGAGAAGAAAGGAACACAGAATTTTCTTAATAAAAAATTATAGATTAACAGCATTAGTGAGAAAGATTGTTTGACAGGCATAAAGCGAGTGTTTATTGGTTTATAATATGAACTCGTTAAGTGACTTAAACATGTTTTTAAATAACTGTCTGGCAGATATTTATAAAGATATAAGCGTCATCCTACTAAGTGACTTTTAATGCAACATTCATGATTCATTTTCTGACCATTTAGCATCCTAACTAAAATTGAAACGAAATAGTGAAATTATCCAAAATAACGATTACTACATAGTCGGAAAACATACTTGCACCATTACTGATCACCCACGTCGTTTTACCACTATTGCCATTCAACTGATTGTCATTGCCAAATTAATGAAATTGTTTAATTTAGTCAGGCACGTCACGTAAGACAATGTCTGTCTGTGTTGTGTTTGCAGAATCGCCCTTGGACTCGTCCTCTCTTTTCAAGCCGGAGATACCGGAAGTCTTCCTGCAGGCGGCGAACAGCCGTAGGAAGTGGTTTCTGTACTTGGTGCTCATGTTGTAGTAGAGAAAGATGTTGATGCTCGAGTTGATGGAATGGGTCAAGAAGGCGAACGACCACGCGGCGTGGAAAATGTTCGACTGGCGCCCCACCACGCCGAACTCTGGGACAGTCGTGGAGACTATCGAAAACACCACCGTCGGGGTGTAGCAGATAATCAGGATTATCGCCACGAGTATAATCATGGTCATGGTTTTCTTGTCCCTGTTGGCAATGGTTTCACTTTGCTCGTTGTCGAACGTCGACTTCCGCCTCCATTTCGCCGTAGTTTTAAGCCTTGCCACGAGGATGGTTGTGAATATCACATTGGCGGTGAACGAAAAGATGGCGAAAGCTGCGTGGAAAGTAAAAACCAAACCGTCGGTGACTGGACGGTTGCTCCTGAAGGCCAGACCGAGCATGGTGTGGTTCTTACCGGGGTACATGTTCCACGCGAAGTAAGCCGTCGAGTACTCCGGGACGAGCGTTAGGATGTTGATGATGTAGATACAGACCAGGATGACGGCCGTGCGGCGGGGCGTGACGATCTGTTTGACCTTAAGAGGAAGCACTATTGACAGGCATCTCTCAGCCGTGACGTAGGCCGTGATCCAGCTCGTGATACGTGCCGCGCACCCATGCGGCCAGCCAGCTGTCAGGTACTGTATCTCAATAAAGACGATGGGAGAATCGATGCGGTCGATGTAAGGATTCAAGCAAACGTTCAGCCACAGCAGCGTCACCAGGGAACACAGGTCCGAGACGGCCATGGCGAAGAAGCTGATGTTGATGGAGTTGTTGAGCCCCTGCTTGACGAACACCACCATGTTGATGACGTTGGCGCCGACACCGAACAGGCCGATGACGGAGCTCAGAACGACGTGGTTGACCAGGATGAAGATCTCGCGGGCGTGGTCACTGAGTAGGCCTGGCAAGACCTTGACTCCTACATTCAGATCCTCAGCACTGGTGGTTGTGTTTCTACCGCTGTCAGTGACTGTGGATTCCGAAACGTTTTGATAAGCTTCCATTCCAAAGGCAGTTCATTGCTAGGAAAAAAACAATGCATTGGGTTGAAATCCTTACCTTTAATAGGGCAATTTTTCGAGCAGTAGTTGTAAATAAATCTTGTGTAATTTGAGGATAATAAGAAAGTCTAGTAACATTTTCTTCAATGATCGCAGATTGGTTAAGTCGTCATGGGTGTATCGATGATATTATCTTCGTATGTAAAGATCATTTAAAACCATCAAATAAAAATAATAGTGTCCAAAGATGTATAATTTCTGCAGGATTATGAAACTCAACTTAACTCTTGTTACCACTCAATCCTGAGAGTCACAGTTAATGTAATTCTTATGTGACCTTTGAAAAAAAAAAACAACAGCTCCTTATTTTGAAAATTATTCTAAATCTTAAACAAAGGGGAAAAAAATATTGTTTTCATTACCAAATTTCCGTCACTGTGAAATTTTTAAAAATAGATTAAACAAATTGTTAAGTGAGGTCAATCTATTCATCAAGGCTGCAAAATGTACGCATAAAGAATTACTTGAAAATTGTTACCACGTCTGAAATCCATGTCATGGAAATTATAGGGCAGGCTCTTGAGTGCCACACGCTCGTAAGTATTGCTACAACAGATTCATGGCAACAAAAAATGACCGCTCCGCGAATGGCTATCGCCGTTTGACCGCCAGCCACGAGTCCACCTTCTAAACTTTGCCAACGCTCTCTCAACGAGGCGACATCGCGGGGAGTGGATAAACTGACGAGAGCGAGGTTGAAAAACTGAAATGGAGAAAGAAATTTTGAGCAACTGTACCGGAGAAATGTTTGACAAAAGTACCGGAGAAATGTTTGACAAAAGTACTGGAGAAATGTTTGACAAAAGTACTGGAGAAATGTTTGACAAAAGTACTGGAGAAATGTTTGACAAAAGTACTGGAGAAATGTTGAACAGCCGTACTGGAGAAATGTTTGACGAATGTTCCAAAGAAATGCTTTACAATAGTACGGGGGAAATGTTTGACATTTGTACAGGAGAAATGTTTGACGAATGATCCGAAGAAATGTTTGACGATGTACGGTAGCAGAGTTTAACGATTTTTTTTGGAGTAAGATTGAAAAAATGAGCGAGATCGGGATTGAAATTGTATAAAATCTTCAATTGAACTATTGCACGAGATAATGATGGAAGTACTGTCTAGTGGCAGGATGGAATTACTGTCTAGTGGCAGGATGGAATTACTGTCTAGTGGCAGGATTGAATTACTGTTTAGAGGATTAAATAAACTCTTACATGACATCAGGATTGAGTTGGCTGTACTGGAGACAGATTGAATGGATAAAAGTGCGCACTTGATATATAGCATGAGATGAGACTTAACATAGTTATACTGTAGCAGGATTGAAGTACTTTCTGTGAGTACTAAACTACTGAACAGATCAGGAGTGAATAAGCGGCACTGTAGCAGGATTAAAGTACTGCCTGAGAGTACTAAACTACTGAACAGATCAGGAGTGAATAAGCTGCACTGTAGCAGGATTTAAGTACTTTCTGTGAGTACTAAACTAATGAACAGATAAGGAATAAATAAGCTGCATTGTAGCAGGATTAAAGTACTGCCTGAGAGTACTAAACTACTGAATTGAGATCAGGAATGTATAAGCTGCACTGTAGCAGGATTGAAGTACAGAACTATTGAACGAGATCAGGACTAAAATAACTGTTGTGGCACAGACTTAAATTATGAACACAATGGTCATCCCATCAACTCTACGGCGCGTTATATTAGCCCGGTCCCATCGCTAGACGCAAAATCTCACGAATCGGTTTAAAAACTACAGCAATTTCTAAAAGAATAGCTGTGACGTACATAGCAACCATTATTAGATTTGTCAACAAAAAAAGTCTTTGGTTTCCTCGTCATGAAGATGTCAATATATTTCAAATTGCATCGATAGTTTCACTAGCTGATCCGTCATTAGAATTATGAAACGTAGAACAACAGTATGTTTAAAAACCAATTAAGAGAGAATTGACTGAAGATTGTTTTAAAATGTTTTTTTTTGCTATTGATTTGTTTGCAGCTATTTCAGTAGTTATCGACTTTCTTATAGTTATAATTCTAAGAAATAAATTGTAAAGTCAAAAGTTTTAACGATTTTAAAAAAAAAAGATTATTTCAGCATAAAATGGGAATAGATTTTGTTAAAAATCGTTCAATAGATATTAGAAAGATATTATTCTAAATTTGGCTGTTAATGCCATAGAGTTGAAATTACCGCTGTTTGATGTCACGCATTTTTTTATTGTGGGATATATTGACAAAAAAAAAATATATATATATAATTACTTCTTCAATTTGCTTTGTTTGGAGCCAGTCGTATATATAGAATTAAAGCTTAATGATTGTTCGGAATAAAAATGTAAATCACTTACAAAAAAAAAAAAAAATTGAATTTTACAAACACGTGCAAACATGATTAGTTCGATTACTTTTTTTTTGGTACGGGAATCGACTGATGGTTTTTAGTAAACGATAATCGCAGTTTCAAACAATAACAAGAGAACCATCACAATATGTAGATTCGAAAGTCCGCCCATTGTTTCAATTGAATTTTAAAGATAAACAAGAAACTAAAACAAATTAGTTAATTTAATGTATTTATCATTATATAAAGATGCGAAATACTTAGGAGTCATAATAAATGAGAAATTATCTTGGAATCCCCATGTCAATGAAGTTATTAAAAAATCAAACAAAACCTTAGGCTTTATAAAAAGAAACTTTTACAAATGTAACAAAGATATAAAACTAAAATGCTATCTCACCCTGGTGAGACCTATACTAGAATATGCATCTTCAGTATGGGACCCATCCACCAAAGAAAATATTGATAAGTTAGAACAAATCCAAAAAAGAGCTGCCAGATTCATTACTGGAGAATATTCAAAACTGACAAGAGTAACACCATTAGTTAAATCATTAAACCTTGAAACACTAGAGGATAGAAGAACCAAGAGTAAATTAGTAATTATACATAAGGCAATTAATTCTAATTTAGAAATACAACACAAAGAAAACCTAATACAACCCTCAAATAGACATAAAGACAAAAACACCTTTCTTATTCCATATGCAAGAACAAACACATACAAGTTTTCTTTCTTTCCGTCCGGTATTCGGGCGTGGAATGGGTTGCCTGAAGAAACCAGGAAAGCCACCACTTTATCATCTTTTAAAACTCTAGTAAGAATACAGGACTAAACACAAACCATAGAAATACGTAGGACGCAATAATCTTCTGTACAGAAGGAGCGTCTGTAACATATAAGAAGATAAGATAAAGCTATTGGGTAAAGAGATGGAAGGTTAAAAAAAAAACATGAAAAAAAAAAAAAACCCAACTAAATTTTAATATTTTCATATAGTGTATG
Organism: Radix auricularia; assembly: GCA_002072015.1. NCBI lineage: Eukaryota > Metazoa > Mollusca > Gastropoda > Lymnaeidae > Radix > Radix auricularia. The sequence continues at coordinate 135,236 of MUZC01000282.1, read as the reverse complement.
CAATAATAAAGTTTAAAAAATAGAAGGATAAATAGCCGAATGTGTTGTTATATATCATTGCTGCGTTCAAATCTTTTAGAACTGTCATTATTTGGCTAAGTAAACATGAATTGGACTGCAATAGCATAAAACGAGTAAAAATAAATAGTTTATATATATTATTTGTTATGATTTCATAAACACCAAATCATTGAATTTACTATAATTTGCTTGCTTTCTTTAATTATATACGATATATAGCCAGAATCACTTTATCACTAAGTGCAAATAATGATAATTTGCATTTAAATATATACGATATATAGCCAGAATCACTTTATCACTAAGTGCAAGTAATGATACTCAGCATTTGGTACTTCAGCTAGTAATTTAATTAAAACAAATTTCAGAACTACAATAAAACAATGAAACAAGTTATTTTTGGACTTCAAAATAAGTGAAGGAAAGCAGCTTGATGAAGCCGTGTATAAGTCCAATAAATGGAAACAACATTTTTGTTATGTTAGTGACGTAGATAAACTAACGTCAACACTTTCACCTCTCAACCCACCCCGCCCCTCACTATGTGATTGAATGACCATAACCCGTATTACAATATTGAGGTCATTTGTTTACTTTTAAAATATTTTACAATTGTAATATTATTAGCGGAATGTAATCCATATTACACTTTGAAGATTAAAAATTTATGTTACGCTCAACAATTGTTAAATTATTGACTTTCCATTTCCCTGACTATTGGAAGAAAGCTGAAGAAAAAACCCAACAAAATTGAAACGTGACTTTAGGATTGATTTACAATTTCCCATGTGAACGGTCCCATGTAACTATTCATACTTTAGCTTAAAAACAATCCAAACTAATGGGGGGGGGGGGGCAAACAAAACAAATTTGAAATAATTTTAACCTATTTCGAAACGAAAAAAAAGACTCGTCAAATGAATGGATCATATTCGACTAATCGATTTCTATTCAAGGTTTCTCTTATTCTCAGCTTTAAATTATTTTCAGTCGCTTCAAATTCAGTTCATTTTATGAAATAATCCTCTAATGTTTTGTTGTTGTTGCATATTAGTTGACCGTCCTCACAAAATGAGAATTAAAAGACACTCAACATGTATGAAAGCGATTTGTTTCTTACAAAAAAAGATCTAACGACCGCACAATGTTAAAACGATTGGTCGACTGTTAATGAGTTAAGTCTTTTCAGTCACGAAATTCATCCGCCACCACGTTCCCCGACCCCCACTATCACGTCCCTATTATACTGGAATAATCCGTGTTGGTTTTTGTACTATAACAAGCTAAGCTAAATTGTTGTTACAAATGCCTCACTCTTTCAGACTATTTAAAGTGAGCTGAAAACAGTTTCTGGGGCAGACAATTTAGAAGTCATGATTTAGTGGTGAGTTTTTCTTTGATAATTTTACACACGGTAAAGCCATTTTAACACATGCGCTGCATGTAACTGTTTATAAATATAAATTAGCCGACTGTGTTAAAATATCACACCGCTCTTTTATTTAGCAAGTAGCCAAAGATGAAACAGCTCTTAAAAGAAGTGAGTAACTCAACTAGTAGAGGAACTGCTCTTAAAAGAAGTGAGTAACTCAACTCTTAAAAGAAGTGAGTAACTCAACTAGTAGAGGAACTGCTCTTAAAAGAAGTGAGTAACTCAACTAGTAGAGGAACTGCTCTTAGATGTGGGGTGGTAGTAAAAAGGTTTGAAGCTGCTCTTAGAAATAGCCAGCCTGGGCATTAGATTTTTAAATAGCGAGTCGCCCAGCCGGTAGAGAAAGATCTCTACAAATTTTCCGACTAGTGGAGCCATCATGAAAGCCTACATTGAAAACAGCCAGATACTAACCGAATGGTCACAGTGCTCTCGAAAATATACCACGACAAGTTATGATCTAGGTGCATAAATGTTTGGTTTCAAACATTTAATGTGTGCGTATTTTTTTCTTTTTTGAGTGAAATTCTTTCAGGTGGCACAAAAGACAAGTTAACATTACGTCAACCAGGCGTTCTTAAACAGATCAAAGGTAGGGTCAACAAATTCATGGCCTTAAAACGTATGTTGACTCTTACTTTCAATAGTTTATATATATATTTTCAATATGGTATTAATGAGAAAAAGTCACTTACACTTTTTGTTGCGTGCAATATTCTTTTTTTTTTTTTAATATTGGTTATAGACAACTAGAGCAAGAGACACCTGCATTCTGTTGATGTCCAATAACTTAAGGTATAACGTAACGTTTATATGAAGGGGCTTTACTCAATTCACGTGTGTTCCAAAACAATCAATATAAATGCCCGCAATATAAACAAAAATATGGCGCCTAAGATAAGGGTTGTACGTGGCAAAGTAGGACGTCACTCAAAAGATATCCAATACCCGTGTGCCATTATTCTCCATTTAGCCACTCCTGTTACAAACTTTTTCAGATTGAAATCATCCTCCTCTCTGTAGAAAAATTATCTGAAAAATTCACAAAATTCTAATAAAGGATTTTTATTTTAAAAAAAACAACATTTTGTGCGTTACATTTGTATTTGAAACCATTTTGACTTCAATGTAAAATATAACTGGGTATTGTTAGTTATTATTGTTCCCTTGAATTTCATGTACACTATTTTCAACTCATGATATGGTCTGTGTTATATCATTAAGAGCAGGACAATCGGAACGCCCTTATTTATTTCAGGTTGGTTGAAATCTACAGAACAAGACTACATTTTGAATGATTGCACTCCATAAATGAGTAGATACAGCGACACTTCACAGTGAAGAAACTAAAAAATAGTTCAGCCCAGTTTGAGCATAGATCTCCCCACCCGGGACATACACTTCCACATTAAAATCTCTTCGATGACAACCTTCACCAAGGAGTTGTGTTGTTTTCGTTACCATGACACCCACCAGCTAATCTCAAAACCAAAATGTACTTAACTATAAATAGAAAGCCGCATGAGATCCTGATTCCTTTTTGCCTCGGGGTTTCTGCTTAAACAGCCTTATGGGTAAAACATGGACCTCTCAAGCGCAGTAACTCTATCTGCTTGCATGAAACGAACCAGAAACTTCAAACAGACGAGAAAACTCAGGAAGTCTAGAAATATTTATACTAAGTTAATTCTTTAAAAACAGCGTCTTATTAATGAATGCATCACAATCTAATCTGCCGTACATTTTCAATAATTATAATGAAATAAATGCATTAAAAAACCTTTCCTAAAATTCTAAAGCGTGATCCAATCGATAATTTCCTGACGCAAGAAGGACAAATACAGAACAATTAAAATTAATAGGATACATTTTTGTATCGTCCAAAGAACGGATTAATGTTAATTATTAGAAATTGTAATATCAATTGTAACACTTTTAAACGGAATATCTTAAAGCAATATCTAGGGATTTAAAAAAAAAAAAGTGTTCAGATTGATCTAGGGAAATAAAAATTAGAAGTCAGATAATATCTCTCCAAATATATGTGGCATTGAATGTTATGCACGCATCAGAAGCTATCAACTATATCCAAAGTATTAAGATGAAGTGTATTCATGGTTAAAAATATAATTTAAATAAAAAACCCATAACAAAGTTTTTGACAATAAATAACTTAAAGTCTGTTCTTTATAATATGCACCGCACGACAATCCAAACTTGTAGTTATGTCTCATATATAATGGATTTATAGTAAAAAATATTTTAAAAACTCCCTGCTAAATTTCAGCACGATTTGAATTTTTTTTTTTTAAACTGCCTGCTAAATTTCAGCACGATTTGGTCACGGCAAAAGAGTTATGAAAACAGGTTTAACATAGTGCGCACCATGAGACAAACTAGCAATTAGGCCTAATAGCATTTACATTTGCAGATCTGGAATACATTTTTTTAAAAGTATCGTCAATATAATACGCTCCGCACCGCGCGACAGGAAAATATTAAAAAGGTTGTTCACTATAATACGCACCGCGACAGTCTAGCACAAAAATAAACATGCTACCTAGAGATAAATAGAGATAATCTAAAAATTCATTAATTTAATTACAGTACATGCGATCGATCTGAAGTTGCGATAGATTATTTTTATTTTCGCAAGAGTCTGCCTGCAAAATTTCAGCTCGCTAGCATTCGAGGAAGGGGGTTAAAAATCGATCCAAAGTATTATCGGCAAAAAATCCAACAATTAAGCAAGGCATCAAGTAATCAAGCAGACGCCACGGGTTAATATAATGTATTTAAAATTGTGTCTATTTTATGTATTATGTAATCTTATATTTAACACCGGAATGCTAACATATATTAATTTTTGATAACTATTAATCTTAACACATCTTTATGTGAAAATTATTATCTAAACATTATTTCTCTTTTAATTTTAATTGCTTTATAGCAATGTAACCTTTGTCGTGTGTTGTGAAACTCCGATAAGTTTGAAACTTTTTAAAAAGCCGGGTAAATGATTTGAGAGCTCCGTATTTGTATTTGTTTGAAATTTTTAAAAGCAATTTTAAAAATGAAGCTGAAACGGAAAATGTGAAGAAATGTCAATGCAAAATTCTGTTTATAATTGTGACAAAATAAATAATAATTTGTATAAATGCCCGGACGATGCACGATCTGCCATGGGAAAAAAAATAACATCTCTTGCTTTTACGGTTAATTAATTATTATTTACTTATGACTGAAATACAGTTTTTTAAAAATTCATTCGTTTTTTAGTAAAGGTAGAAGACATATCAATTATTTGTAAAATTGAGTTTAGTGCATGATAGAAACAGAGATTTTACTTAAAGGAACCACAAGCAGGGTGAAAGGTTTAACAAGATCAACATTCAAGTTACTAGTTATATTTATCCTCGTCTACCCTCGCCCCATGCACTTTAAAATGTCCTTCAATAGTTCTTATTGTTTGTACATATGCGTGCAAAATAATTAAAAAAAAAATATCTTAAAAATAATCTTTAAGACAATCATATATTTAAATACGTCATTTTGTCAAGGAATGAAGTCAAGATTATCCTTAGTGATGCTAAGTGGACGTAATTTGTTTTAGTGTGTGTGTGTGTATGTGTGTGTGTGTGTGTGTGAGTGTGTGTGTGTGTGTGAGAGAGAGAGAGAGAGAGAGAGAGAGAGAGAGAGAGAGAAAGAGCGTGTGTGCATTTTATCCTTGAGTTTAAAATGTTTTATAATTATATATATATATTATTTTTACTTTGCGTTTATTCGAGTATCTTGCCTGTAGCGTCAAAACACTAAAAAAGAGACAATGGTTAGAGTCTTACTTTCCCATTCAACTCATGACGTAACATTTGCTCAAAGCAGTTTACCGTAAAAAATGAAAATAATAATAGATAAAAAATAAAATCTTGGCGGTTTGACACAATTATTTTATGAATTGTGGAACGACTCTTGAAAACCTTTAGAATCTAATTAAAAATTTCTTAATGACTTTCCTCGCTTTTTTAAGGGGAGCTAATTTTTGTTCGCTCGTAAACCTAATTAAATGTCACACAGAAAACCAGTGAATACATAAAAAAAATATATACGAGCAAAGAAATCACTTGTTAGAACTTCATATAAAAAAGACATTTATCTGTTAATTATAATTGTATATGTTTGTAAAAAAAAAAGAAAAAGAAAATGTGCAACGATTAATTTCTTAGCAAACATCGCGCCGAGAAATTGTGTTAGTGATTCTGTTGTGTACACACTCCTGATGAACCTTGTTGTGTACATTGTACAGGGATCAAATACGTACTTAAATATCGACAACGACAATCAGATTAATTACTGCGCCTTTGTTCTGATGGCTACACCCACATGTAGCAGGGGGTTGATCCGTAAAGACTGGGGGTTTCAAAACATTTTAAATTAGGGGACGGATCCTTTCAATAGACTCTGTCAATTGATTGACTTTGTTTTTTTTAAAAACAAAATAAAATAAATAATCACATTGACTCTGAACATGTCTCATTTATATTAGAAGTAGGTGAAAACCTGCTGACTCAATAATTCAATAGTGGCCATTGAAAGATGTGATTTTAGTCTCAATTATTACTTAAAGAAGCTAGAAACATTTACGTCTTGCTGACATTACTAAAAGTTCCCGTTGGGCTGGATTTTGCCCGCGAACCGCAGCTTGATGAACGCTGCGTCAAAATTTCCAATGAAATGTCAAGATGAAACACCCGAGGCTCATAGCGAGTGTCAGGTTTTTGAATAAACCATTTAAAATTTAGACATTTGTAGACTTAATCTGGCCATACAGAAAACAAATTCACCTAGTTCATCCGTCCTAAAATCATAATCATTTATTTAAAGGCCAAATACACATTAAAAAATTGGAAAATAAATTAAAAATGTAATTGAATACACAGACACACACATGCGCGCGCGAACACACAAACACATACATAAAAACACACACTTACGCGCACATATTCTATATATAATACAATAATTTATTTTGAATTTTTTTTTAGCGCACTGAAAAGTAGAAAACAATATTATTGGAATTTCTTTAAAATAAGCATTACACCGTAGAAGTAAATGCAGAAAACTTAAGAGAACCTATGAGGGAAGATTTACGTATGATGAACGAATTTAAATAAAAATGTTATTTAATTCTTCTATTTCAAAAAATGTATTTCCTTGTTATCTTATCCAATTTTTCGAATCAGTAGGACTGTGTTATCAACCCCCAGCACAGATTCACATGCCTTCTTTATCATCTGTGTGACAACAAACGCATGTATTAACAAACATATTAAGCTTGACAAATAATCTCCAAGAGCAAGTAGATTTAGACGCCTAAAATAAACAATAATTTAAAAAACTGTGATTGAAATAGAGGAAAAATTGATTTAAACAAGGTGTTTTTGTGGACTTGTAGAAATCTTGTGATAATATTGACACTCTGCACCAAGCACTCGTGTCAGTTCTAAATCTGCTCAATAATTCAATGCCTATGTTTAGGCCTCAGCGTTAAGTCCTGGCATACGACATGGAGTAGAAGGAACCAAAAAGACAACACAAGAAGAGGTGAAAGTTTCTATGAGAAGGACTTTAATTACAATATCATCTAGATGCACTGGGCGTGTCACTGATATTTAGTTGATAGGTAACACACGCCATATTGAAAAAAAAAGACTTTATGTATGGGTTATTTTTTTTGATAAATAATTAACAGGGTATGAGCAAGCCTGAGAACGGGCCCCAGAGACGTCTTGTCAGGCTCACTTATACCTTTTTTGTGACGTCTTGTCAGTCTCACTTATACTTTTTTTGTGACGTCTTGTCAGTCTCACTTATACCTTTTATGTAACGTCCTGTCAGGCTCACTCACACCCTGTTTGTGACGTCTTCTTAGGCTCACTCATACCCTGCTTGTGACGTATTGTTAGGCTCACTCATACCTTTTTTAGTGACGTCTTGTCAGGTTCACTCATTCCTTGTTTTGTGACGTCTTGTCAGGGTCACTCATTCCTTGTTTTGTGACGTCTTGTCAGGCTTACTCATACCCTGTTTTTGTGACGTCTTGTCAGGCTTACTCATACCCTGTTTTTGTGACATCTTGTCAGGCTCACTCATACCCTGTTTTTGTGACGTCTTGTCAGGCTCACTCATACCCTGTTTTTGTGACGTCTTGTCAGGCTCACTCAGACCTTTTTTGCATGTTATCCATCTAATTATATACAACCTTGATTGCAGTGTCACCCACATTTTAACTGGTTTATTTTTATAATTGGCTTTTGTGTATTTGTTTCTAAATAAGCCCACTATCCCCAGTCTCACTACTGAACTATATATTTCCCTCACTTTACTACTTACAACAAATGTATTTGTAAATTAAAACTTTAAATAAGAGAGTAAAAAACTTATCTAGTTCAACGTATCGCCATGTAGATCTAAGAGTTGACCAACCCCTGAATCATTAAAGTATTGTGTATAGAACCATGCTTGAATTAGAGATTATGTTAAAAAAGTGCTGTAAAAATTGTGAATTCGTTCCTTAAAAATTATTGGCTGTCATTCATCCCAGTTAATGTATTAGTAATTTTAAGCATCTGTTATGACAAAATAAATTTACAAAAAAAGTTAGTGTTTCAAATATCACAAAGGCTTCGCTCCATCAGGTGTGCCTCCTTTTCTACAACAGACGGTGAACAGTTCGTGAAGCGTGTCCCGATACTTGGAGCTCATCGTGTAGTACAAGATGATCGTCACGCTCGAGTTGACAGAGTCAAACAGGAAGCCGAAAGACCAAGTGGCAAAGAAAAGGTTTGTGTACTTTCCCACGACGCCGAATCCGGGCACTAGGAACCCTGCCGCGCTCAGTACGACCGACGGGCTGAAGCAGACGATCAGAACACACGCGATGACCACGACCATGCGGACCGCTTTCCTGTCCCTGCTGGACATGGCCTCGCACTGCCCTTTGTCTGAGGTCAAGCCTACCCTCCAACGGGTCTTTCGTCTCATTTCGATCACCAGCAGTGCGGTGAGCACGATCTCGACTATGAACGATGCTACAATGTAAACGGCGTAGAGCAGAAACGTCAAGCCGGAGACGTCATTGTTTTCCTTCCTGATGATCAAGCCAAGTAGGGTTTGATTCCTGTCGTCATAAAACTTCCAGCCGATGTACATCGTGCAGTACTCTGGTAAAAGAGACGCCATCATGATGACGTAGATGGAGCAGACGATGAAGGTCGCTCTCCGTGGGGTTATCAGACGACCGGCCTTAAACGGAGTTATGACGCACAGGAACCTCTCGAACGTGATGAACACAGTGATCCAGCACGTGATCCGAGTGAAGCACGCCTTGACGAACCCGCCCGTCAGGTGCTGGACCTCCGCGGGAACCATCGGCACGCCGGAGTGGACGAAGAGCGGGTTGAAACAGAGGATGTACCACTGGAGGGCGAGGAGACCGCAGAGGTCGGAGACGGCCAGCCCCATGAACGTGATGTTGACCGTCTTAGCCAGGCCCTGTCTGCAGAGAACGGCGATGGTAACGATGTTGCCGATGATCCCGAAGAGGGCGAGTGAGCTGCTCAAAAACACGTAGTTTATCACTTCTATCACTTGCCGCGTCTCGTCACTAAGGAGGGTAACTTCCGTGAACAAAGTCTCGAAGACTGTCTGGTTGCTGCGCATTGTTAAGGTTCTTGTCCTTGTACTCACTTCGGGTTTGTATTTTATATGTTGTCATCAATGATAACCATGATTAAAAAAAATTTATCATAATGGATTAATGTGAAAAAATAATACTTATTAAAGTGGTCAATTTTGAAACAAAAAGAAAATGTATATTTGATGGGCTCTAATAGCAAAGATAAAAATATATGTTTTAATTTTAAAGACCTCTCAAAAAACATGAAAAACTATGTTTGAGACTGTAACTCAAACAAAATGTTTAACAGCAGTGAGAATCAGAGCGACGTTTGGTGTGGAATGAAATAATATACAACATTAAAAAAAATATACTTAGTCAAACGGAGATAATAGATTTTTAAGGATTATATTTGATTTAATGTTGAATATTTCTTACTTTTAAATCTTTTGTAAAGATATTTTTATACATATGACTTTATCGAGTACTGACAAATAACAACTTCCCCATCTGAAAAAATGTGTCTAAAAATACGTTTCTCGTTGTATATGATAACAATATAAATATTTCAACTGCTTTATGCTTGAATAGACAAAATAATTTTTAAAAATAATTATTTAAACGCACCCAAATGGCAATACACTTATCAATGTGAATGCTATGACGTCTCAAAAACATTCTTTTCCCAAGCTTTTAGATACGCTTTGATCGGGGTCTCAATTAGTGAAAATGTGTTGATCTAAGAACTAATTGACTACTTCCCAATTTCAGCTACAAGAACATATATTTAGCTTGAGAAAATTGGCAAAATTATTTTAAAATGTTGACCAAATGTTGACCTTTAGACACTACCGGCTCATCGTCAGAGGAGTAAATTGTTGATTAACTGAGCCATCGCACACGTGGCTCACTGAGTACAGCCATTGAGTCAAGTGTGACCCAGTAATCACGACTGTTTGATATCGTTTAAAGTTAATCAAAGCCATTCTGTCAGAGAGTATTGATCTCAGGTCAGACCAGCAGATCTCAGTGATTTCATTCTTGTTTTTAGGGACTGGAATGAACTCTGGAAGTAATCCTTCAATTACATTCGTTTAGTACGAAGAGGTTTCAAATATTTAACCAAAATATTAAACTTCATCCAATAACTATCGAGAATGCACTTTATGAATGGCAATCTTCAAGGTTTTTAGGATTGTAATATCTATTTACTTAAGTTTTATAGTGCCGGAAAGTTATTGATCCATGTCCGCTGTAGCCCGTTTATTTGGCTTATATATAATATCAGTACTTACAAAAAATAGTTTACATATTTCTAAACGTATTTACATTTATATACACATGGAAGTTATGAATTTTCGCTCAGTCCATTACCAGGTTCCTTCCTTGGAATTGTTTGGTGCTCATGGGATCGATGAAAAAGTCCAGAGAAATTAACTTGACAATTGACTTCCAATGATTTGGTTTGTTACCATTGAAACTGAGCCTGATTACCTTATTACCTTATTAACAAGTACTTATCGATTATACTCGTTGGACGCTGTTCCGATAAACGAACTCACCACTCAAGTAGCGTATTAGGTATTAAGGCAAATTGTGAGACCCTGATCAATATAAAATGTGGAAATAATTTCTTCAATGGAAAATTGTGCGTGCAAATAAATTTATTGTGCTTTTCTAACATTTTTTTTACCTCACTCTGGATAGTGTTTTAGACAATCAAACACAATTTTAAGGGTTACACTGCTGTAGAATTTCCGTATACAATCGTCAGTCAAGAAAGATCCTGAACAAAAATGACGGCGGCATTAGTTGAATTTCTCTGGTACTCATGGTGCTTGACAATTTACTGGCGTAAGCTCATTTATGTGATTTTTATTTTGTACGAATTCTCAAGCCAGCCTTATTTACAGTTATTTGTATATATTAAGGCACTGTTAAATTATTTATCTGTTCTTCCCAATCTCACGCCACTCAATAGATCTTTCCTTGTTCAATATCAACTTTGATGTGGATACAATTGGGTAGCACTTGTGTAAGGGGAGGTTATTGGTGAATAGACTCTAGTCTCCGAGAGTGACTTAAAAGGATTTAATGGGCGTGTTTTATTTGAGTGATTGAATGTTATTATTTTGCATAGTGTATGGAAAAATTCTTTGATTTTCAGAGACAGTAAAAGTGTAACCTAGTTTTACATGGCATATGCTCTTACAATGTTATTGCTTGCTTTGGTTGATGAACCATACAATGGTTGTTGTTGACAAGAAATGAGAATAAAAAAGTATTCAAAATTGTTAAAATTTTTTTTTTTTTAAATGAAATTTTATTGAGCTGCTTCAATCAACCCTATTGTTATTTTGTAATCTAGTTCATTAAATAATTGCTACAATTTGTTTTCTTGTCTTTCCACATGACGGCTCGGTTTAAAGCTTGAAATTGAATTATTCAGCAACCTCCAGATGTAAATTCACTTATGTTTTGGAAGACTTATTGGTAATTGGTCAAAATGGGTTGTTGTGAAAAAGATTTAACTTTTAAAAAAAAAAAAAAGAAAGAAAAAAGATTGAATTTATTGGCTATCAACTTAAACAAATTTATTATCATAGTAACCTCCCCTGCCTCGGAAAGCATGAAAAGAAACTAGCCGACCCGTGTCGCTAATGATTTAGTGACGGGTGACATTTTATGAAAGTAATTGTTGAGGAGAGTGTGCGACTATTTTCTGTCACTGAGCACAACGAAGAGCAGGAAGTTATTATGCCAATGTCGAGAAACAAAGCTTACAGCCGTGTTGCGAAGTCATGTTCGAAAAGAAAGTAGGAAATGAACGGGCACAAACACAAACATTTTTTTTAAATTAAAAAAGTAATGTCTGAACTGGGGCTTGAACCTACAACCTTCCGGGTGTTAGGCGAATGTAATAACCACTACACTACGAAATACATACTATTCTGTTGTTCTGCTGAAAGAACAAAGTAATTGACCTAAATTGAACGCATTGTTGGTCTCGATGACCCCCCACCCTCAGTACTACCTTTTCTTGCCAGCTGATTAGTTGGTGGGGCTAGACAGCTTAGTGTCCGACATGGTTTAACCATGCGGACAATTATATTAAAATAAATATCGTCTACCCCATCGCGAATTCCTTCTCCCGCAGCTGGGAAGTAAGATTTATTACCAGGTACTTTTAAGTTGTTCTACTACATTGTGAAACATGTCCGGCTTGTGGTCAAAGGGTCATCTGAAAGTTCTAACGAAGAACCACAATTTTAATAACCTCAAAAATGGCTGAATTGGAGCTCAAAATCGCAATGGAAACTGTTATGAAATCCCATGGGGGCAAATTTAAATATTATAATACAACCTTATAGTCATTTATGCTACCAAAATGAGTTATAGATTTCAGTAGATATTTATAATGGTTAAGTTGAGAGGTTTAATTTTATGTTAAATATATTACACGCAAGACTTAGGAGGATTTATTAATATAAATTAAATCTTTCTTAAAAAAAAAGTTTTTAGCTAAAAAGTACGTCACACTACTTTTGACCATTTTTGACCCCCTCCCCCTGTCACAAAATGTCACAAATCTCGGGACACCCCTTCCCCCCATTCCTAAAGTACATCACACTTTCGCATTAAAAAAAATTAACACCTTATTTAAAATATTTAATTTAAACTGTATTAAAATATAAATTTCCACTTAAAAGTCGGGATGTAAAGGATTCCAAATGTTGAAATCTGACCAGAGCTGGAGTCAGTTTTGTGAAAATGGCCGGATTCTGTATTTGCTGGAGTCATTATGAATATATGTGAATTAGGGCTCTACCAGCAGTCAGGCTCTACCAGCAGTCAGTCAGGCTCTACCAGCAGTCAGGCTCTACCAGCAGTCAGGCTCTACCAGCAGTTAGGCTCTACCAGCAGTCAGTCAGGCTCTACCAGCAGTCAGTCAGGCTCTACCAGCAGTCAGGCTCTACCAGCAGTCAGGCTCTACCAGCAGTCAGACTCTACCAGCAGTCAGGCTCTACCAGCAGTCAGGTTTTATGAAGTAAAAGTTTATATTAAACATGAAAAAAATATATAGTTCATGAAAGATGTGTTTTTCTGTTTGAATTATTTTTATACATTTTATAGTGATTTATTCTACTGCAAAGTCTTCATTTTAATTTTATCTAACTAGTGAAACATCTCGATTTATAACAATTAGCTTAAGGTGTTTTATTAATGATATAGTGATTAAATTTGATAATTTTTAAGCAAGTTATTTGAACTTGAAGGCATAAAATCTATATTTTTGTTTTACAGAAAGATCTACATTTTGTAGCTTTGCATTAGTTCCCTAGAATTTTACTTGATATCTCTGAACATTGTTAAAATAAATTGTCTTGGAATTTCTACTTTTTCATTTCATAAACTATTTTGTATGAGTTTTAACATTACCTCTCAATTTTGTTTCTATGTTTCTTACGATTATGTGTATAAATCTTTATAATTATCTTTAAACGTTATGACTTTAAATTAATATATAATTATTTATTGGCTTTTATAGACATTTCGAATTTCATTTAGGTTTTAAAAATGTAAAATAATAACAGAATCATTTTTATCAGTTATAACCTCATTAATGCCTAGGCTACATTTTTCTAAAATTCAATCCACACAATTTCTACGAAACAAAATTCCCATTGGGATACCAATCGATTTAAGTTCTTTAAATTAACTTAGAATCGAAGAGCACTAAATCCATTAGTATTCATCCGCCGTTTTGTTAACTCCTGACCGTGCACGGCATCGCTCAGAGATAAAAGAACCCATTTGTTAGTAAAATATTAATGAGCCCTTGAAATCAATGGGGCAATTGATGAGATGATGGCTAGACGCTGTCCAGCTCTTGATGTTGACGTTCGCCCCACGTCCTGAAAATAACTGATGGCCATCTTAACATCGGATTTTACAAAAAGTTACAAGACAGATTTAAAAAAAAAAAAGTTGGTCGGTGCTAGTTAAAATTTAGCACAGGTTAAAAATGGCTTTCATTGTTGTGCATTTTTTTCCTGTGTGGAGCAAATGAATATGAAGAGAAATCTGAGTGTAAAGATTTTTTAATGTGAAATTTCTTTTAAATTAGGGGTTGCGGGGCTTGGGGTGGGGGAGTAGGGAGGAGATATAATGAAGTAAACATGCGTCAATTTGCCATGGCTAAAATGCGCGATTGGTTATAATAGGCTATATAGTTTCCTAGATCAATAATCGCATTAATCAAACCACTATGATCATCAAAGTCTGGATGCACTGTTAGAACATAAATTGTTGTTATACTGTCAAAGTGCTGCCCTGAAATCACTCAGGAAATATTTTACTGTAGCTAACAGAGCTAAACAATAAAACATAGATCTATAGCCAAACGTTATGTCTAATACTGAAATATGATTTGTATCTCATTTCCTTTAATATATTATCAAATTTATGACGCTTATATTATTGTAATACTTTAATGAATGATTTCAACAGCAGATTTTTCTTTATTTATTGAAGTCGTGTGATGGTGTTATGCTGTGCGCTGTTTAAGTGAATTTTTTTGGTTATTCGAAGTGTGCCGTAATTATTTAAAAAATGTTTGTACCTTATCATTTTTATTCTCAAAATTTTAGATTTTCTCTTTCATTTCTTGGACTACACACGGCACTTAAGTTTGTCACATAAATTTTATAAAATTTGTGTTTTCTCTTTGAGGAAGGCGTCTAGCCGATACGTTCGTTATTTTTCTGTGTTGTTTTTAAGGTTTCACAGATTTCAACAACTTACAATTCATAATTTTTTTTTTTCAAAATAAATTCGCTCCTATCTATAATGCTGTATTTAGAGTGATAAATATGGTATTAAAATTCCCATGACAATTTATTAAAAATTTAAACGAAAAAAATCTGAACGATTTTAAAGTAGCATATACGGCGTTCGAGATCCAGACACTTCTCAATTGTTTAAAAATTTACCCCTCTGCTACATTGTTATTTTAAACTATACATTTTCTGAAGTTGTTGTGCGTATGGGTCCTCAAATAACATAGAATTTAAATATTTAAGATATTTAATTCAAAGTTCTAATTTTTATTAACTAATTTTTATTCCTAGTGACCCTAACAGAAATATTTCCGACAAAATAATTGTTTTGGTCTCTTCTAACCTCAATTTTGTAGCAGAGAGGTACATTTTCAAGAATTGAGAACTGTCAACTTTGAAACGGGAAGTAGACTAAACATAGAAATAAATAAGATAGATACAAATACACATACACACACACACAAAACAAACAAACAAAATAAAATTACTAAAAGAAAAAAAAAAGACAAAATGAAAAAAAAGCAACAAAAACCAGAAGCTCAATTGCCCAAATTCTATTTTATGTCAAAATCGTTAAGTGTATCCATTCTACTTATCAACTGCAGATTATTAGACGGGACCGATTTCAGAAAATTATTCTATTTCTGTGGTGACCCATCTTTGCTTTGAATCCAACACATAGGGAAAATATCCTGGAACGTTTGTCGGTACTTTGAACTCATCCTGTAGTACAGAATTATGTCGGCACTGGCGTTGACCGCCTCGAACAGAAAGCCGAACGACCAACACACGAAAAAGAGATTGGAATGCACCCCGACAACACCGTAACCAGGCACAATGTACGGAATCACGTGAAGGATGATGGACGGCGCGCAGCAGACGATGAAGACGATCGCGATAACTATAACCATATTGACCGTCTTCTTGTCTCGGGACGATATGGACTCTGATTGCTTCGACTCAAACGTGGACCTCTTGCGCCATTTTGTTTTCTTTTTCAGATTGTAGATCAAAATACACGTCAGGACAACGACACCGAAGTAAGCCAGGAAGATGTAGATGAAGTAAACAAAGGAAGCTAACCCTTCGACGCTCGGTCGGTCTGCCGTAAACTTCAGACCGAAGAGAGTCACATTAGATCCGTCGACGACTTTCCAGTCCAGATACGCGGTGGCGTACTCGGGCACGAGAGGGGCCATCATCAGGGCGTAGATGAGAATCAAGATAACAGCGACCCTCTTGGGGGTGATGATTTTGTTGACCTTCAGGGGCGCGGTGATACACAGGCACCTCTCCGCTGTGATGAAGACCGTGATCCAGTTGGTGACCCGGGCGAAAAAGCCCCGCGGCCATCCCCCGGTCAGGTGCTGGACCTCTAAGGGTAAAATTGGAATCTTCAGGGCCGGAAACAGCGGGCTGACACAGATGTCGAACCAGAGGAGCGAGACGAGGCT
Organism: Radix auricularia; assembly: GCA_002072015.1. Lineage (NCBI taxonomy): Eukaryota > Metazoa > Mollusca > Gastropoda > Lymnaeidae > Radix > Radix auricularia. The sequence continues at coordinate 118,814 of MUZC01000282.1, read as the reverse complement.
GCCCAGGTCCGAGATGGCCAGTCCGGTGAATGTGATGTTGATGGTGTTGTTGAGACCCTGTCGGTAGAAGACGGTGATGTTGATGACGTTAGAGACGATGCCGAAGATGGCGACAATGCTGCAGAGAAAGACGTAGTTGACCAGCTCGAAGTACCCTCTTGTTTCATCTGACAGCGATATCGGGTTGGTGTTTACTTTTTGACCGACAACTTCTATTGACGTGTTAGTACCGCAGTGGCAATCCATTTCTTGTAACTCTTAAAAGGTTTTTCTAGTGTGGATATTTTAAAAAATCATATATTTCTAGAATTTGTTTTAACTAAGTAAACATGAAATAATTAAGTAATATTAAACTAACTAGCTTTGACTTGTTCTTTGCTTAGATACAAGAGTGTTAATATTCAGTGCCGACGAAATTTTTAACTTAGGATATATCTGTACATTATTAAATAAATAGACTTTTGGGTATAAGGTTTATTCTCATAATTGTACGATGACTAAATCGAAATAAATGCCTCCAACAAGTAATAAATTTTATTAAGCTCACAAGTTGTGGTGGTCTGAAAGTGTATCTTTTTAAAATAATAGTTAATGTAATAAATCATTGCATGTTAACAAAATTAACCAATATTTTCCCCAAGTACCATTTTGAAAGTTTAAAAGCTTTAGTTAATGTTCTTGAAGAAAACCGAATAGGTCTAAACGGTGATAAAGATATTTTTTAAAAGTATTTAATAGTATAGTAGTTGTATGAGGTAGGTCTTAAAAATCGAATACAACTATTGATCGTAACGTTGCAAATGTCATAATTAGTCTTCCCGTCCCACCTCCTTTATCGCTAGATTCTCTGCGATAAGTAACCAAGATTTAGCTTTGTGTTGACCCAATTCCAAATGACATACATCAACCGTGTAATTATGCTTCACTCCTACTTTGTAATTCCCAGCAGTACGTCTGTATAGAGAAGCTTACACAAAAAGAGATGTTATATTTTTACCTCAATCTTCTGGATATTTCTTAGTCTCTTTGAACTAAAGTCACCATGAAAAGACATATACTTAACAAAATCAAATAGTCATTTTCTCAAAGACAGTCAATGTAAGCTCTGGTAGTAATTGTGACTTAATTCTTAATTGACCTAAAATCATAGTCCTATGTTTCGGTGAACTATTTGTGAAATTTTTTAATTAGCATTTTACTTACTTACTAAAAAGACAATTCAATATTTGTTTTTACATTGATAACTTTATTCATTTGTACCAATTGACCAATCATTAGCTGTAATGTCAGAAATAAAATTATCAAGTGAAACCCGAGACAAATAGGACAGTCACTTGTTCGTGCTTATAATAGTTCGAGATGTCAAAGACATAATTGAAAAAGAACCATCACAATTCACTACTCTTTATTAGGAAATGTTGGTATTTGTATTCCGTGAGTGTAGTTTTGTAAGAGTTTACATTTTGACCATATACTAGAAAAATAATGAAGTAAAGTTCAGACTCTTTGTACAAAGTAACCATTTTATTATTTATGAAACTTTTTTAAACGCTATCAATCCTTTGAATACTTTTTGTGCCAAAAAATTGAAAATCATTTTCATATAAAAAATTTATAAGCACCTGCCAGTTGCAGAACCTTTTAAACCCTGTACATTAATCCTGAGTTGTTTGAATCGTGGCTCTAATTTCAAAACTCTTGGTTGTTCGAGATTTTCTGACACATTTTGCTTTACTTCATAAGATCATTTTAAGTAGAGTAAGTTACAAGGTAAAAGCACTGAAATAAACATCGCAAACAATTTATAAAAAAGCGCTATTTTACTGTTTCGAACTAAGATTTTTGGTTGTCAGCATGACAGATATCAGATGGTTACTGGAAGAGAAGCAATTTTCATATTTTGTTCAAGGAGTTTGATTTTAAGAAAAAAATGTCATCTTAATCAATTTTCACATAAAATCATGATATGAGTTTTCCGTGCCCATCTAGTAACATAGTTCCCTCAGAACGTTATGAGTAACACTAACGAGCCTCGTCACACATTTTTTCAATAACAAAAATGTGTCTATGCCAGCCTAGAGTTAAATCCATATAATATGTTGTTTGATGTGATATTTCCTTTGGAGGATGAGCTAACAAGCTTAGATGGCTCGGCTCATTTTTCCTGGTCTGAACCTCAACATTACGGCACCGCCATACAATGTATTCTTCCACAGCTGTCGGGTCTGTTCGCATCTCCAATCGCTGCAGACCATTCGGCCAGCAGGTGTGTCCCCGTCTCCTCATACCCGGCAACCTCGGTCCCTATTTGGGTTTAGACTGTGCGGTGTCGCTGCTTTGGACAGTGTCCATTTTGCGAAACGAGGGAATACCAGCTACGATCCTTATTGCTTGGTTGCGACAAGTTCCGGTAAAAGGACCCTGCCTTGCCACCATCAGCCCAGCCTTTGAGATATACCCCAAGGAGCCCAAATTTTGCTCCCAGTAAAGTATTTATTGTCTGAGGACTTTATCGTTGTGGAGTATTCTTAGAGACATTTATTCGTCTCTTCTCTGTATGATCCAGAGTTTGTCTCTCCAGCTCTACTGGAATTTGAACACATGCTAATGTGCTATGGATATCTCTCTTCCATGCTAATGTGCTATGGATATCTCTCTTCCATGCTAATGTGCTATGGATATCTCTCTTCCATGCTAATGTGCTATGTATATCTCTCTTCCATGCTAATGTGCTATGTATATCTCTCTTCCATGCTAATGTGCTATGGATGTCTCTCTTCCATGCTAATGTGCTATGGATGTCTCTCTTCCATGCTAATGTGCTATGGATATCTCTCTTCCATGCTAATGTGCTATGGATATCTCTCTTCCATGCTAATGTGCTATGGATATCTCTCTTCCACGCTAAATTTTACTTCACGCTAAAAAAATGTTAATGACTTATAGAATATTTAAAAAATGTTTCATACTTAAATTAAGAGTCCATTCCGAAGTATTGTTAAAAATATATGCCCATTTTAAATCTCCCCAAACCATAGCAAACCACAAAACCAAAGTAGAATATTTGTCACAATATTCAAACACCATTCGTGCTCATCATTATAAAAATCATATTTCAATTTTTCTTTGATCAAGACTCTGTACTAAACAAAGGCTCAGGCACTGAATTACAAGTGGAAGATTTTTCAATGTCTTCTATTATCCCTCAAGCAGCACTAAAAATACGTCATTATCTTAGGGGCCGTCCATTAAGTGCGTCACGCTAATTTTGACCAGTTTTAACTCCTCCCTACCCCCTGTCATAAACTGTCACAAATCTTAGACCCCTACCCCCCTGAAGTACGTCACACTTTCGTACCAAAATATATTTTTTGTTAAAAAAATAATTAAAATTTAACATAAAACACCGTGACGTCACACATGGCCGGAACCCCCACCCCTTGTCACAAACTGTCACGCTTTCTTAATCCCCCTCCCCCCTCTGGAGCGTGACGTACTTTATGGACGGCCCCTTACGAGCTGGCCCCACGTAATTAACATCAATGACCAAATAAATGAAGACAGCGATTGATTGACCCACTCCCAATATGTGGCAGCTGATTGTCTCAGGGTTCACTAAAGACGATCTAATGAACCTTCTTAGTTCAAAATCCAAGTGCTGCCTTTAAGAGTTTTTACCCCCGCATTTAGAGTAGCATTAGGATGCTAATGTACTTGGGATATCTCTTATCCATGTTACTGGACTTCGAACAGACAACTTTTTGATACGGACTTAGCTGTGTGTTGGAATAAGCATATATACAAACGGAATGAAATTATACCGAGCATTTGTGTCCCCATCTTTATTGACTAATGTGAAACATTAAAAATTTGACAAAGCATGCTGAATATGTTTTAAGTAATAGCCTCCGAAAAATTATGATAATTAAAAGGAAAAAATGGAAAGCTTCAGACGCTGAGGTAATCGCCAGTGCCTCCACCGACACTAAAACATGTTTACAGGTCTGATACAGTCTCACATACCCAAAGTGGGTTATGTCGCAATCATGACAGACATATGTCTTTTAAAGAGGATCTTCTATATCGAGCTAAAATATTGACAGTGGGCCTGTAAAAGCTTTAAGAAAAACATTAAAAAAACAAATTACACAAACTATTTGTGTAAGAAAACAATAAATGTAAGCTTTATTATCAGCTAATAAAAGTAATGGTAAACGTTTCGGCTCATGCATGCCTTCATCAGTACAAAGTAAAATAACATCAAGAGAACTGGCCATGAACTGGATTCTGGTCAGGTTTACAGCCGTTGTTCTCCGTGTCTCGGCTCCATATAGTATAGCAGCACAGGTTTTACCATAGCGTTAAAAATCCTTACTTTTAACTTCCCGCTTTAGATGTTGGAGTTCCAAACATTCTTGAGTAGCTGGAAGGCTGCTCTTGCTTTTCCGATCCTTATTTTGACGTGAGCATCTGTACCACCTTGTTTACCTACAACGCTGCCAAGGTAAAAAACAAACAAACAAACTGTCCACCTCCTCAAGGGCTTCTCCATCATGCATGATGGGTGATGTACTTGTGGCATTAACCTTGAGGATTTTACACTTCCCTTTGTGTATTTTGAGACCACTGCTGGAAGAATAGACAGCAACAATGTATGTTTTCTCCTGCATCTAGTGATGTGTATGTGAAAGAAGGGCAAGGTCATCAGCAAAGTCAAGATAATCAATTTGATCCCACAAGGTACATTGGATGCCATTACTTTTCTGCTGTGTAGATGTTTTCATCACCCAGTCAATGGCAAACAGGAACATGAAGGGTGAGTGCAAGCAACCTTGTCTCACACCAGTCTTCACCTGGGAAGCATCCGTCACCTGATGACCATGGACAACTCGACAGTTTATCCCTTCATACGTGTTTCTGATTTATACGTAATCTTCTGTGGCATCCCATATTGCCTTGAAATCTCCACATGGTTTGCCTGTCTACACTTTCAAAACCTTTTTCGTAGTCAAAGCTGACAGAGAGCGGCGAGTTCCACTCTAGTGACTGCTCTAGAATGTTGCGCAGTGTCGCAATCTGGTCATCGCAGGATCTGTCGGTGCGAAAGGCAGCTTGTTGGTCCCGCAGCAGAGGGTCTACAGCGTTTTTCATCCTGTTAAGTAGTACACGGTTGAAAACCTTTCCTGGGATGGATAGCAGAGTGATCCCTCTGTAGTTCAAGCAGGAGCTTAAATCTTTGGGATCTTGATAAGGTATACCTCCTTCCAATCGGAAAGAACTTGTTCCACCTCCCATTTCTTTATAAACAGAGGGTGTATCATTTCTACACTGGTTTCAAAATTCATCATCAGTGCCTCTGCTGGGATGCCATCAGGTCCTGCAGCCTTTCTGTTTCTGAGATGTTTAATGGCCCTGCTAGTCTCCTCTTTGGTTGGACTATTACAGTAATTGACGGATCATTATCAGCTGGTTGAATATCTGGTGGATTTATTTGGTTTTGGCCTGTTTAAGAGCTCTTCAAAGTGACCCTTCCATCTCCCTCTCTGCTGCTCATCACTTGGTATTGTGTTTCCCATTTTATCCCCTTAATTGCTAAATTTCCCAGGCAGCATTTTAATGGTATCAAACAGTTCCCTCATGTTCCCCTGGGAAGCTGAATCTTCTGCTTCTCTAGCAAGTTTATCAACAAATTCTATCTTGTCCTTCTTGATTCTATTCTTAACTTCCTAATTTACACCTGGATACTCTTTATGGGACTTGTTTTTCTGTGCTCGTGTGCAGCTGTTACTTTTTTCTGCTTTCTTTTTTTTCCTTCTATTTTACTCAGAGTACCTGCTGTTATCCATTCTTTGTGTGCCGGTTTCTTTGTCCTAGCATTTCTTGGCATGTTGACCTGGACTGTTTCTTTCACGCTTTGCCACTTTCCTTCGGTGGTCTCGTCTTCATGTAATTCGCGTAAGGCTTGGAACTTATTGGATAGTGAGATCTTGAATTCTTCCTTTTTGGCTTGGTCCTTCAGGAGAGAGGTATTAAACCGAGACCAATATGCTGGTAGCTGGGTATAATGTCTCTCTAGCTATAATTTTATTCCGGTTACAAGAAGATGTTGATTCGAGGCAACACCAGCTCCCCTCTTTACACTTACGTCTGTGAGAGATAGCCCTAATTTTTTACAAATGCATACATGGTCTATTCGGTTCATCGTTCTCATGTCCGGTGAGATCAATGTAGCTCTATATATTCTATTGTGCTGGAAAATACTCCCTTCTATGACCAGGTCTGCTGTTGCACATATGTCCGCAAAACTCTCACCATGGTCGTTCATCTCGCCTATCCCTTGTTGTCCCATAACCTCTTCATACCCTGTGTTGCTACTTCCGATCTTGGCATTGAAGTATCACATGAGGATGACGATGTTCCTCCGTGGGCGACCCAGGACTAGGGTTAACAATCTATTGCAGAATTCTTTTTTGTCTCTTTCATCGCTTTCATTAGTTGGTTCGTAGCATTGGATGACATCTAGGTTGATGATTCGTTTCTTTGTCTGCTAGGTTGCTAAAAGAATTCTAGTTTCATAGGCCTCCCACCCCATGAGTGCTCCTTGTGCTGCCCTTGATAGCATCATGGCAACACCCAGGGTATGTGGGACATCATCTTCTTCGTGTCCCGATAATATCATCCTCTCTCCTGCGATTAATCCCTTCCGTCCCCTTGCAGTCCATCACGCTTCACTAATTCAAAGAATGGCAGAGGACCGTGCCTAAAGTAGTTTAATTCTAGCTGGGAAAACATAGAGGGTCATGCCTAAAGTAGTTTAATTCTAGCTGGGAAAACATAGAGGGCCGTGCCTAAAGTAGTTTAATTCTAGGTGGGAAAACATAGAGGACATTTCCCAAATTATTTTAATTCTATGTTGGAAAACATAGAGGACCTAGCCCAAACTATTTTAGCTCTAGGTGGGCAAATAATAGAGGACCATGCCCAAACTATTTTAGTTCTAGGTGGGCAAACATAGAGGACCGTGCTCAAAATCTTTTAATTTCAGGTTTTCAAACACAGCCCACCGAGCCCAAAATCCTCGCAATGACGTATTGATCACCACTGGCGGATTTTGAGAAAAGTTCGATCTAATCAATCCACTGCAAACCGGCGCAAGTGACTCGGCCAAAACAACAACACTGGGATATACGTAGGTGTATAGGTCGAGATGAAGCGCATAAATCCGTACCAAACTTAATTTTTGTAGTCACATAAACTAACTTCTAAAGGTTTGAGAAGTTTGGTAACATAAAAGAAAAGCTCTTGTTACAAAAAATATCTTTTCCCCCTTTTTTCTTTTACACTTTAGTATTTTACATAATCAGTAATTGCTGTGTAATAATTGGAGAAGATTAAAGTGTTAAAAGTTAAAAATAGTCACGCGTATAAATAAATATGTCGTGCATTTGCATTAAATCATTTAAAATATGTTAACTGTTCTGTCTGATGCTACATACTTTTCATGTGGACATAACATTGAACCTAAGTGTGGATTCTTGTTAAGTTTTATTTTTTCTCTGCAGTCAGCCAGTAAAAAAATATTTTAGGATAGTTTAACTTTGATGTATATCCCCTAAAGAGTTGACTTTTAGGCAGAGAAAATATAAACAAATTATAACTCCATCAAAACTCCACCATCTATTACTCTTTATGTATATCGAATACCAATTCTCATGGTCCGTAAGTCAGCTCCTTGTTTCTAGACAACACACCCGGCTTGGAAGGAATTTCTTGTGCAGACTTCTCACTGTCTTTCCCACAGGCACCAAACACTTCATGAAATGTCCTTCTATACTTAGAACTCATCCGGTAGTAAAAAATGATGTCTACGCTGGAACTGATTGACTCGAACACGTAGGCGAAGGACCACGTCACGAAGAAGTAGTTGGTGTACGTACCGATGACGCTGAAGCCGGGCAGCACGTACCCGGTCAGCTTCAGAATCACAGACGGCGCGTTGAAGATAATAAAGACGATGGCGATGGCCACTACCATGTTGATGGTCTTGCTGTCACGTGACGAGATCGTTTCGGACTGTTTCGCGTCGGAGGTCGATTCCATACGTCATTTTGTCTTCTGCTTCAGCTTGTAGCTCAGAAGAGCCGTGAGGAAAATGAGGGGGAAATACGCGAAGAAAATGTAAATGAAATAGATAAGGAAGGTTAGTCCTTCGACTTCGGATCTTCTCGCCGTAAACACTAAACCGAGCACCGTTCTGTTTCTTTCCTCGGAGAACTTCCAGTCGATGTACGCAGTGAGGTATTCGGGTATCAGCGGAAGGATCGTGATAAACAACATTACGAAAAGCGCGATGGTAGTCCGTCTTGGGGTGATGATTTTCTTTACCTTCAGCGGCGCCGTGATGCAAAGGCAGCGCTCGGCAGTGATAAACACCGTGATCCAGTTAGCGACCCGGGAGAAGCACCCCCGGGGCCAACCGCCCGTCAGGTGCTGAAACTCGGAGGGCGCCACCGGGACGTTGAGATACTCAAACAGCGGGCTGACGCAGATGTCGAACCAGAGCAGGATGATGAGGCCGCACAAGTCCGAGACGGCCAGACCAGTGAGCGTGATGTTGACCGTATTGTTGAGGCCCTGTTTGTAGAACACGACGATGTTGATGATGTTGGCCACTATGCCGAAGATGCCGATGGCGCTGCAGATGAAAACGTAGTTGATGATCTCAAAGACGCGCCTCGTGTCATGAGTCAACATACCTTCGGCCGAGTGTTTTGTATTTATAGTATGAACATCTGCAACCGACGGGGTGGAAGAGTTATCCATGATGATGAAACCTTTATAGGTTATCCCTCTTAAAAATATATTTTTTTTGAAAGTCACACTTCGCCTTTAATAAAGGAAAGTATTTGATATACGGTGAGAAGTCTTGCTGTGCTGTGAACCTCGCTCAATTATCAAGGGAAAGCTCAACTCGAAAAGTCAGGAATTAAGACTAATAACCTCAACGCAACAGCCCAACTGTGGCGTTTAACTCCTCCGCATCCAGTCGTTGTTCTGTCTCTGGGGCCACTTATCACCTCAAGACCGTGGTGATGAGTTTCTTATTTCCGCATCAGTTTGAAATTATATTTAACGAAATTGGAGATTTTAAAAACAAATGTATGATAGAGACTTTGTTTCCTTACACGCAGAAAGATAACAGTTCGGTATCTGTTATTAAAACATTACTATAGATTTCAGTTTAAATTTAAATGTGTGAATGTAGTAATTATTCCTCGAAAGGCTTCTTTCTTGTTATTGGAAGGCTAGAAAATTGTGTGAGTTGAATAATCGATGCGCAAAAATTGCATCATCTTTGTGAGCTCTTGTAGCTTGTTATTAGGCTTTGAACTAACAGAAAAAAGGTTGTTTTTTTTTACCTCTTTTTAGCTTTAATTCAAGCTGGAAGGGTTCCATGTGTTTGAATAATCTTAAATGTCGATGGAAATTGAGTGCAACATCTGACGTATCAGAGCATTAAATTCTCATATAATTAGTAGAAGGGAGTCGGCTTATCTTTTCTGAAAATTTCGATTTCATAATTATTGGTTCATTTAATCTCTCAAGTATCAAAGTTTCCTCTACTTTTCTTAAATAATAATGTAATTTAATAATAGGTATGTTTCACTCGGAAGATCGTGGAAATTATCTACCCTTTCCCTTTAACAAACCAGGATATAAACGTCAATTTTGGATGAAATGCATCGTCCATTAGTTGAACGAAACGAGAGCTGGTACATTAGAGAGTAATAAGAAATTAGTCATTCACTGCTTACAATCGACCAATACGTGTAGTCCATGAAAATGAAATACTAATATTGCATATTTAAAAGTATTAACACTTTTCCTCTTCAAAATTAAGGCTCCTTAAACAATGTTTTATTTTTAGATGAAATCCAGCATTTTTACCTTAGTGCTAGAGTTATTTCTTTGTTAAATTAGAATATCTAATCTGAGTTAGGTCACAAGTTAAGCTGTGTTCCGAATCATTAAAGACTCGTTTGAATAAACATTCGGTTGTGTCTTACTCCATTCGAAAGCCATCTCATCGCCATTGACCGCAGGGATATTTACAATTTTTGATCTTAAACAATGAAATTTCTTATCTGCATATGTTGGCACTTCAGATTCACAGAGTGCATACCTCTACATCCCCAAGACAGCGGACTCCCGACGTGTGTCTCATTGACCAGATTTAACTGTGTCGTTCTAATGATTATGGTGATAACACTCTGCTCGCTGGACGTCTTCGTAGGATTTGTAGATTTTCAGCACAAGGTTTGGTCGAGACATTTCTCATACGATTTTCCTTTACGCCAAAATCTCATATGTTTATGATTATCATGACGGAAACAAAATCGCATATGTTTCTGATTATCAAGATGGCAACAAAGTCTCATATGTTTATGATTATCCAGATGGAAACACGGTCTCAAACGTTATCAAGTTTTGTAAGTGAAGAAATGTGAAATGTTTTTAAAAGCAATTTGTAGTTTTCGATTTCTTGGGAAAATGGTCCCATTTTTTGTTCAATAGAAACTTATAGAGGCTTTTAGATGATTTTTTTTCGCTAGAAAAGTCGTATTATTCGAAGCTTGACTTTAAAAAAAAAACACGAATAACAAAGCGTTTGCTTCAAATATTATTAATGAGGACTTTCTAGTAAATTTTTAAAGTAAATTGTTCAATTAATGAAAATTACTAGCTTGAAACTATTATGAAAACAATAAACAAATATCATTGTTCGTAGTATTAAACTGAAAATATTTAAACCAACACGTTATTATTTTCAAAAATTTCAACGGCTGAACAATGCTTTTAATTGGCTTTGTCTTTTCGACGCATTTTTTTCTTTCAGAAAAAACAAAACAACTACTAATTAAATTTCATTTATTTGATTACGATACATACGATGAATCTGCAATTTTAATACTATGCATTGTTAGGTGACACAAGTCTATGGGCAAAATTATTTCAGCATAGGATCCCGGAAGTGTGTCTATTTTTACTTTTGTTTTTCCGTGGGACCATGACAGACCAGATGGTGAATTTCATATAAAGGATTTAAAAAGTGTGTTGAGCTCGTAAGCCAACCACCAAAAATGATAGGACATGTATTATTTAAAATATAATTTCATGTTTACCATCACGTGATTGAGTTGTGAGGTAAACTTGGAGTGGATGTAAATCAAATAAATGTAAAGCCAATGCAATTAAAGCAAGTAGTTATACAAACCATGGACTTGTGTCTTGATTTCCAGTTGATTCACAGTTGTATTATAACAGCTAGGGGGTAACCGGATATCCGGCATGCCGGATATCCAAACTAGGTATTGCAATTTTGTGCCACTTTCCGAAATCGGCAAATACTTATGGCCGATCCGAATAGGTATTTAGTGTAGTGAAGAATTATTTGAAATTAGTTTAAATAAATAATACTCAGTTTCTAAACAAATATATGAAAAGTAAAAAATAAAAACATTACATCATTAATATATAACAAAATAAACAAATTGACCAGCGTTGATCTTGAAATAATTCAAATCCCTTCAAAATATAAAACAATTAATTTCAATTCTAGAAAACAATATTCAGTTAATATGTTACAAGTATAACTATTAGCTTACTACATTAGATAACAAACTAGGTTAACTAAAAGGATGTTAAACTTATTCGTCTGAATAAAAGAACAAATTTTATAATGACTCATGCTTCTTGTACACAAAACTACACACTCAGTACAACACCGTTCGCTCGGTACACACTATACAGTTTTATGAGCTTCTTTCATGTTCGTTCATTCAATTCATTGTAAAATGTTCATCGTTGACGTTGACAGTGTCACAGACTGTCATTGTAGATAGCAGATAATCTCTATATGTTGGATAATAAAATCTTTAATAAATAGTATTAAATGCTAAATAAAAAGGAATAAATACAACCCCTTAGCTCTTACACTTAAATATGGAGAGATCCGGAGCCGGATTCGGCAAATATTAGGGCATAACTATCCGAAAATGGTGGGGCTGCGGTGATCGAGTGGCAAGCGTGCTCGACTAGCGTTCCGATGGCCACGAGTTCGAATCCATGGGAAGCCAAGGACTTGGTCCCGGGGCCCAGGGCGTCCCCGAGTTCCACCCAGCTCCAAATCGGCAAAAAGCGGCGGGGTAATGCGTGGAACCCTTAGCCGTGGCATGTGAACGCTGCATCACTTGCCAAAAAAAAAAAAAAACCAACAACAACTGCTGCCTTGCAGATGGTCTTGGCTGACCAAAGAGCAAATCCAGAAAATACAGCAGGCTGATCGGAGATCACGGGCCAATTGGCGCAAAACTCGTGACACACAAAACTCAATATTCAATATTGAGAACGAAGAAGAAGAAATCGAAAATGGTAAAAAACCATACCCCCCCCCCCCTCTAATAAACAGCTATATATAAATCGAGCCTGGCACGGCTCAGTACGTCAAATTTATTTTAACTGCTCTTAATTGATGTGTCTTCACGTTTATAACGATTTTATTAAATTAAAACAAGAAAATAAAAACTCGAATGAGTATTTAAACGCAATTTCCTGCAAACAATTTCGAATTTTTTATTCATGGGAAATCAATCTAGATTACATTTTTAAAGTAATTTCAAATCAATAATTCTGAAAGTAAACAAAACAATTGCTATCTACTAATTGAGCTAAAGTACGGGAATCGAACAAACATTCCTTTTCCATCATTGTTCTAAATATTTTTTTTTCAACCTGATAGATGTTATGGTTGGCGAGAAATGGAAAAAATACTATTTTTTCGTTATTTTTTTCTGTGATTTTCGAGTAAAACCAGTAATCCTGTTTGGTATTATTTTTGGCCCGCGCATATCCTTGGAACCTCCTTAACATATTTGCAACAGATCCAAATCTTCTATCTGGTATGGTTCAGGGGGAGTTGCATGATGATAGTCGAATAGTTAGGACATACATTTCAAGTATATTAACTCAATTTTTCCCCATGGGAAATTGCGTTAAACAATCGATGTTCATGTGTATTGTTCTTGTGAGCTCACAGGTGATGCAGATTTTGAGACTGTGTCAAGACTAGGCCTGTCAACGGGCACTCGGGTACCCGTGAAAATGTTAATGCAATATCTTTACCACCAGTGTTTGAACTGTGGCTATTCTGTGTTCAAATTTCGGCTCGCGAATAATTTATCAAATTAAAACTTTTGGTGGGGGATGGGTCCACTAAGTAGGGGCAAGTGGGGGATGGGTCCACTAAGTAGGGGCAAGTGGGGGATGGGTCCACTAAGTAGGGGCAAGTCCTAAAAAGTTTAGTTAATTAAAACAGTTGTCAGCTACAGCTATGAACTAGAAATAACCCGCCATGTCATCATACGATTAGCACCCCCCCGTTAAAAAAATCACCTTAGCACCCATCTGCTCATTGTTTTTACACCACTGTACTATAGTAGTATTTCAATGTCATCATTCTCCCAACATTGACTAATTTCTTCAAAATATACATTTCCACAATAACCAAAGCAGTAAAAGGCTAATGGTAGTTATAGCGGGCATAATGATGAAAATTTAGAGTTAATTCTAACGGGTGACCCGGGTACCCGTTCAAATTTTGGATAGGTACCCGGGAAGCATTTTTCAACAATATTGACAGCCCTAGTCAAGACCATGCTCATTTTTGGCAAACCTCCGAATCCCGGTCCCAAATTATTTTTCGTAAGTTATTGATTACTATTTAGTTCATCAGTACATAATTCAGCGTAATTTCATAAATAAAAACAAATTATTAAAGGTAGACCAGCCGCTTCGATAAATATTACTCCCAATGTTTTACCCGCAGCGCAACTAGCAGAAACTGAACTGAAACTATCGAAGGACTATGGATGCAAGCCAAACGTAAACTCTGGTATCAGAGTGGTTCAAGTAGAGCTCTGTTTGCAAGCTACATGTCGGCCTTTCAGTGGAGCAACAGTCACAAACAGAATGTTTTCAGGAGCTATTGGAAAATGCTGTCTGACAATTACAATATTTAGTATTAAATGAATTGTTATCGGACAATATGTATAACCTGTCTATTTTTAAAAATCAATAAATAACATATAAATAACATTCTTTCATGTACTATCTGGTTACTTCCCATTTTTAGCGTAAAATAGTTTGGGACCGGGATTCGGAGGATTGCCCATTTTTTCCATGTGGTGATTTACTTTTGCGGCTGCTACACTTGCAGGCTCTGCCCTTTCGCGTACATTAAAATTCGTTGTTGAAAACAAAATTTGTTAAAGAATTTATTTAAACATTGTCAAAATTAAATACAATTAATAAATAAGGTACACGCAGATGTTTCATATTATTTGATACCGTCAGGTAGTGCAGTTGAATCTTGTAGAATGTAGAATGAATCTGACATAATGCATGAAAGTCGGATGAAGACATATTTACTTTGAGAAATAACATAAAGTATAAATTTAAATTACATTGAACTCATCAATTTCTATTATAAAGTGAGTTTATTTTCATTAAATCTCATTAAATTTCAGTTTTTAAAAACGCTCTTGTTTGATTTTTGACACAATTCCCTGGACATTTGGGCTTTTTGGTATCAAGGCAAATTCACTAGAGAGGAAAATCCTTGCTCACCAAAGTACGTTGTTGCAAAGGTAGCAACGCCTTGGCGGCATACTCATGTGATATCTTGAAAGCCTTTGCAGCATTTGACACCCAAAAATTTATCAGACCTGCTTTGTCTTCAAATTCAATACGTTATTATTAGACTGAAGTTCAACAAGTGCCACTGCCAGCCCTGGAGGCTCATCTCTTACATCCTCAATGTCACATCAAATGGATCTACAACGCATCTGATTATATGGAAATCAAGAACTGGAAAGTAAACAGTGAACCGCTCAGGCTCCAGGCAGAGACTGACGAATGAAGCTTACAGTGGTTGACGTTAATTCTCATCTCACTTATAAATAAAAAAAATAACACAAACCCACTGACACGCCACAACATAGTTAGCGCTCCAGAGCTCCATCAACTGACACAGCCTTTGCTTTTTAAGTTAACTTTTTCAAAATATTAATTTACTTAATAGAGTACATCAATTTCTGGACGTCGCCGTTCGACCGGATCACAAAACAACATTTCCCGTTCTTTTGTTTGAGAACCTTTGTATCGTACATAATCCATAAACTGCGCCATACCACTGTCACCAGTGGTCTCATCAAGCTGAATAGCCAAGAATTTACTTGTATTTGTAGAAGAAAGTATTTGTTCCTGGAATTTTCTGCCAAAGTAGAAGTTCTGTCACTCACATTTTTTGCTGACAAATATTGAATATAGTTTCATACAAGGCATATACGGAGGTTTAAATCCATTTTGGGATTCCTATCTCTTGCATAATCTAAAAAATCTTTTAATAAATGGTGCCCTTTGTAAATTTACGTAACCACAAAAGAATTTAATTTTTTAAAAAAATATAGCGGATTTTAGTGGTTTTATATGTTGTAAATGTTACGATTTAAACCCCCAAAATTCCCTTTTTACCCCGAAATGGGTAATTTAATACTGTTCGCTGACCCCTGATAAGAATTAACAACATCGATATTCAATGAACATGCAAAAATCACATATGACCCGCTCGTAAGCCGACCCCAGATTTCCCTTAGATTTGTCCAAAAAATGTCGTCTTTAGAAGGAGTATACATATAGACGGTAAATTCCCTTTGCTACCGAAAAAAACCACCACCAAGAAGATTCACACCAATTTCTCCAACAAATTTAAATGAAATAAATTTCAAATAAGAATTAGAATCTCTCAGCGTGAAATGTCAATGAGAAAAATGAGACACAATTTTAATACATTAAAACAATAAGTTTAAAGCTTAACAGTGGAACAGAGAGAGAGAGAGAGAGAGAGAGAGAGAGAGAGAGAGAGAGAGAGAGAGAGGGAGGGAGGGGAGAGAAAGAATGAGAAATGGTATACTTTTACCTAATTTTTTTAAAGCTCGAAAAGACGAATAAATATCACGCAATGAGATTTTAGCGACGAGTTAAATCTGTGGTTAAAAAAATATTTACGCAGAAACAAAACAAGGGAAATAAATCAAATAAGGCTTGATTGGAACAATTTAAAAAATGTAACTTCCCATAAATTCACCTAACTCAAGGAATTTTGTCAATTTAAAAACCACGTTTTATTTTTATTACACAAGTTTTATCAGGAAGGGGCCGTCCATAAAATATGTCACGCTCCAGAGGGGGGGGGGAGGCGGTGTAAAAAATGTGACAGTGGGGTGGGGGTATCCGGTCATGTGTGACGTCACGGTGTTTTATGTTAAAATTTAATTATTTTGTTTATAAAAATATGTTGTTGTACGAAAGTGTCACGTACTTGGGGGGGGGGGGGGGNGGGGGTGTCCGAGATCTGTGACAGCTTGTGACAGGGGTCAGGGGGGGGAGTAAAAAATTGTCAAAAATAGCGTGACGTACTTTATGGACGACCCCTAAAGCAATCTTAAATTATTTGTCTTCAGCTTCCAAGTCAATTAATATCAAAACTGTTATTCTAAAAAAAAAAAAAGAAAACAAAACAAAACACAAGCTAATGAAACTTAAGACACTATATGACGTCATCTTGATCAGGCATCGTTGTCCTATATACGAGTGACCTGTTCCTCTTCAGCCAAGTGCACGTTTCCTAATTGCTTGCCACTTAATTAAGACTTGAGTTTCAGCTCTTCTTGGCAGATTGTCAAATGTTTGAAAAAAATTGTTTTATACAGAGTGTTGATATAGCCATTATAGAAAATAAGAATTACGACGAGAGGCAACATTCAGGATGCCGATCTCCTAACTGTGGTTACTGAATAGGATCGAAATAACTGTACAGTTGTAGATCGGAGGTAATGAGCTTTAGATTGTACATTCGTCACACAATGCCATTGTTATTGCCTAGGCGTTACATGCATGTGAATACTTGACTCAAGCCGAAGCCTATATACCTAATAGGTCTGCAAGAAAAAAGCTTTTTGTGATTAAAAAGGAAAAAAGATACCCAAATGATTCGTGAGATAAAAGCAATCAATGTAAATCTTAATAGTTGTATATGGAGAAATGTGTCTGTAAACGTTAAGACAAAACATGTTTTCTGTGCACTTTATAAACACAAGTATTTAAAATAAACTTACATTTAATATTACTCACCTTTTACCCACAATTAAATGGAAAACTAATTAATTCGTGAAAAAAAGATTTTTTTTAAAAGAAAGAAGAGCAGAAGCACTAAGACACACACATAAACACACACATACAATCACCACCCTCTCCCACAAATACACAAAGCATAGAAGAACAGCAAGGAGGTAGGATAAGCTACATTAAAAAAATAAATCATCAACACTGGACACATATTTTAAAGTGACGCAAAATTGGGAAGTATGTTCAAACAAACTTGAGATGACTTTCCAAGTGTAACTATCAATCATTCTTAATTTTTCTTCCATACAGATCTTATCAGGTGATAGCCTAGCTTACAGAATGCCTATAATTGTAGGATCCAAAACCCCGTTATGATTAGCACTGTTGAAAAATACAGGTGTGCCTTGTCTGAATTAGCTTCAATGTTCGGTTGTCGGGAATGTCAATAGTGTGTTGTACAGAAAGAACTGAGGCAAAGACACCAACAATCAAAATTGAAGCGGTATTCTGACTTTGTCATTAGTGTTGAAACATCATAAACACTATGGCAGACTTGACATGTTTCAGTTAGCTAAAGATTCAATGGTACGAAGTTGGATTACAATAGCACTCAGAAACATCTTACTGAGTGGTAGGGTCGGTTGGGGGGGGGAGGATTAGAGCTGTGGAAGGTTTTTGTTTTAATTCGGCACTTTCATTATCCGAAAAATAAACATGATGTAATGGTAAGCTTAAATAATAGAAGTCAAAAAGTATTTTTGTAAAATATATAATTTAAAAGGGAAAGAAGAAGAGATTTTTCAAACTATTTATGATAACTTTTATTTTCATTTATTATTAATAACTTCTTATTGATTGAGCCAATAAATTTTTACTTTATTTATGAACTAGATAATAAGTTCCATCTTTCACACTATCTGATAATTATTTAAAGGAACAATTAAATGGTCATTAATATTTAGAGAAACTACCAAAACATTATTCTCACTCTTTAGCTTTGGTGTATACTTATAATCAAACACGGCAACACATAAACGACACACAAAATGATGTAGATCTAGTATGTTACTGAACATATAAACAATTCTTTAAATAAAAAAATGGTAGCCAATTTCGCAGCGCTCCCTTCTCTTTCCACATGCCATTCTATTTCGTTATTGGCCTCCGCATTTCTCTATTATAAACAAGACACTTAAATCATATATGTATTTTATAACGACGAAATGACACGAACGAGGTGTCGCTATAGGAGGAAAATAAAACCGTTTCTTGTGACATGTCCTCAGGTGAACCTTTTTAGTTTAGAAATTAAATGGAAATTAGTACACAAGACTCAGATGTTTTGTTAATAGAGTACTTCCTGCCGTCCCATTCAGCAATCGTTAGTAGAGTACTTCTGGCCGTCCCATTCAGCAATCGTTACTAGAGTACTTCCTGCCGTCCCATTCAGCAGTCGTTAGTAGAGTTCTTCCTGCCGTCCCATTCAGCAATCGTTAGTAGAGTACTTCCTGTCGTCCCATTCAGAAATCGTTAGTAGAGTACTTCTGGCCGTCCCATTCAGCAATCGTTAGTAGAGTACTTCTGGCCATCCCATTAAGCAATCGTTAGTAGAGTACATCCTGCCGTCCCATTCAGCAATCGTTAGTAGAGTACTTCCTGCCGTCCCATTCAGCAATCGTTAGTAGAGTACTTCTGGCCGTCCCATTCAGCAATCGTTAGTAGAGTACTTCCTGCCGTCCCATTCAGCAATCGTATTTTTTATAATTCCAACGTATGTAGCTATTATCTTATAATCCCCATTGTCGTATACGCGTTTATATANTATATATATATATATATATATATATATATATGTTCAAACAAAATGAATTTTAAGTTGGCCGCGCTCACATTATTAAACAGCTTTTCAATAGCTTGTACTTCTGTGTACACATGTAGTGAGTGGGAAGATGGCGTGTCATTAAGAACAAATCTTTTCTAATCCAACAGCAATAATCATCTTATTACAATGGCATGAGTAATGTGGAAAGTTGTACCAGGAAGTGAATATGGTTATAAACCATTTGCACAGAATCGGAAGTTTGGTTTTTAAATGGAAGTGCTTGTTGGAGATAGCGTTATACCACGGGAGCAGCGGCGTAGTGTGGGCATGTGCGGCCCGGGACAGAACCAAAATGTGCCCCCCCCCCTAGACAGACAAATATGTAAACGCTTGAAAGTAAAGATAGTTGTTTTAGAGAGTTATTATGACGTTATACATGTTTAAGTTAGAGATAAAAATAAAAGCTTTATTTCTTTAATAATATTTAAATTTTCTGTTTTTCCTGATGGCACAATCTTTCGTAGTATATAGATCTATCTCTGTTTTCAGCATTGCCATGCTCAATAGCTAAAATTGAAATAGCAATATATTAGACAAGTTTGGCGTAATCGTTATTGATCCTACTTAATTTTTCATTAAATTAATTTTCGAAAAACTTTTTTTTAAAACTTGCCTTACTTAAGACTATTGTATGCAATGTTCAAATTAATTAAATTATGTTAACCAAGGTAACCTCGTGTCTTAATTTCGTTATAAACTTTAATAAATCAACTGGTCTTGTATTAATGAATTTAATTTTTTTTACTCGTGGGATTAAATAGTCTTTGCTTGACAATATGATTTGAACACTATAATTTGAAGACAACCTTTCAAAGTCCATCAGATGGCATGGTGTACGAAAATTGTATCTGCTTTCTAAATTCTACATACCTGCCCAATTCTCATGTGAATTTCTACAGTTATCTCATCTTAATAATAACAGAACTGTCTTCTCAACTGTTTTTCTAAATAACATGGATACATATTTTGGATCACCAAAAATTTGCTCTCAGGCACTTTCACTTGAAGATTCGATGAAAAAGCTCAGGTATCAACATAAAATTTTATCAAATGTCAAAGCACCCTTTAAGTATTCTAGTAATTTCTCTGTGAGCATCTTCTGCGTAGCATTTCTGTTTAGCACAAAACATTTATAAAATGTTTTGGAAATCTTTGACACAGCTTCGAAAATATTGTGACTAGCAAATTTAATCGATATTTAATCGATACATTTTTTAACAATGATTCGAGAAATTAATCGTTTATTTTCTCAGCCCTAATAAAAAGACAAAAAACTATTTGATAATAGAATAAAGGAGACATTTTGATTATAGTATTGATCTTGGGCGCTAAATGAATGGAAGAAGAAGATAAAAAAAAAGATAAGTCACTGTAGCAAATGATAATTAGCTAATGACTCGATTTATCATTTTGTACTAATTTGTTTACATTTTGTCATCGCTTTTCTATTATTCTCTCTGCATCTCTCTCCCATGGCTCTCTCTTTCTCTCTCCCATCTTTGTCCATTTGTTTTCTGTATCTCTTTGTCCCTCTCTCTCTCTCTCTCCCTTTCTTACCTTCTCTCTCTATTATCTCTCCCCTTTCTCTAACTTTCCCATTCTCCTTCTATCTCCCCCCTCTCTCTCTCTCACACGGTTGCTGCAATCCATCCACAAATCCCCATCCCCACCCCTCCTTTCCAAACACCGGTTGCCTCTATAAATTAACTGCTTCTATAAAGTCACTTAAGATTCATATTAAAGCGTCACTTTTCTGTGTACAAAATTTCTATTTATGTTATCAGAAAGCTCGGTGTAATAAAAAAAAAATGGGGACGGGGGGGGGGGGGGGGGGGATTGACGTATTTGAGGGAATTTTCGTTTCCGTCTAACCACTTGTAGAAAGGAAGAAAACTTTGTTTGCGTAGTTAATTCTCGATTATAAAAGCCAATCAAGTTTTATTTTGTCTAATCTATGGCGTCAGTGCTCAGAGTTGAGGGAAAAGTTGCAAGACGAATAACAAAGCAATAGAAACAATTCGTATGAAATATGAGATAAGTTCAGGAAACATCACAAAATAATTTTCTAGTTATTACAAACACGGCCCAAGCTCTGAGCCTATAACCAAGTGTTGAAGATGTCTTGATATTTTGTTGACAACACATTCCCACCCGACCATCGATCCGTTGGTGGAAGAGAGTATAGCAGCTTCCTCGGTAGAGCCATCCAATGGAAACGTCCCTTCGTGAGTACATGTATCCATATCAACTGAGAGTTTTATCTATACCGGTGTGTGGTCCAACTGACTTCTACATTTCCAATTCTGTCTCATATCCCTCTTTGACTGTCTCATGTCCCTTTTTGACTGTCTCATGTTCATCTTTGACTGTCTCATGTCCCTTTTTGACTGTCTCATGTTCGTCTTTGACTGTCTCATGTCCCTCTTTGACTGTCTCATGTCCCTCTTTGACTGTCTCATGTCCCTCTTTGACTGTCTCATGTTCGTCTTTGACTGTCTCATGTCCCTCTTTGACTGTCTCATGTCCCTTTTTGACTGTCTCATGTTCGTCTTTGACTGTCTCATGTCCCTTTTTGACTGTCTCATGTCCCTCTTTGACTGTCTCATGTCCCTTTTTGACTGTCTCATGTTCGTCTTTGACTGTCTCATGTCCCTCTTTGACTGTCTCATGTCCCTCTTTGACTGTCTCATGTCCCTCTTTGAATGTCTCATATCCCTCTTTGACTGTCTCATGTCCCTTTTTGACTGTCTCATGTCCCTCTTTGACTGTCTCATGTCCCTTTTTGACTGTCTCATGTTCGTCTTTGACTGTCTCATGTCCCTCTTTGACTGTTTTATGTCCCTCTTTGACTGTCTCATATCCCTCTGTGACTGTCTCATGTCCCTCCTTGACTGTCTCATGTCCCTTCCTCTTTCATGTCCCTTTTTGATTGTCTTATGTCCCTCTTTGACTGTCTCATGTCCCCCTTTGACTGTCTCATGTCCCTCTTTGACTGTCTCATGTCCCTCTTTGACTGTCTTATGTCCCTCTTTGAATGTCTCATGCCCCCCTTTGACTGTCTCATGTCCCTCTTTGACTGTCTCATGTACCTTTTTGACTGTCTCATGTCCCTTTTTGACTGTCTCATGTCCCTCTTTGACTGTCTCATGTCCCTCTTTGACTGTCTCATGTCCCTCTTTGACTGTCTCATGTCCCTCTTTGACTGTCTCGTGTCCCTCTTTGACTGTCACATGTCCCTCTTTGACTGTCTCATGTCCGACTTTGACTGTCTCATGTCCCCCTCTGACTGTCTCATGTCCCCTTCTTGACTGTCTCATGTCCCTCTTTGACTGTCTGATGTCCGTCTTTGACTGTCTCATGTCCCTCTTTGACTGTCTTATGTCCCTCTTTGACTGTCTCATGTCCCTCTTTGACTGTCTGATGTCCCTCTTTGACTGTCTGATGTCCCTCTTTGACTGTCTCATGTCCCCCTTTGACAAGATATTTACTGCGTCATATGTTCGTTGGTTTTCGTTCCTTTAATTTTTAACTATTCTACCCTATAGTATGTTTTAAGAATTTAATTATAATTTTATTACTTATGTAAGTACGTACTTTATATTAATATAGTGATGAAGGCATTAGCCGAAAGTTTTTCTGTCGTGTTTGTTTAATAATTTAGCTCAAATTTATTGTTTTCCTACACAATTTGTTTGTGTATTTTGCATTTTACAAAGCGACTTGTTTGATTAAAACAATAAAAGGAAACTTTACTAATGGAAACTTATGTAAACAATAAATCTGACAGAGAAATTGACAAAATGTTAGGCATCATTTCATCTAGAGAGAATTTCCATTGCAGGCGTTATGTAAATCCCCACAGTTTAAAGTTGCCGATGCAAAAAGTCATGATCTTGCCCAAGGAGCACTAGGTATGTTGTCGACTGACTTGTAAAATTATTTTTAGTAGATACTGAATATCTCATCCACACGCCACACCCTCCCCCTAAAGATACAATTGTGTGTGTATATTTGTTTGTTGTGTTATTTTTTACCCTTCTAATTTTTTTTTAGGAAACTGCAGGTTTACAGCACCTGCCACGGCCGTTGCTACTCAGCGCCCAGATCTGTTTAAAAGGGTTGTCCCCCCTCAACAGACCTTCCGCCCTCCACATTACACTGGTATGTAGCTATTACTTATTTAGTCTCATGGATTTATTCCATCGTAATGTTGTGGTAATGTCCAAGTGTGGTATTTAATTTACCCCTAATCGGCATTCATAAAAATACTATTCGGCACCCTTCCGTCTCGCAAAACGATGGTGTGTTGAATTTCCTTGTGTGGCTAAGCAGTCCTATCCATGAGTGACAGTCTTTACCACAGCTTTTGCACACGAATTCTGTGCTTCCTAATGTTTGGACATTCTCCTAGCTCTTGTCCGTAGCCTCCTCCATTCTTAGCTTAACGGCTACTATGACGCCTTCTTTTACAACTGTGTGCCACGATGATCGGTCCTATGCCTTACTCTCCTGTTCGCTTGTACATATTCTGGCTGCCCTTCATGTCCCTTTAGTAGACATCTTTAAATCGCAGCCGTGGGCGATCTGTCTTCCTCTTTCTCGTTTCCAGTTCACCTTTTTGGAGGTTGTTGGGGATAAAGCCGGAGCTAATTCTTTTGACATGTCCTACCATCTCAGGCGTCTTTCAGTAAAGATTGATTTTGGGATATTGGCACGCATCAGGACCCTACTATTTGGCATTTTATCCTGCCATTTAATGCCAAGGATGCGACTAGACACCTCAAGTGGAAGCTATCAAGTTTGTGCTCATGGAATGTATAAGTGGTCCATGTCTCGCTCCTGTAGGGCAGCGTACTGATGCTCGATAGGCACTTAGTTCGATTTGCTCAGTTAGCTTGGTGTTTTGCCAGATCTGTTCATTAAGTTTAGACAATGTGTCAGCTGTCTTTCCTATCCTACTGTTTATTTTGTCCTCAAAAGACAGTGTATTGAAGACTTTGGATCCCAAGTAGGTGAAGCTTTCGACAACCTCTAAAATTACTATGTTAATGTGAATTAAATTATCATCATTTTCAATCAATGGTATCCTAATATTAAAAATTACAAAACAGAAAATAGTTTTTAAATAATTTTGAAAAAATTAATTATTTAAAATTGGTGACTTATATTTTAAAAAAAAATATTATCTTCAAAATCATTATTATCAATACTATTTTTATTTGAATATAACAGTTAACTAAACGTTTCCGTTGTTTTTAAAGAAAAAAATTGTAACACAATTTAATCGTCTGTTTCCCAGGAAGGTTCGTATTCAACTTTTACTGGAAGGGAGCGTGGAGACAAGTTTTTGTTGATGATTACCTTCCCACCGATGGACAGAAGCCAATCTACTGTAGAAATGTTGAGAGGCCGGACGAGTTCTGGCCTTGTCTCTTGGAGAAAGCTTATGCCAAGTACGGTTGTGGTTCTTTAAATTGTATGAGTGAACGAGGTTGTAAGGATTATATTTTGGTGGGGGAAATTGCTGAACAAAAATCAAAGGATTAACATGGGGGCTTATAACACGTGTGTTTATTTTGTGTTTTTTAAAGCAAACTAACGACTAAATAATGACGTAATAATGTAATTCCCTTTTGTTAATGAGTCGAATATGCTCTATACTATACGGTCTCAGACAAACATTGGTAACTCTGTGCCAATGAAAAACATGAAGCTATGAAGGACAGCTTAAATATGTTTGTGCAACGATTTGATTCCTATATAAAAAAGTGAAAATTCATATTACTTTAAATTTCTGATTTCAAAACAGAATTAATCGAAAAAGTTATGTTTAAAATAGTATAAAAGCAAAAAATCTATCTGGACAGAATAATTTGGGAATGAAAAAACAGGACTACAGTTTTGAAACGAGAAATTTCTATTATGTAAGATAAAAAGAAAATGATGGAAATGTTGTTTTTTTTTTGTTTGTCTAGCTGACACGTGTGTCTGATATTCTTTACTCCGTTGACTACTGGAGCATCCTCAATAGTTTTCAGCGGAAGAAATGTAAACAATAACAATTTTGATTTTTTAAATACATTTTTTTGAAAGTTATATTACATTTTCAACAATTATTATCATTCAAATATTTCTATTTTTATATTTTGTGTGTGTGACCAGTACAATTCAGAAAATGTGTCTTTTCAAGTTAGATAAAATAACACAACTCAAGACTCAAGTTATTTTTTAAGTGCTTAGACTCTGTCAACGCAGAATTGTGTACATATAGAACATGGCATACGCCATTATATATAACTTATTCGTATTAATGGTATAACTATTTTCTAATTTGTTAAAATGATAGGAAATATATATTTTTTAATAAAACACAAAAAACGATACAATGGCACCACCAAGTAGTCCTTGACCTAGAAATCATTAAGACTAAGTTAGTGGTACACTCATTTTTTTAAGGCTCCACGGAAGTTACAAGGCATTGGATGGTAGTCGATTTGATCAAGCCTTGTTCAACCTGACCGGTGTTAGACCACTAGTGATCTATCTACGAAGATATAGCAGGGGATGGCCAGAACTGTTTGGTCAGTTGGATTTTTACAAACGCCAGCGAGCGGTCATGGGAGCGGGGATTTATGTAAGTAAATTTATAATATATTTTTTAAATTCAATATTAGGTTATATATATGTAATTTAATGTAATGGACAGTAACATGGAGGTTTTAGGTCTGGATGTGAGGGGGTCATTTATTAGTTACACCCCACCCCCACGATAATTATTTGTGTAGCGATTTCCTAAATACAATCGAGACTCTTAACTGCTAGAATACTGTGTATGCATTGTCTCAGAACCAAATACAAAGACTGCAGAAAGTTAAAATTTTTGCAACGCGGATTGTATTGAGAATGAGAAAGTCAGACAAATTCTACCTAAAAATTAGGGATATATACTGGCTATATACCTGTGGCTGAAAGAATAGATAATATGATTCTTTCAGTATGTTATATCTGTATGGACATTAGGGATCTATACTGGCTGCATGTGGCTGTAAGAATAGATCATATGATTCTTTCACTATGTTATGTCTGTATAGACAGATCAGTGCCATGGTATTTGAAGAAATTAACATCGGAACATGTATCTGTAAAAGGGGCAACGAAATTGAGAAAAATTATTCTGATATTTGTAAAACTTACTGAAAATAAAGAACAACTCAAGAGATTTGAAAGCATTTTTTAGTTGAAAGCGTTCTTAAAAATCAGAGGGCAGCGAGCATGTTATTATTGTCTAGCCTAGACAGTGTTAGCGCTATACAAAAACATCGGCCATTCCTTCATTCACATTTATGTTGTTGAGATGGGCTTTCCGGTCGATCCATGAAATCTTACAAATAATTTATGCACTCAAACCTGAGTGAGAGGCGCCTGCGATGGTTGTGTCATGTCCGCATGATCAGCTTGGAAAAAGAAGATAAACTTAATCTTGTCGTGAACGATTTAAATAATGTATATGCTGTAAGAAACACAATAGGAACAATTATGTCAATTATAGTGTTTTTCCGAAAAAGTAATAAGCGAAGAAAACTAGTTCCAAATGTTCCTTTGCTATCTGAAATTCGATAAACACATACGTGTATAAGTTTGCGGATTATTGCTGCAAAGGTGACAGAATTTGTTAAGCAACTTGAATATTTAGACCAATCTGGAAAAAGCAAGCAAGTTGCACATCAGTTAGTTACTTTGTGCTGTAAGAACTGTTAAATTTGTTGTTTGTTTAGCTATTATACAAAAATATTCACCAAAGCTAGGAGCTTAGACCCAAAAATTGCAGTCAGTGCACTTAGATTTACTGGCAGTACGAAAATATATTGCAGAATTGTTTACTATATTACCTGTTGATCGACAGAATTGTTGTGAGAGGTATAAGGACATTTTTAGAGTTACATAAGGTGTTACAGATGACATTGGTGTTGACATTTAACCTCCACGGCAAGCTGGAAGGTGGGGCGCGGTCGTCTAAGTTGTAGTGAGTTGGACTACCGAACCATTGCAAGAACCCGTGTCGCGAGTTCGAACCGCGGTACTGGCAAGGCTACCGCGGCATTGTGCTAACCACACAATCCCATGCTCGTTAGTGGTCAATGAAACTTGTGAACGCTACTTCACTTGCTCCCATGGACCTTCATGGTGTGTATGGGAAGTTTTTTTTCAAGCTGGAAGACAAATGAACAGGGAAAATACAAAAGTTAATTTTCCTGAGGATTATTTTATAATAACTGTTTTTATACCCGACCTTGATTCTATTGTATTATCCCGGGAAAATGTTTTTGTGTAGAAAATAAACCAGCCTTTTCCCTTTAAGTTTTGCATCCTTTTTTGATGACAAAACTAGAAAGACTCGCATGTAAGGACCAATTGCTGAATATTTCACATTTGACAATTTAATTGAGGAGAGTGAAATCTTGTATGATATATGGAAATGTAAAACTAGTAAAGGGAAAAACATAAAGAATGAATCTACGAGTGTTGAAAACAATTTTTTTCCCATGATTAAGATGTTTTTTTTTTTGTGGACAGCACTGGCTCTTCCAGTAAAAACAAGTACAATTTATAATTTTATACTCTATTTTATTAGTATAGAAACTGTTCCACACTGAAACCATTATTTTAAAAAATTGAAATAATGTAATCAGTTATACTTGCAGATATATTTCTTTGTTCTATAATTGATATATGTACACTGTCTTCAATGTAATAAATTTTAAGGAAATTGAGTTCACTTTTATTATAGTGAACTTAATAGGGGTTTTGTAAAATTTAGGAGGGGGCATATCCCCCTTTGCCCCCATTGAATAAGCCAATGTTTTATATACCTATCTTAGATATACAGACGCTCCTTCTATGCAGAAGATAATTGCGTCCACAGACCATGAGAGATGATCTGTTGGCAAGTGATGCAGCGGTCACAGGCCACGGCTATAGGGGTTCCACGCATTACCCCAGCCGCCTAACTATTGTCTAGCTAGGTACCCATTCGGAGCTGGGTGACTCGGGGACTCCTCAGGCCGCGAGAACAAATCCTCACCTTCGTGTGGATTCGAACCCGTGACCATCGGTATGACAGTCGAGAGCGCTACCTCTTGACCACCACGTCCCACTTTACAGACGTCACCTTGCAGCAGTGGTGTGTCTATAAAAGTGTGTTGTTGTCGTTTGGTATTTTTGGTTGGTAAATCTTGAGGGGCGCGTGGAGTTAGTTAGTTAGTTAGTTATTTCCTCTCGGGCCGAAGACGGCACATAGGGCAGAGGTCATGGATTTCCATTTTTGACGATCCGTTGCTAATTGTATCAAGTCCTGGTTATTTCTTAGACCCATGGTTGAGCTTTCTCTTATGATTGTTCTACGCAGGGTTTCTTTTGGTCTTCCTTGTTTTCTTTTGCCTGTTGGTGTCCACATGAGGGCCTGACTTGGGAGTCTTCTCTTGTCCATTCGAAGAACATGGCCGATATAATTCCATCGTCTTCTCCTTATAAAATTTGACACATATTCTTGGAGTGGAGTGGAAGGTATAATATAGTTACTGTGAGACCAAACTTTGTGACGAAATAATGACGCCTAAATTATAATATTTCTCCGTCTATCTTGTATAAAATGCATAAAGTAGATGTTTTAGCTATTTTTAATCGCTTATTATAAAGAATTTTTGTTTATAGGAAGGACAAGCCAGACCACGCCAGTTCCTCAATGGTCTTTTAAGTGGATATGCTTACAGCATTACAGGCTTCTATAAGGTGTGTAATTCTTGCATTAAAGATAGACATAGTTTTTCTTTGTATTAAATACTTCCACTAATAATTTGAAATGGCTCCCACCAATATGGAGCATTAGATTTTTTTTAAAAAATGTTGTTGGTGTGAAATCTAACGAACACCTCCTCACCTTTAGGTCGCATTGAGAGGAAGACAGTTCAACTTGATACGTCTGAGAAATCCCTGGGGACGCGGCGAATGGAAAGGAGCTTGGTCTGATGAGTAAGTTGGGGAGCACTCAATGAGTTCAAGTAGTAACCATTGACTTAGAATTTAAACCCCAAAAAAAAAAAAAAAAAAAAACGCTACACAGTTTACTATTATGTAGTACATGCAAAAGAAATTAAGTAATTAAAGATTATTCTACGAAAATCATTTTAAAATTTTGCCTTATTTAGAATATTGAAAGGATATGTTATTGAACCCGAATCACATAATAAATGAAATAATCAAGTGGCATTTTTTATTTTCCGAGTGAAGATTAAGACCTTGTGCATTTTGTATAAATACACCCTGAGTATAAAGATAACTTTGGTTCCACAGATCGCGGGAGATGCATGCCTTGTCCACTTGTGATAAACGAACACTTCTCTTTCAAAGTCGAGACGTTGGTGAATTCTGGTAAATTGTGTGGCTAATGTAGTTTATTACACTGGTAGTATACACTCATATTAAAAACATGGTAGAGACACAACTACGGTGCATTTGTGAAATTTTCGCTTGAAGATACGTTTAATACTTGCAGCTTTGATCTAAAGACCAAAGTCTGACTGGGTGAAAGTTTGTTGCTTAAAGTCAGTGGTTTGATGTGTTGAGCAAGTTTGTGATTGGTTTTTTAAAAAAAAATCTTTTAATTCTCCTTTATGAACCTTTATGATATAGTTTCCGTTTCTTCTTTACTTTAAAAAAAATACCCACATATCATAGCTTTTAATTTGATCACACTTTATGCAGATTTTTTTTCAAAAAAAAAAAAATCTATCTATAATAATTTTATGAATAAGATATAAACTCTTTTTTTTCCCAGGATGGACTTTAATGATTTCATTAAAATGTTTGATGAGATCGCCATCTGTAGACTGTGAAGGGTTACGACATTCAACAGTTACAGAAATGGACTTGAAACGAATTTTTTTAATGACGATGACGCAGTTAATTTAATTGAGTTAGCTTATACCAAGACCTAAAACAAAAACAAAAGAACAACAACAACAAAATGTATTTATAAATGTTACCATACTATATAAATTCAATAGTAAGACAAACCTACCTATTATAGTATTATTGTAAAAAGAGCATTAAGAAAATTTCAGCAACAATTAATTATTTATTAAATTTCAAATAACATATGTACTCGTTCTAAAGCCGACATTTTTTGGACAAAATCTCGGGAGAAAAGCTGAGGTGTCGGCTTATGAGCGGGTGATTTCTGCATGCATATTAAATATCATTGTTGTTATTGTAGATCATCAAAGTCCTTTTCTACATTCTACAAGATTTGACTGCCCTATCAGAAGCTATAATATATTATTAATCATCTGCACTTTTCTTATTTAATCATTAAAAAAAAAATTGTTAATGTTTTAAAACGTTATTTTACAAATGTTGTTTTTATCAAAGAATTTTAATGTACACGCTTTCGCTACTTTTTACCAAAGAATTTCTTTTTTTAAAAAATACCTGTTACTCTTGCCTAACAAAGAACACAAAAGCAAAGATAGGCAGTAAAAAAATAATTAAAAAATATATAAAAACCTTCCAAAAACAACAACAACAACATCCAAAAGACCCATTTAGCTTGTAGTTTTTTAATTATATTTTTTAATGTACCATTTTGTTTCAGCTGGCCTTTTCCTTTGTGGGGGTGGGGTGGGGGTTGGCTTACGAGCGAGTTATAGACTTGAAATACTTTTCTCTTCCAAAATAGTAGGGGGAGGGGTCGGCTCATGAATGAACGTACTATAAGTACGAGTATATAAGGTACTTGACTAATTTTTAAAATAATATTGCTTGTTTGAAGACTTAACTTTTCATCTAGCACATTTAATTTAGACTCACGGATAGAACACTTTACCAGACGATTTCGATTCGGGGTGTACTGGATTCTATTTCGGATTCACCGGACCTGGTGGTATTATAAATATATATTTATGGCTCAACCTGCCAGCCGGATTTTTCCGGATTTTTAAAATGAATTTCTGCTTGAGCCGGATTTGTAATGTAAAAATGGCCGGATTCCGGATAACGGAGCCGAAATCCGATAGAAAACTAATTTTGATTAAATGAAAACTCTCCTAAATTTATTTAAATGACATTCATACAAAAAAGTAGCAAGAACACCAAATACATTATAGGAAGTCATCGGGTTACGCAGGTCCCGACTTACGCTGTCTCGTGGTTACGAACGCACCCTCATAAAATATAGAAAATAAAAGTAAGTGTAATTCCGACTTATTTTATATATCTGTAATGTAAAATATGCGACAGAAGAACAGATCAGGGGCCGTCCATAAATTACGTCATGCTATTTTTGACAATTGTTAGCTCCCCTTCCTCCTGTCACTAACTGTCAAAAACCTCGCNCCCCCCCCCCCCCCCCCATTTTAATGCACGTACCACTTTCGTACAAAAAATTATATTTTTATTAACAAAATAATTAAAATTTAACATAAAACACCGTGACATCACACATGGCCGGACACCCCCACCCCCTGTCCCTAACTGTCACACTTTGTTTCACCCCCCCCCTTCTGGAGTGTGACGTACTTTATGGACGGGCCCTCAATATCGCTACGCCGGGATCCCTGTTCTTGATATCTATAAGGAAATTCACATCGTGTTAGTATTCTAATAAACATAAACAAGATGATAGTATTCTATGAACAAAGAACAGGTTTAATATAAAGCATTATATTTCAAGGGAAAGAATTCAGTCAACATAGGTATAGTCTATCTCCAGAAACATTGAGAGGCCCTTGAACATTAACAAAACTTTGAAATTGTTCTCACTTTGTTCGTGGATTATCAGGCTAGCCA
The DNA here is from genome assembly GCA_002072015.1 of Radix auricularia. Taxonomy (NCBI): domain Eukaryota; kingdom Metazoa; phylum Mollusca; class Gastropoda; family Lymnaeidae; genus Radix; species Radix auricularia. The sequence goes on along the minus strand of MUZC01000282.1, from coordinate 86,845 downwards.
ATAAAGCGTTGATTTTTGTTGTTAAATTTTAAAAATAGGTAATAATAATAATAATAATAATAATCAATTGATAATCTACATAGCGCTGAATTCCAGCTAGGAGCCGGGCTCATAGTGCTTTACATGGAGATGATAACCCATCCGTCAATTTAAGAAAGATTTATGTCATACTCACTACATAAAAGACAATACGTTATACATCAGCTACGTTAATCATTAAAAGAAATGTCATTTAATCAATTCTGAAAATAAATTTTGAAAAGGTGAGTCTTAAGTGCAGTCTTGAAGGATAGAGCGTTTATTTTTATAGGTAGCTTAAAGAAATGAAATAATTATCTGTTTATTTTTATGAAACACAATTTACGAAAGATTTTTACTTTCTATTTCAATTTAAGTTTGCTTACGTGTGTTGTTTTCTAAATTTTAAATATTATTGTTTAGATATATCTAAATATCTAAAAATGTTCAAAGAAGTTTCCAATTCATAATTGGACACATTTGGAATAGGAATAGACATAAGATTTGTTAGATTTTTCTAAAAAATTTATTTCAGTACTTTACACACTGTTGAGTTTGTATTTGCCTAAGGTCTGTCGTAAATTGCGATTATTTAACCTTAAGTTTGAAATGGGTAAACTTTTAAATTAAAAAAAAATAAATTAAAAAACCAATAACACAGCAACTTATTTTTTTAAATTTATATTACAGTATAGCATAGACCAGTGGCGTAGCTAGAGCTTTTGCCGCCCGGGACGGTCTCCAATATGCCACCCTTTTAGGGGCGTCCATAAATGACGTCACGCATCGGGGGGGGGGGGAGTCAAACATTTGATGTCATTCAAAACGAGCAACTTTAGATAAAAGCTACACTGAAATATATGATTACCTAAACTTTATTCAATGACGATTTACGTGGTTTCACGCGTGTTACGTTGTTAGAGTGCAACCTTAAACTAAAACCATATTTAAATGACCAAATAAACCCAAAACAATATGATTTTACACATGCTTATTTTCAAATACAAAATACCGCTTGTATGGGGGGGGGGGACTTTGTGACATCACATGGAGGAATGGGTCTAAGTTTTCATTTCGGGACGCCGTGTGGAGAGGGGGCGGGAGTGAAAAAATCACGTGACGTCATTTACGGACGGCCTCTTAATTAAGTTAATCATAAGATGGTTTTTATAAATTAATAAGCGTGAATAAATAATTGTATTTGAAAAGAAGAACATTGTAAAAATTGGGGAACAATTTTACCATTGCATGCCCTATTTATGTAAGCAGTATTTAAAAAAAGGCCGCATAAGATGATAAACCTATAAATACACATCATAAAAATACAAGATAATTGTTTTGAAGGCCACAAGAAAGTTATAGGGTTACAGGTCACAGCTCCCCTCCCCCCGCACCAAATGAGACAAAAGATATTCCAAATTTACCCCCAAAAACATAAAAACATTAACAATTAATATGCTTTTATTTATAAATATATGATTTTTTGATAAAAAAAAGAAATTGTTTACATCAGTATGTAAACATATTTTTTTATCATTTATAAATTGTACTTACTCCCCTAACTTTCATAGTCGAAATATCGTTTATTATTTTATCAAAATTTATATTATTTGTAATATCATAATTCTATGAACAATAATGCAATATTTTGTAATCTTAAATCACTTATTGTGGAGCGAATATAGTTTTTTCAAACTTTAGTTTGGAGAAGCTGCTTTCACAACTAGATACACTGAAAGCAATTGTTGAAAAAATTCTTAGCAAAATTGTATTGTTGGAAAATAAAGAATTCTCCAATATTTACTGTTAAATATATTTAATTAGATCAAGGGGGTATTTGCCCTCTTTTTTGTAACATAATGCCTCTTCAAGTAGTCTAGGTACAGGCAGGGCTGGTCTTAGGCTCCTGCAACATATGCGGTTGCAGTGGGCCCAACGTTTTCATAGGCCCAACCTATCTTAATTTTCACTTATTATCCTTATTAATAAATTATCCTACCCAAACTGGGGTACACGCAATCAGTTTCGCATACTAAGCTGCATAGGTGCCCGCAATAGCTAAGACCGGCCCCGTGTACTGCCAGAAAAACCTGGATCCTTTCTCTTTCAATCTCTAACATTTCTTTATCAATGTAAATAAAGAAATTTAATTGATGTTCATATTCTTCATTTAGAATCCCAGATGGTATAGTATTATACACAAATATTTTCTTGCAAGGACATGTAACTCATCACCTCGTTCTTTTATTTTCTTTTATAATTACATCCAGGGGCGGATTAAGACTGCACGAGCCCCGGGCTGCAATCAAACGGGGGCCCTAGCCCTATCCAGCCAGTGTCCCTAAAAATAAAATGATTGTTAACAGCTAATATAGGACTGTAACTAAATATTAATAATGAAAAAAAAACGAACACGAAGAAATAACTTTTTGAAGTGTTTGTGAAATATTAAAATTGAGTGTGAAAAGAAAATTTTTATCTTCCACTGATGGGAATCGAACCCCACTCTGGTTGTATCACGCGCCTGTACTCTCTCCACACGGCCAGCGGAGCTTCACTAAACAGAGAAATTTTTAAAATATAAACTATACTTCATACTATGTACTCTAAGTCAGCCTATTAAATCACTTTTTATCGATTATTAACTCTATCAGTAGTATCCGGTCTGATTTGCGATGAGTTGTATAATTAATGTTTTTTAATTTTTTATTTTTTATATTTTCAAAAGTTCGTGCAAACGTTTTTACACTTTTATCATTAATATAAAAAGTTTGGGGGCCCCTAAATGGTCGGGGGCCCCTGGCTTTAGCCCGCTCAGCCCCACCCCCTTAATCCGCCATAGATTACATCTATGGATAAAAATATTTCTCGTTGCACTTCTTGCTCTAATGATAGAACCACTTCTTTTGAATTTTACCAACTAATATTTTTCTCCTTCTGTGTGGCCAATGTGCAACTCCCGACTCTCTGTAACAGCGTTCTATATGAGCAGATATCTTTGTTCCATGAAATGGGTTTGCATAGCTGGCATTTATTTAAAAAAGACGGATTCCCATAAATTGAGATACCATAGAAAAGTAAAATATTGTTATGAACTATGTAAAATTCCAGCATCTGATCTCATTTTATTGGTTATTTTCGTTAAGCATTTTTCCGAGACGCTTGAAATATTTAAGTATGTCTTTATCGGAATTATTTATGTTATTGTCCATTGTCCTGTTTATTAAAGGAGACATGAATAAATTCTGAATAATCGTTCATTTTTAATGAATAACCATATATTACTGAAAAATACAAGCTATAGAATATGCGTTACTTTAATACAATAGAAACAAAGTAAATTTAATTTTTTATAAGTTACCTTTCAATAATTTTATAAAACCTGAAACAGTAATATAATTTACTACTTGCAATTTAAACACAATATTTGAGCCACTATGTCATGTAGGTACTTGTCAGCGCATCATTCTGCGAATGTCGAAATTCCACGCTAAAACTGCCTTGCGATATTAATACTACTTATATTCGGACCAGCGGTGATGTGTTTTTTTTTTATTTTTATGTGAAGTTTTCTTATAAAAGTGCCATCTGTGACGTATACTGATTAATTGTGCAAACAAATAGTTACCTGTCTTTTGAGCGATTTTAAATTTTTAAACTGTTCTGCGTTAGTTATAACAACCACTATGTAATCAAACAAATGTTGCACAAATCCGATAATTTTGACTCAAAATTGAAATTCTTTTTGTTTCACTATGGTTTTCCCCGTTCAAAAGAAAAGGGGCGATTTTCGGAAATGGCTGGGTTTATTTTTCAAATGCCCACAAATGCTGCCCTTTGAATGAGTGCCGCCCGGGGCGGAACGCCCCCTCCGCCCCCCTCCCTAGCTACGCCACTGGCATAGACTGTAGTTACCCATAAAGTGATATGTGTATATTCATCATCTCTCTTGTGGTTCAGCTGGTTTACGTGGTATTAGATGGCGTAGCTTGGGTTTGTGTTACCCGACGCGATAAAGGCATGGTGTTACTCTTAATACCTTCTACCCCAATATATTTAAATTGTTATTTTTTGTTGTTGTAGTAAATGAAGAGAAGTGAACAAGATGGTGATGACAAATTAATACTAAAAAAACACATTCATTTAAGTTTTGGGAATTTATTTTAAAAAGATAATTAAATCTAGCAGCAAAGAAAGAACTTCACGCGCAGAAACAATCTTAAGACCTTTAGTCTTTAGCTTGTTAAAAAATTTTTCCATACTAAATCCTATTTTTCGAAGATAAACTATGCAAAATACCGTACAAAAGGTCAGAAAACCTCCAATGTATAGTTCTTGTATACAAATTATAATGAGTATCACATATTATCCATTGAACATATCTTTCACTAATATTTCACTAAACATCAGCATAGTGAGCAGTCCAATGAGTAGATGGAAGCCATTGAATGGACATTGCAGTGTGTGAAGCTAGAATAGAGACATCACATCGATCATTTAAGGCAGTTAGGAAACAAAATAACGTAGAGCTCAACACATCAATCTGCCGGAACTTGATACTTTTACATTTGTACTGCTTAGAGTTGACGCCATTGGCCTCTATTTCCCTTTCATGGAAAAATATATGAAATACCAAATGTTATACTTTAACTTTCCCGTTTCGGTTTTCCCTTGCCTTATTTTTAGTTTAAGACATCAGCTCAGTATCTGTGGGAAATGTCTCATGCGTCATTCGCTGTCCTTTGTCGACAATATTAATCTGTTTCACTTTTATATGATTTATCATTTATGTTTTCACTTAAAATTATTGATGAAACGTAAAATTGATCTACCACCTAGCATTTTAATAGAAAATACACTAATGATGTGTCATGTGTTCCATTTTCACTGATTTGGAAGCAAGTTAATATTGACCAACTTAATCCTATGATGTATCAATGGAAGGCAGTGTTTTATTTTTATAGAATTAATGAAAAAATCAGCTTTGCGGGAAGAAAAAAATATAGTTAACTAATACTTTCCAGTGAGTTAAATCGTAACATAGTTAAAGGGCGGCCTCATTTCTATGCATACAATCTGATTATTTTATAAAGCTTATTTATTTATTTCTTTTGTATGGAAAGCATATAAAATCCTAAGATTGATCTTGTACATCTACCGAGTAAATGATTGAATGTCACTTAAATTGGCTACTATGTGACTGATGGGAGCATTCAGCAAACATTTTGAAGAGTTGTTTGGTATGGGGGGGGGGTGGCAAGTTTTCATCGTGTTCCGACACTATCTTCATCCGAAGTTTTCCATTGCACGATTCAATCTCTTCTTCGTACAATAAATTATTGTAGGTCTAACATTATCTTTATGAATTAATTTTCGAGAGAATTAAAAAAAAAATCAAACTATTTATTATTATAATTATTTTCACTTATTATTAATAAATTATGTATTAATTAAATAAAATACACTTTTTAATGGATTATTTCTTAAATAGATCTTTCACGAACACGTAATTATTTAAATGTATCTTCTTATCTTAGATATACAGACGCTCCTTCTATGCAGAAGATAATTGCGTCCACAGACCATGAGAGATGATCTGTTGGCAAGTGATGCAGCGGTCACGGGCCACGGCTATAGGGGTTCCACGCATTACCCCAGCCGCCTAACTATTACCTAATTAGGTACCCATACGGAGCTGGGTGACTCGGGGACTCCTCAGGCCCCGAGAACAAATTCTCACTTTCGTGTGGATTCGAACTCGTGACCATCAGTGTGACAGTCGAGAGCGCTACCTCTCGACCACCATGTATAATTAAATATGCATTAATATTAAGACAAACCTTGCAAAGATTACTCCAGGTCTTTAACAAACTTGGAGTTTGCCAGGAATTCGTGTCATAAATTATAGAATATACTGATGTGAAAGTTTCTTTTTAAAAGTAGTTGTTTACCGAGCGTATCAACTATTCCTTACATTAAAATAACACTCGGTAACGTGTGTCACCCTTTGAAGTGACGTTTTAGACGACGCCGAGCGGCATATAACAGCCTACTTTGAAGCGTTCCCTCCCCCTTCCTATTCCCACCTGCCTTTTTATTTCGGCCTTGGATTTTTTTCTTTAATTTTAAACATGACACATATATTTATTTTCTACTGACGAGATGTCTCAAAGAAGGTGGCTCTGTCAGAAGGAAATATACTCTTTTCTTGGGAAATGAGCCCAAGTTAATTACCGTAGTTTTAGTTTCGAAATTTCATTAATGAAAATTATTCTCAGTACGAGAACAGACAGAAAAGCGGGGGG